>NDXB01004940.1:32477-96062 GCA_002631895.1 Agapornis roseicollis | reverse complement strand
CCTGCTTATGGCAGGGGGTTTGGAACTAGATGATCTTAAGGTTCTTTCCAACCCTAACTATTCCATGATTCTATGATTGTTCTAAGATCTGTCAAACTTGATGTGTTGGTGGGCATTTTCATAAATACACAAGGTTCCCCAAGGAACCTGCAAGAGTTACCGTAGGATAACCTAAAAAGATTGTGACGAAAATGTGGTTTAAGAGTTGTAAACATATCTGTAAATATTATTTCTATTGTAATAGCTCTTTCTGTTCTAATCTATGATACATATTAGATAGCAACAATCTTTCTTTGCAGTTTGACTTCCTTGGTAGACCCAATCAGGTCCTACCAGCACTTCTCTGCACACTTGCTCACTGCACAGAATGGAGTGATTTATGTTATTTGAAAACAAAACATAGTGCTATTGTTTCTAGCCATAAGAATATCTTCCAGCTGCAATCCCATATGGGATTCTAATGAAATAATGAAATGAACTGCCTTATTTATTTTTGCTACCAAGACTCCAAAATACTGGCGATATTTTCAATGTCTTTATCACTGACAGGCATAAACTACTGATTGCAATGGTAGAATCCAAGAAATTCTGGGATTTGTAGCTAAGCTTGCTTAAAATAGAATTACTAAGGGAGTATCTACACTGCAGTTGCTTCCCACTTTGTGTATTTCGATCAAAGCTGCTGGTGGGTAATGCAATGGTAGTAACCTGAAGGATGATATGTGTTGGTTACTGAACTTTTAACTTCACAGAGGAAGATCCTTGGGTGGGCTTTACTTAACCTAGCTTAAAGTAGGCCCAGGCATGCTCAATAAAGGAGTTTTGTCTGCATTACAGATGTCCCTTGTCAACAGTGGTTGAACTTCCTTACCTTTAGAGAGGAGAGATTGGTATTGATACTGCTCTTCCTTATCTACCTTGACACAGTTGGTATTCCTGTCCCAGACTGTGCAGACACAGAAGTGAAGAGGAAAAACTGGCTGGACTTCAAGCATAGTTGAAGGGGAATATAGATATTACAGTATAAAATGAAACATTTAGCCCACACAATCTTTTACCCTTTTTCTGGGAGAAAATGTATGGAAGGTGGGCAAAAAAGCACATGTGGATGAATTTCAAAATATAGTTTGCTTGGTATATTTATCCATTGCAGGGCAAAAGTAACTGTGCAGTAAGTAAACACTTCCTTCTGCAAATATGCTATGATGCAGCCCTACTCAAAGAATATAGAATTAAATCTGGCTAATTAAAATACAGCCCACTCTATAAATAACTTTTTTTGAGAACTGTATAACCATTATCTGTCTACTACTTTATTTGAAATTAATGCAAAACTAGTAAAAGCAGCTGTGTTTTATGGTTTCCTCCTATAAATCTTAAAATGTGTAAGATGGCTAGATGTAATAACACCAGGAAAATAAAGGTAATAGAGTGCACGCATTGGTTCCAGTGTGGCTTCAGCGAGGGTTTGTTTGGAGTGCCCAGCTGCGTATACACATGCAGTGGAATTTGGTTTGTGAGGAACCTACAAAAATTACACAAATAACTAGCATTTTTTTAATGAATAATACACAGACATGCACCTGTTTTAGAGACTCCATAGATTAGTCTTGCAGCCAATAGAAAAGCCCCTTGGAATTCAATTACATGGCTGGAAAAGAGAAAATAAAATGATGGCTATACATTTAGAACTGATACTAGCAAAATGTTAACCAGTTCTTGGGCTGAGCTTTTTCTAAGGATTAGGTTGTTTCAGTTTGTTTTACTTCCCTGTGGCTTATTGAAAATTTATATGATTCTATTCTATTCTTGCAGCTGGAGCCTCTCCCAGAAGATATTGTGCACCAAATCCCCAATATGAATGCAATAGCTTCTTTGAAAAAGACCACTGAAATTCAAAGTATGTTTCTCAGTTCGGGTTGGAGGGTTGGTGGGTTTGGGGTGTTTTTGATTATTAATTAATATCATAGACATTAGCCTATTGGCTCAGAGAAAAGAGTGGCCAAATTTTTTATGTATAAATGAACATTCTGTTTGCAGTTATGTATATGTATATATGTTTTTATTTTTGTTTCTTTGACATCTCTTTGTTCCTGCTGTATATTTAGCCCTGAAAAACTAACCCTTTGAAATTATTTAGAGCTTTCTGATTCTTGAGTATTCCAAAATCTTTCCAGTCCAGAGTACCTTGGATGAACTAGGTGTTTGTCAGTGAGGGGCAGGAACCAACAGTTAAATTAGAGCTCTAAAACAATAGTTTTTACAGATTCTGTGCAACGTCCCCCAAGTTACTCACTTTGAGATGTAAAGGAGCTTGAGGTAAAGTTAAAAAGCTCAAAATGGGCACTAATTCCATGAAACAATGCTAACAAATACATGACTTTCTCCAGTTTCTGGTGCAGAGGGTACTTGATCATTTCACCTGTGGGCCCTGACCCCAACCCTTTACTAGCCAGATGCTTTAGGGCATTTGCTCTGGTCTAACTGAACAGACTTCCCTTTAATTCTCTAATCTTCTGCTCTCTGTCATTTTACTGAGGCAGTGGAAGCTTCCTGACTTCTGCTGTTTGCTGACTCCTTAACAATAACAAATGGATAACAAATGTTTTCTTCATCTTAGATGAATCACAAATAATTAGGGTTCAGCTACATGAAAGAAATGCAGTTCTTAAAAGGGACACCATGCGTTTTCCACTGATCATGCAGTATTCAAACTGATTTTAACTGTAAAGTGACAAAGAAAATTTACTGTAGGCATGTAATTCATCCTTCACATCCAGTAGTCACCTAGATATGCAAGTCTGCTGAGTAAATCACCTCTACATGATAAACTCCAGTCAGTCATTTTTTGCTGAGTGGTATGTCCTAAGGTAGCTCATGAGTTAGTGTCTTGCTTAAAATTCCCTGTTAATAATCTGTTAATTATCTGGGAGAAATCACCAAATCAAGGAAATTCATGTACTATGCAAATGATAGTAAGGACAGCAAGCTGCAACAGACCACAGACATGAGGAAAGGATATGCAATTCTGTTTGAAATAAAGTATGCATTTAATAAAAAATGGATCAGAAAAACAAAAATAAAAGGGTGCATTGAGAAAAAAATTAATACAAGCTCTAGAAAGGCATAGAGTCTTACTTGAAATACACACAAGGGAATCCCTTCCTTCACAGAAAGGAGGAATAGTTTTAGGAACTATATAAGTTTATGCCTAAAAACATAGTCCAGAGCTCTGAAGAGGGGCTTAATTTTTTCACACATTGGTTTGAGCTGAACTGGTATAGTCATGGCATTCCAGTGGGATGAAAGCTAGGTCAGTCTGCTCATGTTTGGAGTTATTTATACACAGTACTCTCTCTTTTCTTGCAGTTATTACTTTAAAAGTTATGCATACCTCATTTTGTCTGGGGAGACCAAGTATTAGAAAGGAATATGCTTGAATGACAGAAAGGAGCATTAAGGAAGTTCAGGACAGCTTTATGAAGAACACCTATTAGATGCAATTAAGAGAAGCAAGTATATGCTGAATATTATAGGGAGTTATTAATGCTGAAAAGCATTAAGCTGTCAAGTACCACCTCGAGATACTGAGAAAGCTTGATTTGTTTGGATGATTGTTTGCATGTATATTGGGTCTGTATGTCTGTGATTCAACTTTCATAACAAATATTAGCAATATTTTAGACAAAACCAAAAGTCCCTCCTCTTTGTTTGTTGCAAAGATACAATACTTACTTAGACAATGAGAGGAAACAACTTTTTTTCATAGCTAGAATGGAATCTGTATAAATGTTTTGTATGTGACAGTGATCCAAAAATCCTTTGGAAATGTAATACATTTGGAAGTAACAGTTCCCACACCCATGTAATATGCTATTTCTAAGCAATCCTGTTCATTGGCTTGAATACCACCTCTAAGTGTGGGGTTTTTTTCAAGGAAGCCATGGTATAGCATGTCCAAATATATCTGTGAGAAGCAGTTGCAAATGCTTGTAACAGTGACAGAGACATTCATTTTTATTATTTCCTGGTAATAATCAGTGGTCCCACAAATCTTTGAGGGAGTCTTAAGCACATTTTCATGCTGAAAGCCAAAGCATACCTAGAAGACTGATTTGGTTTCATTGTTTATTCTTGCAAGCCGCGATTGCTCAAGTTTTGTATGAATGAAACCAGCAGTATGCTTCATTCTTTCCCCTGAACTCCACCAAGTTCTTCTCAATGAATGTAACAGGACTGGTAGAATTTCACATTCCAGTATAGCACAGTAGAAATGGCATTTTCAGAGATATGAGCAGTTTGGGACATATGCTTTTTGAGTTTGTTTAATTGCCAATCCGTAGCATACCTAAGGTTTCTAACAAAGCTGCTTTGCAACCTCATGCTGTGATTGTCTCTCTGTTCCGCAAAACTCTGCCTGCGAGTCTTTTGGCTGAACACGCATGCAAGCCCTCTATGTTTGTGTACAACGTGTAAATATTGCCTTGTATAAAAAGAAACTCGCAAAGGTGCTCTGGTTACCAGAGGTGTTTGTAAAGTACAGGTTTAGAATCATAGAATAGATCATAGATCATAGAATCCGAATTCCTGATTTTAAATTAAAACCAACCGTTGCTTTTTCACAAGCATCAGAATGCCCTCTTTGCATGAGGTACTCACTGCTACCTGAATGCAATTACTAACTGGAACAGCTTTAAAATTTCCTCCCACAAACCACAAACACCCTACCATGTACTCCCCTTCTCCAAGACCCTCCACTGTGGCATTGGTGCTGCCACCTGCTTCCCGGCCTGACTCTGCTTTCCTTTTCTACCGCTGAAACCCTTCTCATAATGCAATTCTCAATGCAGGGAAACAAGGATAATCATCAATCGCTTGGGTGTGATTGGTAGTTAAATGGGCACAGAGAGCCCACTAATATGCTTGAATTGGTGCTGAGTTTTAGTGTTACAAGAAAGTTAGGATTCAGGGGGCAGCTGGTATGCGAGCCTGTGCGTGAATGAACGAATGTGATGTAGCAATCCTCACTGATGCCGTTTTATTGTTGCTCCAGGAGGGCAACACAGTGGTAGCTGGGTACTAATATTTTATTTTATGAATAAGAGCCCTTGGAAACTCCAGCAGTGAACATGGGTTCATTTCTTTTATAGGCGAGAGGGGGTATTATTCCCATGCCAACAGATTTGATTTTCTTGCACATCTGTTTCTGCAACAAAAACCCCACCCACTTCGCGAACATTTAGCTCATAAATTATAGGGTTTGAATTGGGTGGGTATTGCAAAGACTGACTTTTGCACATATGATCTGTGAGAACATTGTGGAATGCTCATAGAAGTTTTTGCTTGTTTTTAGTGTATTTTTAATGAATAGAGAATATGGTCTCTCAGCAAGCTAATAATAGAATATTTTTGTCTTGTTTTTACAAAATTTGCCAGGCTCCAATCACTGAGCCTACTGTTATATACATAACTTTTTAGCTGTGTCTTTCATGCTTTTGGAACAAAGCCAACCTCTTAGCACTTAATCTCAACTTTGTAGGATACTTAATGCACTTTACATTTTATCCCCAGAAGGTCCCTGTTATTTAAAAGTTCTGCTAACTACTCAAATGTGCGCACTATTACAGTTCAAAGAAACACGCTGGCCATGCTCCCTCCTTGTTCTTGCAGACTGACTTGGGCTTTCATCTTGCAATGATGTTTTTGACTAAAGACATTTTCAGGCTTTATTGACAGCTGCTTTCTCACTGGAGGGAAAAGTTCACCTTTTGAAAAGCCTGAAACTGTATTGAGAGCTGTGTTACCAAAGAGGAAGTTTACAGCAGCCTTTGTGCAGCACAGGCAGCACCACTGCTGGCCTGGCCTCCCATCCGTCAAAGCCTCCAGCTACCCTCTGGATAAGCACCTCAACTCAGCCCTCTGCCCAACTGCCAAAATCCTCCTTTTAGCCCTTGGAAAAGTCCTCTACTTGATCCTCTCTCTTTCACAGCTGTTGAAACCCTCTGTCTAATTCCTGGATAAGTACCCTGATCCAACCTCTGCAGCTGCTGGAAGCTTCTTGCTAAACACTGAATAAGCTCTGGTCCAGAGCTCCCAGACTTCCCAGTTCTCCAAATCTCCAGGTGTCATCGACCTGACAATTAGTGAGTGCTCAGTGGGTTACTGGACTGTAAGAAATACACATCTAAATTCCTAGTTGTTCACGTGGTTCCCACTAATTAACCTGTTTCTTAATTGCACTGCAGTAGCAGTGGATCATGTGGACCATGAGTTACCTGCCGTTATTGCTTGAGTTGCTTGAGAAGCTTCTTACTGTCTCTTCTCTTGCAGGCTGAGAATAGTCAGGCTTTTAAGCCACTGCTGTGTTTTTACACAGCACACCAGAAAGCTCTATTCCTGAAGACATCTGGCGGCTTTTCAGCAACAGCCAGTTCATATATGAAAGTTTTAAATAAATTATTGTTCTAGTATACGCCCTGAGGTTGGAGGAGAAAGAACATCCAGGACTAACAAACCTGATTGTTCTGGCAACATCCCTCCAGTCTGAGCTGGCATTTCTGACTTTTTCCTTTTCAAGACACTTCTCTGTGAGCACTTTGTACAACAATGTTAATATTTCTAGCCCTATTTGCTGTATATGCATCAACTGTCTGCCATACCAGAGCTTCTAGGTATTAACCCTGCCCTGAACTCCCTTCACCTTGTGCTGATAAAGCCAATAACTTGTCTGACAGTATGTGATCATTAGTCTGTGTGTTACTCCCCCAGTTTATTACCTTCTGGGGAAGGTTGTGACACAGCCCTTGGAATGAAAACACTTTCCAACTTGGCATTCTTAGGTTCAGAAATATACCTCCTCACTGCAAGTCTGAAATTTCAACTGTGCTGCTTACACCACAGTGATTTTAAATTATAATCACTCAGGGTTGAACTAAGTGATTACTATGCTTGTACCACCATGCTAGCTAAAATTCCAATGAATTATTATGCATGTTTTCCTTAGGCAAGTACTGGAAGTCAGTGGAGCCATACTCTGTGCCACTGGATTGTGCTCTGGCTGAGTCTCAGAAACGAGAGAGGGAGGAGACAGAAACGGTATCTGCTATGGCCTCTCTTTCAGTGGATGTTCAGCAGTGTATCCCTCAGGAGAGCAGCAGGTAAGTGTATGCAATTACTGTAGAGAGGCAAGTGAGGTGAAGAAGACAGCCAGACTAAGGGTTGTTTCAAAATTAACTGCTAATTGAGGTACCTGGAAGGTTTCATCCCTTGATTTGAGTTCTCTCACTTAACCACTGGAAGCAGAGATATTCTGTGCTATTCTATTCTATGTGTCATTTTGTAGTAAGGTTCATGATTAGTGCAGGAACCTTGTTTTCTCCCTGTGTCTAATGCTTCTAGTACACAAAAAGTGTAATATCCATATGAGGAAAATAGACATGATCAAGTGTAATTAACCATATTCTTCTCATTGGAAGCTATTCAAAACTGTTCTAATTTTCCAGGAAGGCATTTAACACACATTCAGATAAATTTAATAAGGATGGACTTAAATCATTATTAAATTATATTAGACATGCATTAAAATTTATTTCCCTGGAAGCAATGGAAAGGTGCCAGTATAAAACTTAAAGCAATCCCAACAAGGATAAGGGCCAGCATTTTCCATGTATCAAAATGAAGGTACACCAGCAAAGGGTGAGAACGCTGGTTTTTTTCCAGCTTGTCAGCCGCGTTTGACATTAAGGAAGATTGCATTCAATTTCACAATGTGAGAAAATGATACAGCAATTGCTGTTGTGGGTTTTGCCAGTAAGAGATTTTTAAAGATAAAAAAAAGATAGACACCCAATACTGTGTCATTTAAAACCAGTGTTTCTTGAGAGCTATTAGGCAACAGAAGGCCTACTGCAAAAGTGCTTGGAGTTTCCTATTTACTTGTTTTAAGAACAATGTTCCCTGGCTTTCACCAGTAGAGGAAGACCCAAAACCATTTGGTTTCCATTACCCAGAGAAAATAGGGGAGGGAGGAGGAAAGGAGAAAAACCCTTTACAAGGAGACTCATCAGCTCCCTGCAGACTGCAGGGTAGAGCTGTGCAACAACAGGAGAGAAAGGAGGGAGCTGTGATAGGCATGGAGGCAGAAAGATCCATGGCTCCTACATTGTGACAGCTACTTGTTTGATTTGGCTCTTACCTCTTTCATTGGCTCTTTAATCAGAACTGAACTGATAGGCATGCAGGGAACTTGAATGGTGCTAAAAATTATGGCTGCGTTTGGGACTGAACATCTTTCACAACAGTGGAAGCACACATCTGTCAAGGAGTTAACAGACAGCTCAAAGCAACACACAGGGAACACAGATAGCTAGTGAAGTATTACATAACTACCTTTCCAATTGTAATTACATTTTAATATGCTATGGCTATTGTTGTGCTAATATTATTGCAAGCAAATCCATAAAAGCTTAGCGAAGAATCCATGACAAGTGGGAGACGTATTTTAGTTTCATGAGTGCTAATCAGTGCTCAGCTAAGGAATAACGTAAGTTTTGTTATATAAATTTGTGACAGTTACGAGACAGAAAGGTGCCTGCTCTTGTGTGTGTAGCACTGAAAGAGAAAGAATTTCGGTTCAAGTATCGGAACTAATGCAGTCAAACAAAGTAAAGCTTTAAATTTTTCTGTGTAAGGGTTAGTTTTGTGTAGTTAATTTTGTGTATTTTTACATTGCTCAGAATAACCAAGAATTGTATTTGTTATGTGTCTCCACTCACTTAAAACTACAGCCACTGAGAGCAACTGCTGATCCTACATGATTTGAAGAAAATAACCCTTTGGCTAACACTGCACTTAATTATTGTATTTATTACCTACCTGATGATAACCTGTGACAGTTTCCATCCATTCTGAAAATAGCATTTCGGGGCAGAGCTGAGAGAAATTAACCAAAGAAAAAACCAACCAATCCCAAACCGGATGTACTGAAATGTACATAAGTGGAATTCATGTGGCTGCCAGATTCAGTACACTTCATCAGTTCTGGACTCTTATAAGGACCAATCTGTCGTCATTAATTGTTCTGTGGAAAAATTCCTTCCTTTGAAATATCTTCTGTGGTGCTGCTGAGATTTTTTAGCAGCTAAAAAAAACCCCCTATGCACGCATGCGTTCCTGAGTCTGTTTCCACATTCGTAACCCACAGAGAAGTCACCCAAAGCCAGATTGCCATCAGACAGGACAACATAAGTGCTGTCCCAGTGTGCCAAAATTGATGGTTAGGTTTTCTGAGGCTTCAGGACATCATTCTCTTTGTCATCTTCCTGCTGAATGAAGAATGTAAGGAGGAACATGAAATAAAATATGGTCACTTTGAAGGTCTGATTTTGAGGGTCCTCTGAGCTGCTGGGAGACCTGAGAGGACCTGGCTGCACTTTGATCATGAATATAAGTCCAGCATGGGATCGTAAGTCCAGGGACTGATTCCACATTGCATACTCTGGTTTCACGCCAGTATAATTTCATTCATTTCACAAAAACAGGCTGTTAACTTCATAGGCAAATACCAAACTGCAGCAACATAGTATTGGTTCCAACTCTATGTTTTCCTATTTGTTATCTTTGTTGTAATTCAGGACCAAGTATGCAGTGCTCCTTCTCCAGCCTTTTTCTGTGGCAAACTACCAGGCTGCAGGGATGTAAGAACTCACCTGGTCTCTCAAGCCATCTTAATACGGCAACTGTAGGTGTACCCTCCTTTCCCCATTGCAGATGTGGGCCACCTTCTGAAGACCTGTTGCAAGCTTTTGCACTGAATGTTTGGGAAGGGTGGGATCAGAGCAGAAAGCACCATGGCTGACAGGGCAGGCTGAAGGGTTCCTTTGTTATTCCAGGGGCCAATTTGCTTTCTTTAAATTCCCACCATGGTCAGCCAGGCTGATAATTCTGGCCTGCATCTCTAACACTGTTCACTGAACTGATGGTAGAGATCCTGTAGACTTCAGCTTGAGATGGTCAGTCCTCCAGATGAAGAGAGCAGCAACAAGAGTCTCCAGGGAAAACTCCTGCCAGTTATGTTGGAGGATATATTGGTGTTTGGAGTGAGATGACTCGCTTTAAACTAAGATTTTGGGTAAAGCATCTCTTTTGCTGGCCAACTCATATCTGACTCATTTACCACTGATGAATAAAGGATAAAATGCTCCTGGCTAAGGCTCATCTTAAGTATTTCTCTTCCTTCCTTCTTTCTTTCTTCCTTCCTTTTCTTCAAGTGACAGTGCTGATTATTTTTTATTTGGTTTTCTCTGGCATGCAAAATGAAGAAAACTGAAAAGCTGCTGCACTTTTATTTTACCAAAGCAGAGCTCTGCATTTTAAGGTCCGATTGAAACTTGATTATAGACTTCAGAAGAAAACAGATATAGAAAAAAGTTTGTGGATAGGAAAGAAAACATGCATGATGCTAACACAGATTTAAATGCAGATGCAATTAAAGGAACAGGCATGCCCTATAAAACATTTCTAACTACTATAACGTTTGTGTGTTGATAACTCCTTATTCCCTACATGAGATACGGATTTAGCTGATTAGAATTTTGCTTTGGCCAGACATCTGTTTCAGAAATCATGCTATGAAACTATTCAGTACGGTGCTGACCCTGATACATGGGAGCTTCCGTATGTTTCTTCTTAAAGTTGAAAAACAAAAGGGTGTGGAGGGATATCTCTTGCACTTACTGTTTTTACAGCAAACAGTAAATTTTGAGAATGACATTTATCAGAATTTGACTTTATGGCCCTTGTTCAGCTAGTTATAGATTTTACTCAAATGGAAATGGAAACAAAGTGCAATTTCTAGATATTACTGTTACAGAGCTACCAGTTGCAGTTTCAATCTCATTGCATTATATTACACACATTATATTACTTTATATGAGAGCAACTGGTTGGACCTTGGGGAACAGCTAGCCACCATCAGGGTTGTGTGTTGTGTTTGTGTATCAAGTCATAGAGCTTCTCTTAACATTTAGCTATTTGGGTATCCACTTCAGTTGTGCTGAGTAACCTGCACCTACCTGGGCATACCCCACAGGATCTAAAGTCACAGCCAGGATCGGTTGCTAAAGAGCAAGGTCAGGGTTCCCCAGGTCAGGCTGCAGCCCTGTTTTGCCCAGCTTCCTCTCATCCCCCAAGTGGGGGAGTGAATAAGGAGGAGAACCAGGAGCAGAGGAGTTTGAGAATAGGCCTTGCCCTAATGGGTTAGTAAATCTCAACAGCTGTATTTGACCCATGTCATTTAAAGCTTCCAGGATACCTACCCAGGCATAAACTTCTCAAAGGTTTTTTTTAAACCAGCTTACACCTTTGGTATTTAGGTAGTGAATTCCACAGACTCATCGGGCATTGCTCTAAACATATAACCAACAAATTCACTGTGGAATCCCTAGTTCTTGCAGCAGTTTCCTTACTCATAGTCTGCCCCATTTCTGATTTTAAAGGCTTCAGCTGTCTCAAGACTCTGTATTCTTTCTGATAAGAAAATAATTTCTTACCCCTGATGATTCTGTGCCTTTTGTAACTTTCTTTGAGATGGAGTAAGACCTGCATGCAGGACTCCAGGTGCTGAACACACTATCTTCATGTTATTTGTTTTGCTCTCTGCTCTTCTGCCATTAATTTCACGCTCTCAGTCATAGCCACCACTGTGTAAAAGCAATTAAATCTGTCCTCCCTCCTATTTAGCGCATTGTGCTTTAGTGTGTGTTAGTTTGCCTTCTTTTCTATTCAGAAATGGTGTTAGGGGCTTTAGAACTGACCGGTATTGGTAGTTTGTCATCATCAACAAATGTTATCACCTAGTCTACTAAGCCCTTTTGAGATGCTTTGGAGAATCCTTCCATAGTGAAAAACCACAAATATTATTACCTGTTTCCTACTTTTGATGGATTATCTACCTATGAGAGAACCTTCTTTCATTACCTAGGTTCCTCAAAGCATTTGGATAAAATTGTTGGAAAGTTTCTTTGTGCAGGGATATCACTTGATTCCTCTCCTTTCACTTCCTTCAGAAACATCTGATAAATTTATAAGGCTTGCTTTCTAAGTGTTAAGACCTAACTCTTATGCAAATTACTGTTACCTAACTGCCTAGTAATCACTGATTAAAACTGATTTCCCCATACCAGCTTACTGTATCTCCTGCAGTTTCCAAAAGGGGAATTGAATTTCTTACCTTCTCTATCTCTTGTATAGATGCAAAGTTGAGCAGTAGAATATGCTCAGTAATTATTTCTTTAGCAATATCATAATTGCATTCCCCTAGAACACAGTGGACGAATATCATCTGCTTTTAGCAACTTGGCAATATTTAATGTATCGCTTTGTTCTTAGTGCTGATTCAGTTTAAGATTGTTCATCTGCAAACAATAAAGTCTCCCTGACACTTCTCTAGTGAACATAGATATAAATAGTTCATTTTGCTTTTGCGGTCTACCTTCCTTGATGCTCCTTTTATGCTTTGATCATTTCTTCTGATGTGCTTTGAAAGATCTTTTTATTATTAATTTTTATGATTTTAATATGTTGCTCTCCAGACTTTCCTTTGGCCCTGCCTCGTCGAGGGTTTACATTTATCTTGCCAGATTTTGTAGTTTATTTAAATTGCCCTATTTGAACATTACTTCCTCTTTACAGAGTATATGTGTAGTTACCTTATTCTGGTCTTAAACTATGATCAGTTTTACTTTTAGTTCCTTTTTCTTTGATCCATACAAAGTCTATTTCTACTAGGATATACACTTACTCAGGATCTCTTACACGATGCCTTTAGGCAGACACTGAATCATCTTCATGGTATAGAAATGTACCTCTGTTTCCCTGCTCTTTGCTACTTTTCCATTATAGTGATCTTCCCTAAAACAGCTGAGTTAAGTTAGGAAAGATTATGGCATAAAACATCCATACCATGCCAGAAAATCTACCTTTTGTTCAGCAGTTTCTGTAACTTGGAAACATATCTTGAATTTTTATTTTTATGTGTGTAATGATGTAGCCATGAGGAATTGCTGTAACTCTAAAAATAAGGTAAGAGAAACATTTGCTTTTTTGGATTATGTACAGGGTTTATCTTGATTCTTAAATATTAACAGGTTTTAAAAGTGCAGATATGAACTATTTGAAATAATATTCTCATAATTAATATGGATGCTGTTCATTCTCAGCTGCCACAGGATAATACTTAATATGCCACACATTTTGCCACATTCTATCCATATGGTAGGATTTTTGTCTCATCCATTTCTTTTGTTTTAAGGTTTAAACAGAATAATTTTGATTAGCATTAACTTCAAGCAGACTACTCCAGTCTGCCATAGTGTGAACTGTACATCTAGAGAACTATAGATGAGTACTGTTTCCAGCACACCAAATGAAGCAAAGCAAAGAGGGCTCAGCTCCTAGGAACTTGCAGTCCAAATGAGCCACAGTGAAGCCTTAATGATGAATCACAGCTGTGCTTCTGCAATTATTACAGTTCCAATCGATGTCTTTCTAAATCTGCTGACTACACAGAATCAGTCCAAATCAGACCTGAACTCACAGCTGCACCTTTGAGGAACCAGTTAGAGCATATAATACAGCATGGGGTTTTTTGCGTGTTTTTTGTTTTTATGCCAACTTCTTGTCAGCTACAGAAAGAGTAACTGAATGGATGTAACTAACAGTGACATAACTGAAGTAACATAAATTTGGCCTGTCAGACTCTGCCCCCTCGATTTCTACTGGTGTTTTTTGACAACTTCTGATATCATCAGAATGGCTATATACTGATTCACTGCTCAGGGTTATGGGGACTACAGTAGTTCTCTCCGTACAAAGAGGGGAAAATGGGGCTTTTCGGTAGTAAGAACCCCAAAACTTTACTGGCTTTCACAAAAAAAACTCTGACATAAGCTGCTATCCCATAAAAATGTATAATTTGAATGATTAGCCTTTGGATGGGTTCAGTGACTTCTCTGACATGAATAAAATGAAGTTAAAGCATACACATAAGTCGTCAAGAGGAAATTGGAGAAGGATCTTAGAGTTACTATGCTGAGAAAACAGCTGGATTCACCAGGGCACCCTAACCTCTTTCTCTTTTTCTCCATAAAGCACCTTACATCTGCCACTGGCATAAAAAAAAAATTCTAATGGTGCTTAGGCTCTGGCTGATGCAGAATATTGGCACATGGTTAGAAAATATTGGAATATATTAGAATATGGCACTTGAGGTCAGTCGTGGCACTCAGAATTACCCTCGTCAGTGAAAAATTGCCCAGAACTAAAACCCTGAATAAGATCATCTCTCAGTTGTGCTAGGGTCATGAGAATGTCAGTCCCAGAAGCCAAATATATGTGAACAGATTGGTGCACATACTGCTTCTCTAGATCCTTATAAATAGCTCCAAGCCCCATTTTCACTCCAGAGGCTTTCAAGAGCTCCAGTCCTTCCTGCTCTGCCAATCTCTAATTGAAATCTATTGGCAACTATCCCTTCTCATTTGCTTACTCACATCCCAACTTAAGAGCTGAACTGTTATCTGCTTCCAAATTATCTTCTTTCCAGACAGACTCATGAGGCTCTGGATGTTCAGCAAGAGCTTAACACACATTTGCATTATGCCGGAGGACATGCAGATCTTCCAAAAGTGGCTGGACAAAGTGGAAGTGTGTGATCAGCACAACAGCAACATGCACCATCAGTATGAATCCTCCACATGGTGCATGATCCTTTATCAAATCTGAGGACATCAGCAGCAGTCTGGGCTCTATCCCACCCTGGCTGCCATTGTGCGGTCTCTGCTGCAAGCCAGAGCAATGCAAAAGGGGTAAAAAGAAATGCATCTCAGGAAAGAGGGAGCTGCAGTGGTTACTGTACATAGTAAACATTCTCCCCTCTGTGGTGGAGGACCAAACCATTTGAGATTTATAGACTGATAAGCTTTTAGGGTCAATAATCCTTTGGAAATGATTAGTCTGAAAATATCTTATCTTTCACATATCATTCATCTGACATATTTTTTAACATACTATCTGTGATCAATCCAAATCATAAAAGGATAACCTGCATAAAAACATTTAAAGGCATACTGCTGAATTTTTCATTGGAAAAGACTGAAATAAACTCCAGATTCATTTAGAATTCTCTGGCTTCCTTGCTGAATGAATTACCAAAGACCATGCAAGCCCCATTTATTAATTTTTTCTTTTTCTATGAGATTTCATGAGTTTGTGCTTTCTGAGGGATGTTTCACTGAAGCCAGTTATTATAGTGCCTTACAAGATTTATCTGGTAAATGTCTTATGTATTAATTTGCATTTATTTTTTCTCTACCCTCATATCAAAATTGCTTGAAGGAACTATTTCTAGGGAGGTCTTCAGCTCATTTGTCATATGGTATTCTGCCAGACCGAGGTGAAAGTTGGTTTATGTCCAGATTCTTATGCCCTTCAATAGTAACTGTGATCTCAGGAGCTTCCCATTTTATAATGGCCAGGTTAATCCTCGGATGCGATAGCTTGTCAAGGAATTGTGACACATTTTTCCAGCTCAGTGTATGTCCCCATTATTTACCTATTGGTTCTTTTAAAGAGCTCATCTTACCTAACCTGATTATCACCCAGAGACTTTCAAACAAAAGATACATGTGTAACCCTATTTAATATTGTTAATAGATACCTTCTCTATGACAGTGACCTTGCTGATTGAGCTCAGAATTTGTTCCCAGAAATTGCAGGCAGACAGGCAATGCATTTCTAAGTTCTCAGAATCAAAAATCAGAAGGCTGAAGAAGAACCCCAGAGGAAGCATTGCTAACTGCTAGGCTACTAGTAAACTATTCTGTTGTAACTTTTGGCCACTTGAAAAAAATAGATGCATGTATTTTTAGTTGCAAAAGCTTGTAAAATAAAAGCATCACAGCTATTTTTTCCAGGAAATTATTTGACTGTTGACACAAAGCATGTACATTTCTGGACAAAAAGTTATAAAATATTCTGACATATTTTAATATAAACAGGAACATTTTCAGTGATTGCTTGGATCTAAAATGTTTTTCCACTTGACATTTGTTTATACTTCCTAGGAAAGAAACTCTATTTATGGATAACTGAATAACACAAATAAACATCAGAGAGAGCTGAAAAATCAGCTTTGATTATGCATGAAAATCTACAATGTCATTGTGTACTCTTGTGCCATATTCTGATTGCCTGTTTATTTTTACAGAGCTGCTGGCGAGCCCATGGAAGAAGAGCCAGCCTTCTGAAGTGCCAAGTCCTCCCTGATATTTCCTGTGGGTGACATCATTGTGTATCCCCCCAAAGCACCCTCAGACATGTCTTGCCTGCTGCTTGGGTGGCACAGATCAGATGAAACATAAACACTGGGCACAGAACTCTGAATAGCAGCTTCACTTGTTCTTTGGACGGACTTGAAAGGGCCCTAAAGATTCCTTAAGTATAACCGCTACAATTCTAGAGTTACAGTAAAAGGGGTTTGGGAGAAAGAGCCTAGAGCATGCTTTTTATATGCTGTTTGATGCACTCACAACATAAATTGTGAAATAGAGTATTACAAAATTCTACATGATAGATTATAGATACAAGAATTCCAACAGCCAGCAAAGTGCTCGGTAAACCCCATGAATCACTTTCTGACAATTTTTACTGGGTAATTTTTTTCATACTGTGTTAAATTGTTAATAGAATTAGTTTTCTTCGCTCTGTGTAATGAAAACGAAAACGGACACCTTTATTTTATGAGCCATTTTTTAACCCCCTGTCATGAGTTCTTAGATGAATAAGTGAAAGGTGTGTAAATTACGAGAGAATTTAGCTAAAGGGAAAGCACTTCTTATTGTACTATAAATCCCCCAAAGTACTGTGCTTGTTGGTGCTTTACTTTCTTTTCCCTTCTCCTGGGCATCCCTCCCCATTTCATGTAATATTTTCTATTGTGAAAACACATTCTAAAATAAGTAATCTTCTGCCTTTAAGAAAAAAAGTGCTGTACCCTCTGTAGTTGACAGTAGCTCTCACCATATGTGCAGCAGAGATCAAGTGTGGATGGCTTTTCAAATGTGTTTTTACTTTGTTCTGAAATCTTTCTGCATCCTGACTCTAAGAGCAGCGATCTTCAGTAACTGCGTGCAGTTCATTTGAAGCTCAGGTGTTTCTGTGGAGGTTGTGTTGGGGGTGTTTTCACAGGTTGTCATGTGGATACAAACTGATTCTTTATATAGTCCTGCACCAAGAGAACTGATGTTGCTTAAGAAGCTTCAAACGGTTTATGCTTTATTTTAGCTCCCCAAAGTGCAGCAAGATCTCCCTGCAATGTGACTTTAGCTGTTTAATTCCATGTTTGAGAACGTAACATATAGTTGTGCCTTTAGCTGATAACGAACGCTTAAACTGTTACACGTGTTGCCTTACCGTCAGAGAAAGAGATAGGGCATGTATGTAAGACTACTTCAAATGAACAAAACTCTGCTACAGCAACTTTTATTTTGTTTACAACTTTCTCACCTAATGAACCCTTGGAGATACCTTGAAGTATTCAGCTTGCAGTATTTGATAGCTCGTTCAGCTTTTAAAAGCAAGTGATGTTCATTTTTATATATATTTTCCAAACTCAAAGGATATATTAAAGCCATAAGTGAAGACTGTCATGCTTTTTATTCTGAAATCTGAAAGGAACCTTAATTAAATCAAGATTTTGGGGAAGGCCATGATATGAAAGGTATGGAACAATATGGTTTCAGTTATAGGCATACTCAAACCTGTAAATCAAAGATGAAAGATTTCACTCAAATAGAATTATATAATTCTCTTTTGTTATGCAATCAGACTATATCTTTCATGCATTTGGGTTTGTTTACGATTAGCATTTTAATTTTAAAGACTTTTATTACTTGTACAAAAGCTTTCTGCTACAAGTTAGAAATCTGAGGCATGCTTTGAAAAGAGAAATCTAAAAAAAGAATGTCATTTCCTATAATGTGAAGTAAAATTTGATTCTGAAAGGCTTACTCTAAAATGGGTGTATATCTCTCAGAAAGTGAAATAAAATTCTACCCCCCATTTACAAGCCAAAATCATTCTCATTTTAGTAATGCAGAGAGTCACAGCAGGCTAAATTGACTCCTGGTGTAAGCCACCTCGCCTGACTTTGGGCTGTTCTGAAGGGGTTGTTCCCATGACTAAAGCAATCAGGAGTTCATCTCATCCTGAATTCTCAGCAGACTCGTGATGGCAATCTCACTTGCCATTTACTGTGATTTTCTTGTGGTCTTCAAAGAAATTTCCCTTCAAGGAACCCAAGGACCATAGCTGATGAGTTGGGTGATTTGTAGAGCTTTTCACATCTTGAAACAGTGCCTGCAAAATTTTAATTGGGCGCATAGCAAGAGCATTTTGAAATTAACCCCACAAATGCAAAATCCTCTTGTGTCCTTAGCTCGCATGAAACTGAATGTGAATTGCAGCCTGAAATATGAGTGACAAACTTTACCAATTAAAGTCTGTATTCTGGAGTGGAAATCAACTAAAGCTGTCCTTTGTAGCTGGAAATGCCTTTAAAATGCCAGAATAATTTGAATTAAACCACATTATAAACTCACACTTGTGCATTTGTACAGGCATACTCCCAGACAGACATCCAGATATGCTATTGGTTAAAGTTGGGATCATTTGGATAAGCAAATGTGCACACAGATTGTGTCCAGAACTCTGTTCTCACTGAAGTCAATAGCAAAATCCTCTTTGATTTCAATGGGAGATGGATCAGGCCCTGCTTCCCCCCCCCCGCCTTTTCTTTAAGTCCAGAGCACCATTACTTTTTGATTATGTCATTACAAGGCACCATATAGCCCTCTGGGAAATGATTGAGGCTTATGGTGAATATCAACACTTCCTTCAAAGCAGACCTGGGCTTTCTGAGAGGGCAGTTTCACTTGCTGCTGTTTTCTTCTCACAGTATTTTTATTATCATCAATAGCTCCCCATGGATTGCAGTTAAAATTTCTCCCAGCAATTCTAGACATACTTCCAAGGAAATATTCGCATAGACACTCTTAAAAGCGCCCAGTTTTAGCTGCATTCAACAACAAATTCCAAGAATTTCAGAAAGATGCATGAATTACATGTGTCTCCATTTCTAATGTCCAAATTCAGAGGCTTAGGAGCTGCTTTTGAGGAGACTCACAGTCTCATGCCCCCCATGGACCTCAGCTTAGGCTAGGGAGATTGACACCTCTGAAAAAGTCCCAGATATTTCAAACTGGCTGCCAAAATATCTACATCTGAGCTTAGATTGCTTTGAAAAAAATCAGCTGAAATGCACAAATGAGATGGGGCAAATGGTGGTTCCTTGTGTGATTCCATGGGGAAGCTGAAGCTGAGGTGGCAGAGAGCGCTCAGATCCAGGGTGATTCTTTGCCTGGTGCTGGGGACACAGGGGCTGTCAGCAGGCAGAAGGACATCCCAAGGCACTGCCACTCCAGGCTGCCATTGCCGTTAGCAATGAATCTTTGCCTCACAGGGAAAGTGTGAGACAAATTTGCATTCTGCCTCTGCATTGAGATTTCCCTAAGCCACCAACCTCCAGAATGAGACATGCCTCGGCAGCAAGTACCACTATCATGCTTGCTCAGTTCATATTCTTCCCTAGCTTTAGGGACTAACTGTTAAGCACAATTGGGTTTCTCTTATATTCTTGTATTTTTCTAGTATTCTTAGGTCAATAAATTATTAGTAGAAACTGACAACTAAAAGGAGATATGACTCAGGATATCAAGAGAAGAATGATTTTTATCCAGTTTAAAGCTTTTGCCTGAGCTGGAGTAGGAGCAATGAAGAGCAGTAAATCTCAGAACTTAAGAGTGTCTTGCACTTCATTTTGAGACTGTGTGCAGAAATTCTGGCTTTAATATAATCTACAACAATGAAGTGCTTGATTATATGATCCTTTTTTAGGCAAAATTCCTAGCGAGTAATCAAAGTTCATGGGAATTTTGCCAGTGTAAAGAAGACAGAATTAGCCCCCTTTTTAATTATGTACCTTCCTAATTTTGCTTTCAGTGAAAATGAAGTAACTAATTTCAGGTAAGGAAAATACAATCATTCAGCTCTCTTAAGTAAACATCATTACAGAAAAAGACAACATAAACAGCTGTTATGTCAACAAAGATGGCTATTTCTTTTCTTTGCAAAAAAGTCAACAACATGCTGCCAACTGAAAGTGGCAAAATGAATCCCTGTCTAGAGGATGCGGTATTTGAGTTGGTGTCTTATCTAAGTGCAGCCTCCCTAAAAGGCTGAAAGTCATAACTAGAGATGAAATATTAGAAAGGTTTAGCTGCAGCCAACGCCAGAGGTCCTGTAGAAAACAAGAATGTAGAGACTGACTAATTTGTGTAGACAGACAGCAGGACACTTTCAGGGCAATGTGTCTGGGACAAAGAATTAGAGGGAACTTGTCCAAAAGCATGGATGGTTGTGAGGCAACTAACTTCTATTCGCTTGCAGGGGCAAGGAGGTGCTCAGCAAGCATTTATTCTTTGGAAAATGCCCCCTCCATCCCAGAAGGATACAGATATGGACCCCACTGTACAATTTTTCATCCTAAGCAGCAGTAGCCAGGTGTGCTGCCCTGAAGTGTATGCCCTTCATTTGCCTGATAAGCTATCAGCCCCCAGCAGGCACTTTGTACCACGACTGATAGAGGAGATGTTTATAATACACTTTTTTTCCCCAATAGTGGCCTTTCCAGAAGCATAGCAGCACGCAGTTGTTTTATTTTAAAAGGTCACAATAGAGCTTTGTGAGCCATTGTACTTTCTTTTTTAGTTTTTTACAGACTCCATATGGAAGTAAACCAGAATATGCATGGTGGGGGGACCTGCTGGGAAAGAATTTCCTTTAAATCAGGTTTCTGTTACCTGCTTTTCATCCTGGATTTGGAGGAGTTTGGGTTCTTAATTATCATTCAACCTTTTACTTTATCAGATAAGCAACTTGCTTTGTTTTCTTACCTATAATTGAACTCAATCTTGTAGCACATAGAAAACAACAACAACAAAAAAGAGAAGTCTGTCTTTTCTGACAGATGTCCCTGCCCTTGGTGTGGGAATAAGAAGAGCTTATCTTTGTCACTTCCAGCAGCAATTAAATGCTTCATTTTTGTGACAGATCCAAACTGAAGTGGTATTGTATGCGTACGATTCAGCTGGCTGTCTGCTGATAGTTAAAAAAAGAAATTGTGAAACTCGCATTCCTCTCTAACCTCAAAAGGGACCCATTTTGAGTTTAACAATGTAATATTTTCACTTGATCCAAAAGGTTTTTGTCCCATGACATATTGTTACTAGCTCAGTTTTAGTCTCTAGCAAATAACACACTACAGAGAGTGAAGACCAAAAACGACATGCCAGCAACTGTTAATTATATCTCTTATGCACAGTCCTTCGTCCTGCTGTAGGGCCATGCTCTGTGGTTCAGCATATTGGAACAGTGTATAGCAAAATATAAATTGTTCTGCACCACCAAAATACTACTGTTCAGATGTTAATTAGGACATTGTGAGTTGGGTGATTTATAAGGAAGACATTCTCCTGCATGTATGGTCTAAAGGCAAGTGACACATTAAACCAGTGGCACTGGTACTGTGCCGTGAGTGATTCTGTGCTAAGATCTCCACACATTAACCCATTCCCAATGGTATGCCTGCCAATACATGTTTGCAGCAGGAGAGCTGTAGGATGGTCTGATTCAAAGACCACTGAAATCCCTTCTCTAACAGGCTTTGGGTAAGATCCAGGAAGCGGCTGAAGAAGAAACCTTACCTTTGCACTCAGTCACACAGAAACTGTAAAGAAAGCACAGATATAGATCTAAACTTGGCCACACATCCCTATTTCTGATATGAGGTGCCAGTTCTGGCTTCTAGAAAAGACTGTCTGAGAGAGCACTGTCAGTAGCGGATACAGTCTATTGGCTTCAGGAGGGTGTATACGTCATGTGTTAAGGGAACAGGTTCATACTCATGTCTCTTGCCGCTTATTTTACTGCTATTTTCTTGATTGGCTTAAAATTTCCAGTTATGATGCAATAGAAAAGCATAAAGCGATCCCTAGTGAAGTCATAACTAAAGCTTTCAAAGCAAACTTACTGCCATGGTTTTTTACAACAGTGACTTTTTGGTCTAAAGATGAACAGCTGAAATGTCTATTTTTTTTTCTTGGGAATTTCATGTTGCTATCTGTTTCTATGATAAGAAACAGTCCTTTTGCTCAGTGTACTAGAAGTTTATCTGTAATTTGTCTTTCCAGATCAGATTCTAAGGCATAAAGCATCAGTGAGACTGACCCAAAGGGCAACACTTTTAAAGGTCAATAGTAATATTTCTGTAAGAGTAAAAGGAACCATTGTTATTATTCCTGATACATTTTTGTATCTGAAAGCATCCAATGAGTAATGTGAAGTAATACTGTGCTCCAGAACTTTGTTGATTATAGATATACGAGCATTGGATTGGCGTGAAATAGTCTTAAACTGAGTTGTTAAAATCCCTTTTGTTTTGTGTTTTGTATAATTCTTTGGCTATAGTCNTATTTCTGTAAGAGTAAAAGGAACCATTGTTATTATTCCTGATACATTTTTGTATCTGAAAGCATCCAATGAGTAATGTGAAGTAATACTGTGCTCCAGAACTTTGTTGATTATAGATATACGAGCATTGGATTGGCGTGAAATAGTCTTAAACTGAGTTGTTAAAATCCCTTTTGTTTTGTGTTTTGTATAATTCTTTGGCTATAGTCTTGTCCTAGTGTCAATAAAAGCTATTTGAAGTAAGCTTGTTTGATACTCTGAGCTTTTTCTGAGCTTTTTCTTGCATGTGTTCTTTTTCTGTTTAATCAATGCTAAAAAGAAGTGGAGCTTTGAACATGCC
The DNA here is from genome assembly GCA_002631895.1 of Agapornis roseicollis. Lineage (NCBI taxonomy): Eukaryota > Metazoa > Chordata > Aves > Psittaciformes > Psittacidae > Agapornis > Agapornis roseicollis. Next base: position 73,078 of record NDXB01004940.1, on the reverse strand, counting down.
ACCCCTGGTTGAATCATAGGAATCTGACTGTTAAAATATAAAGGGTGGAGCATGGTGAAGCTGGAGTGCATAAAAAAGGAACCACAAATGTTAATGTAAAAGTAATGTTACACAGCAGGCTAAAGCGCACACAAAAGAGAGCATTGCAGAGCTCCAGCTTTAACACCAAGCTCATATTCTAGAGTTCCTTTGCCTCGTTGTCCTGCAGCACTGCAGAACACGTAATTCCCCTCCCAGCGAAACAATTTAAATAGTACATGTGCTGTTTTGAAAGCTGTAAGGCTCTTGCTTTGTGGGAGGTGGGGACTACCCAGCACACTGCAGCAATACTCTGGACCACAGAACCATGCCAGCCCTGCTGTAAAACTGGGAGCTGTTACATTGCTACAACAGACACGTTTCAAGAAAGGCACCCCACAAAAGCAGTGATGTGAGGAAAGAGTGTGTTTGCTGCGAGCACACTTTGATCACTTGCACCTTGCCAAAAGTAGCTCACAGATTGAAACTGTTCCTGTGAGCGGAGCTTCATGCACCTAAACTTAGTGGGCAGGAGGGGAGTACAGGCACTGGATCTGCACATGCAGATCCCTACCTCCTGGCACGTATCCAGAGCTGCTCCGGAGGCGGATTAAAACCAAAATGAAGCAAAACAGCATCCTACAATTTCAGATTTATTTTGTCCTTCAGCATAACACATCTTTTTCCCTTCTGGGGAAAGGGACCCCAGCCCCAGAAATGTAGAGCTCCACTCCAATCCGTAAAATATTGTTTGAAAATTTGGATGTGTAACGTGTAATTTCCTTGGCATATTTCAAGGAAGTTCCATGCCCAGAGGAGCTTAATCTATCCAGTCTATCTATCTGTTTCTCTGCTCTGCTTGTTTCCTGTGATTCCATTGTGATAAATTGCAGAGCTCTGTGATAAATTGCATTCATCATGTCTTTCTAGCTGCCCCACCTGCATTTTGTACATTAAACCCTCTCTCCTGGGACTCCTTCTAACATTCCAACCTTGTGAGAGGTTCCAGCTAGACACCATTGCTGCTTTAAAATCAACCTGCCACAGAAATGACCCTGCCTTTGAGAAGTGGAGTGGGTTTTTGGAAACCTTCAGGCTAACAATGCTTCTAGGAATCTCTTGTAGGTGGGTGGGAGTGAATTCTCCCAGATTCCTTCTCTCATGCTTTTTCACTACTTAGCTTGGAGATCCTTCTCCCCGAGAAAACTCTTTCTTTCCACTGACAGTTTTGAACGGAGTAGAATAGGGAGATAAAAGCTGAATGAATATGTGTTGGGCCACTGCTCTTCTTCCTTATTTCTGCTTCTTTTCCCTGCCAAATAAGAGGAAGGCAATGTTAAAATTATGGTTTCAGAAAAGTATTGAGATATTTTTCTCTCTCTTTTTTTTTTTTCCCCCCAGCAGGATTTTATTTTTCCATCTGCTATCAGTGGCCTCGGTACAGTACTTTATTCATACAGGCCTCTTGGAGTCTTAGAAAGTAGAGTTTCAAGATTCTTCTTACATCTTTTTCTGGGCTTGCCTACAAAAGGGAGCAGGTTCAGTGAAAGCCCAGAATGAGGTTCTGTGCTTGACTAGAAGCTAAGTAAGAGCATGGGTCCAAAATTTTGTGCAACCTTTATCTTATTTACTACTCTTGGCTCAGATGCTGCTTCAGACTGAATTTCTCTGTCCACATATGACTGAAAAATATCCAGCCATTTATAACTGCTGCATTAATGTTTTCATTAATAGGGAATTGCTAATAAGATCCCAAATTACCTCTTTTGTGGTATATTTTACATACAAGAAACCTCATTTTGCAACGTTCAGATCATTATAGCATCTGAATGCATTGTTCTTTAATTGTCTAATCTAATTAAATATTAGGCTGTGCTAAAGTTATTAAGAATTATCAGAACAAAATATTTATCAACTGATTAGGGTGAAAGCATGCATTACAAATATTTATGTTCCCCAAATCAGTACAGGCTCACTTTCCATGTTCACAGTACCTGATCTCAGCTGTAGCAGTGGCCCAGCCTAACTACATACAATTCTACTAGACTCCCCACAGTAACAAAAAGTATGAACACAACTGGGGTAATTTGTAATAATATCTTCCCAACTTCTCTCTCCTTAAACACAATCAGTAAAGGTCTAACATTTTTCTCAGTATTTTAGATGACCTTGTCTTGAGATTCTTATTGGAACATCTATAGTTAATTTAGTAGAGACTACAATTAATCTAGTCTTGTTATGATAGGTTTGGTCTGTGAGGAAGTATAAATTAGATGATTCCTTACTCTAGCTATCAAATGGATCAGGAAAAATAACAACTGATTCTTCAGAAACAAAACCAAAATTAATTGATTTCTGTCATTTCAGCCACCTCTCCTCATCCGTCCAAAATCATCTTATATAAATATGTATGATGCTAGTCAGAATGGAAATGTGTACTGTCTGTCACTACATGTGATGTGTAACAGTTCTGTCTCTGCCACCTTAGCCAGAAGGAATCAGTTTCTCCTTCTGTGCTACTGCCTGCACTGGGTGTTTGGGTTCATATTGCAAGTTGAGGACGTAGTTTAAAAACAGCTGCAACATCAGCAGCAAAAAGAACAGAAAAACTTAAAAAATGAATATGTGGACTCGGTTTTCCTTTAAAATGTCCAGTGAGTTATTTAATGAGAAGCATCTTGACGGTGTAGCATGCCTTGCAATGAGATCTTTGGAAATTTTAGGAATATGGGATGCTGGAAAACCTCCCTGTCTTCATTGACCTATAATAGCTCATGTTGCATTCTTCAGAGCCTGTATCTGCACTGGGGATATAAATCTAGAGTGGTATCAGATAGCTGCTCCTGAATCCTCTCTGTAAGGTCAAAATTTGCATGTATCATGATTGCTGTCCCTTCCCCCTCTGTAGGTGTAACTCTTCCTTTTATTACCAGTTGATGGCACGATACGGCACAATATGGAAGGAGTGGTCCTGGTCACAAGTTATGATTCCTCAGGCTCTTATGTAAAACTGGCTGCTTCTTGATATTGTTGAGCATGCCTCCCAAGGGAATGTGTTTTATTGATGGAGCTGTTAGGGTCTACTGAGACTTGGCCATGGCTACCAAGTATCTGGCTGCACAGGATGGTTTGTTTGGGGGGTTTTTTGTTTGTTTGTTTGTTTTCTTTTGTTTTTAGGGAAAAGTATGAATATGCCAGAAAAAAATTATTGTTATTAATGCTAAAGTGCCGATGAATGGTGCGCACCATATCTTTCTCTTCCATGTCAGGAAGATGTAGACTTTGAACAGCAAAATGGCTCAAACTGAGTTACTGAGTGGCTTGAAGAAATAATTTTATTTCAGTGGCATTCAGTATGAAAATCCAAGATCCTTGTAAACACCCAGGGCTTCATTTTCACAACAGCCACAAAAGCAGGCCAGTTGTCTCTTTTCACAGATAGGATTCAAAGATTTGTTTGAGGATCCACAAAGAGCTTTTAGCTGACAGATGAATCTCCTGAGCTACAGTCTTAATGCCAGCACCCAGACAGTCCATGTGACTATATTTCTTCCAGATGCCTTCGCCCTATAAAGTAAGTGTGTGTGTATTTGTGACTTTAGATGCTGAATCTGCCTCTTCTAATTTTAGTTCATTGTTTTAAGCTCGCTTGTTCTCTGGTATGTGTATTGCTTACTGGAACATTGCTAAAGAACAAAAACTTTTATTTATTTTTTCAAAGAAGGCAGTATGAGCATATAGAGGAGATGTGGGATTTTTATGAATCATATCCTGTAGTTTCCTTGTGTGGTTTTTTTTTCTTACTCTCTAACTGTTTTTCACAAAACAAAGAACTCTTTGGATTGTGTAAAAATCCTTGCACAGGAACTAGACCTTTCCTTTACCCTGCTAGATGTGTTGGTTGCTGTGATTCGAACATGAATTGCAAACACAAAATATCAATAAATACTGCACGTTTGTAAGGGATAACAACTGAACCATTTCAGATGAGGCTTCAGGGGATTTGGAAGAAAGTCATCTCAAGACTATCACTGCTTATAAGTGTAAGGTTGTGGTTTTTATTACTAAGTAAAGAAACATCAGCCCAGTCCTTATGCCCCATATTAACCTTAGGGGATCAGTGAATAGACAGGTCAGAACAGACATAGGCTGCACACACCAAGTACTCACAAATGAATGTAAAGCAAATCCCTAACTCACACTGCAAGTTGAGTCAGGAATTTTGGAAAAATAAATGCTTCTTGCTGAACAGGTGATTTCTCAAACCTACTTCTGTTTTCTGCCTACTTAGATTCCCTTTGAGCAGCGTTACTGACTTTTCAAGAAATATTTTGTTAGACCCTTACATGCAAATGAAAACGAATCATTAACTGTGATATGGACACTAACTGGTATCTAAGCAGCTCAAAGGAAAGTTTAAAAAGAGATCACAGCAAAAAGTGTCTGCTGAGCTCCAATCTCACCTACCCATCTTTGATTCAAAATGAATAAAGAAGCAAGGCATGATATGGGAAGAATTATCCCAACTATGCAACAGCCATCTCCTCCTCATGTTTTTATAAAAGGAATTTTAAAAGGAGTATGAACTGTGCCTAGCAATTGAAAGGAAAATATACTCTAAGGAACAGACTACACTGCTGTTTAGTGCCATGGTTGAATTCACAAGTGGCACAACCTTTGCTAAAAAGGGTGTGCTAGGTTACACAAACACGTCCGAGGGGAACAGACACGTTGATCACATTGTACCTCCCATTTGTTCACCATGCAGTAATAACCAAATAAATTCTCATCATGGTACGCTAATGCCCAGCTTCCTAGCAGCAGCCTGTGGAAATTGTGCATGGAGTCAGACAATCCTGATGTGGCTGTGACCCTGGCAGGAGTGCTGGCTGCAGCACATCTGTTTGCTTTCCAGGCTTTTAGACCAAATTTAATGTGTACATGAGGGATACTAGACTGGCTGCCCAAGAAAGAGCTGATTTGAGACACATGGAGTATGTTTTCTGATGCTGTATTTCCTGACGCTTCTGCTTTTAGTTTTTTCCGTGACTGTAGCATTTGTATCTAGTATCTACACCCCTTACAGCAGGAACATCATGAGTTCTAGTGTGTGCCTATATAACCACACAAATCCAAGATAAATTTTTACAATAGATATTATGGTATTACAACATCATAGAATCATAGAATACTTATGGTTGGAAAAGACCTTGAGATCATCTAGTTCCAACCCCCCTGCCATGGGCAGGGACACCTCAAACTAAACCAGGTTGCCTCATGCTCAATGTCCATCTTGGCCTTGAACATTGTCAGGGATAGAGCATTCACAGTTTCTTTGGGCAACCTGTTCCAGTGCCTCACCACTTTCACAGTAAAAGTTTGAAGCCATTGCCCCTTGTCTTATCACTACAATCCCTGATGAAGAGTCTGTCTCTGGCATCCTTGCAGGCCCCCTTCAGATACCGTCTTCTTTAAAATCCCAAATTTAATATACTGTAGGCATTTACAACATTTTCTTTAAGATAATGCTTTTAGCTGATATTTTAGCTGATCACAACACAACAATGCTAGGCTTTCAAATGCCTGGTTTCTTCCTTCCAGTGGGCCATGTCCGCTGGCATTCCCAGAGCTGCTGATGGGCTGCTTCTCAGTGCTGTGAGAATCAGCACTGCCTGAGCCCTGCTGGCTGACAGGTTCTGGGCTCCTCTCCTGCCTGACCTCCATTATGATCCTCAGGGCAGGTGTTTCCAGAGGATGTTACTTTGTTAAAGGCCCCATCAAGAGGAGCTTTTGTGATGAGGCACCTTCCTTCCCTTCTGCATCCAGAGTTTGAGCATCCCACTGTTTTCTTGGGAAGACATGCTGCTGGCAATTTTAGATGTGGTCATCCCCAGTCTGCCTGGTTTAGTAGATGTGTTCATTCTTCTCCTGCCAGTAACTCCCAGTCCTGCAGAGAACCCTAGTCTCTGGGACATTTACCAGAGATGGACAGACTTCAGGAGATAGGAGGATCCAGCTTTCAAATGCTGCTTTCATTCTTCCTCAGAATAAATTGTTTTATCTTTCCTTTTTCAGTCCTGTGAGATTAAAACCTTTAGAAGGGGAACAAAGGGAAATATTCAGCCTTTTTTTGCTGTTATTGTTTTTTCACTCAGTTTTGGAAACATGGCCATCTGGTTATTCCCAGGATGAAATATATTCCTCAGTACCCTGTCAGCTGCTGATTGCATCCAATAGTGCTGTCAGCTTCACAACTGCTCTTAATAGCCATACCCTGCTTGCTGTGGGACTGCACCCCAGCCTCCCTGGGCAGTAACCACCAAGCTACACAGTCATGCCTGATCTCTCTCTCACTCTCCCAAAGGATATTTAACTAGCATGAACTTAACTAACATGTAAGCTGAAGCTGCCTTCAGTGACCCACTTTCAGTTCCCTCACGGCTGCGTTAAGATGTCAGCCCCCTCTGGGCAAGGACCAAAGCTGTGTCTCTCTCAAAGCCTTACTAAAGATCTAAACATAGGACAAAAAGCAGAAGCATGTCGCTCCAGCCAGTATCATCCATAGCCTAATCCTGGAGGTGTTCTTGAAGAAAATCTGGCAGAAAGAGCTCTGTGGATGGCATGGATTTGGGTCAGTTGTCTGGGACTGTTGGTCTTAAAACAGGGTGTCACCCCAGACTGGAATGGCAAAAGCCAAAGTCAGTTTTGAGGAAATGGACTCGAATTTTCTCTCTAAATTCCAATAACAAGGCCTATGTCTAAAGTGGGCCAAGAGCAAGTATTTATGTAAACTGGATTGTGGCCCCGATTGGATTTCAGATCCAAGTTCAGAGCCACATTTAGACTATAATGTATGTCTAACATTGCTATATGCAAGAGGAACGAACTACCCCCAAGGACCAAACTGTTATCACCATTCCAGTGTTCTCTTTCTTTTCTTTTCCAATATATCTTCAAACATTTTCACAAAGCTAGGAGTGGAGCAGCCAGAGAAGAGCAGGAGAGATACCTGTGAAGATGTCCATAACCAGTGCAGGCTGCAACTCACAAAGCATGACCAAGAGCAAGCTGGACAGATGAGTCCTGGCTTCCAAAGGAAAGGCAAACACAGCTGGTATCTTCCATGAACTGGATACCTCTGAAGGCAAGGGACAAATAAATCCTGTGCTGTGGATTAAAATAGCCACAGGTGGGATTCCTAACAGCATTTTGGTTAGCTCTTAGAAGACTAAAGATACTCTTTCCTTTCCTTGGGCCAAATAATAAAATGTGAGGAAAAGTCCTCAATGCTTGTTGTGGAGGGGTATCTTGTCTGCAGAATTATTCTTTCTTACCCTCTGTTACATCATTGGCTTCCCCCTTATCTCACACATTTTCTGTGTATGATATAGCCCACTTGAGTAAAGATATTAACCTTCCATTAGCCATATATGCTCTGAGAGGGCAAGTACGTGCAGAGAAGTTCATAAAGCTAACAGAAGACATAATTTAACACTCATGTTTCTCTTAACAATTAATCAAGTTTAAGAATGAGAATAAAGTACACTGATTGAAATTTGTCCTTCTAGTTATAGTTTTTATTCCCCTTTGATTACATTTATTTTTCTACCATAACCTTTGCCTTATTTGAGTTATTATTTCCCACAATCAAATATGTCAGTGTAAGGGTAAAGATTTCCAGGACTTTTTTCACTCTGCTACTTTGGGAAAGAATCTGTGCGTAAACTGCTGTATAACTGCATGAAAAGTACGCACACTAAACATGATAAGTTTATTTTATCATTTCTAACTAAAGAGATGAAATGATTTAAGTGGGTGTAATCTAATGTTATGGCATCCCTCAAATTGCAGTACTGAAATTACTTTAATCTATACTTTGGCTGGGGAAATGCATGAGATGTTTAAAAGCTCACAATGAATGAATGAATAAATAAATAAACAAACACAGCCCTGGAACCCAGAAAAAAGTTTCTATGGATTGCACGGAAGTCCTCATGACATCTTTTCAGGAAGCATCCCCACATTTTTAAGAGCTCTATTATCATCTATTGAACATTTCATGCACTCTTCATCATGTCATCACTGATCCTGGCTTGATGCTAGGCTGATTATGTGTCAAAGTAGAAATGGGCACCCCAGGCAAGGTACCACATACTGTGCCTTCCACTGACTATACAAAGGGACTAGCCTGCACATCACTTCAGGGACACTGAGTGCTGAACTTTTGCTACTTCAAGTATTAACAAAAGTCTTTTAATTAGAAGGTGTGAATCTTTTGCCATTGTTCACATGCATCTTTCAAAGGAGCTGCAACAACAAAGTCACAACAGAGTTGTGGGGAAATAACAAGACATTCCGGTGTTCAGGTTCTTAAATATTATACATTTTGCAAAAAACCCTCTCTAGGTTCATGCTTGCGCTTTCTATCAACCAGTACTCTCCGTGAAAATCAGTCTTATTTCTTTTAAGAGTGGCTTCATTAAGAATCTGTGCTTTATATACTGGGTGTGGTATCCTGTTTTTCTTAATAACTTAAGCACATTTTGAGCTAAGTAGGCTATCTGTCTAATACTTTTGCCAGAATGGAAATACCAAAGTCAGCTTTTATTATTTCCAGAATCTCTTCTTTGAGATGCCATCACAAACAGACGTTTGTCGTATCTGGATTCAAATAAATTTAGCTTCTTAGCAATTCTGCAATGACTGTGAGCTACCTCCTGCTCCCACTGAAGTCAGTGGGAATGTTGCTACTGACTTCAATGAGCTTGGTATTTGGTTTCCTTTCATCAAAGATTGTTCTAAATGTAAAGCCCAGCAGCATCAGCTAGGTATATGCCCCCATCCCAGTTCAGCGTGCAGTTAAAAGGACTTCTTGCAATAAACTGAAGCATTTGACTTCCTTTTAGAGCCACCTCCTGCTACCACCCATTGAGACTAGGAGAGCTGCCCTGGTTTTTGGGTTTATTGAGTATGTTTCTTTTTCCACTGTGGATGACTATGTTAGCTGCTCCAAAGCTATTCCTCCAAAAACCCAAAACCTCTGTGGGAACAGAGGTGGAGTGGTTTGTTCCTAGTCTGTCATCCCATCTCTACAAAAGTCAAGAGGGAAAAGTTGCATTTCTCTCAAGGTGCCTGACACCAATAATAGCTAATGCAAACTGAGGCCTAAAACAATAAACAGACCCTTTATATATAAGTTGAAGAGCTCATCTGTGCATATTTTACCTACAAAACCAACCTGCTCATAGGCAAATCTGTCAGTTGAAACAGTCCCAGAACAGAACTTATTTTTACTTACTTTTATTCTGTTTTGATATACAACAGAAAGGAAGAGGCAATCAAACATTTACTTCATTTGCTTAGACAGTGCAATAACAGTTAAAAGTGCATGAGTCCAAAATCTCTGTTTCTATCAGGGCAGCTTTGTCCATTGCTAACATTTATTCAGTTGCAGAAGGTACTAATTATGTACTAATAAGTGCAATAACAGTTAAAAGAGCATGAGTCCAAAATCTCTGTTTCTATCAGGGCAGCTTTGTCCATTGCTACCATTTATTCAGTTGCAGAAGGTACTAATTATTCTGCTCCCAGATCACAGCTTGTTCCAAGTTTGGACACAGAGGTAACTCTGCTCATTCAATTAACGCCAAGGAGGAAAAAGAGTTACCTCAAAGCTGGCTAAAAATGGTGTAAGCAACAATAAGGAACAGGAAAAAAGCAGCTATGCATACTGATCTTCAAAATGGTGTGCAGCAACACAAAAACAAGGTAAGCAATCAAGCAGAGCAAAATGAAAGCATCCAAAAAGGAGCTTATTCAAGCTGCTTCCTTCTGCTGCACAGCATCCCATCCTGTCTTCATATGTGCAGTGCTTGAGTGCTTTTATCATGATAACAGAAATCCTTTGACTATTGTATGAGGTCTGGGAGGTTTCTACCCAAACAGCTCCACTACATTCCATGGGGTAGCTTGCCTTAAAATGGGTTTTACAGAAGCAAATTTTTACTTATAATTGATACTAATGAGTACTAGTTAGAGAATTGTTGTTCATGCATGCAGTATGACAGAAGCCCAACTAAAACCTACTGAAATAGAAATAATTCTCTAGTTATTATAATCAGCTGTGAATAAGATGTTCAGAGTACTCAGATTTTAAATGCCCAGACTCTGAGGATGCCTAACTCTCTCGCAGGGATTTATTAATGAAACAAAAACACTACTGAAGACAGCTTTCACTAACATATTAATATGCTTGACTTATTTCTTAAGGTGTTTCCTTTGTTGTTTGTATGTGCGTCTACAAGAAGCGATTGTTTTTAAAGTGTGTAGGAAAGGAGTGATAGAGTAGTTGCTTTTAGCATGTGAAACACAAGTCTCCATGGGAATGTAACAAACCTGGCTGAACAACAGTACTGCTTGCATTTCAAGATATGTATCTGTCTCTTGGTCCATTTCTGTCATTTTATCACATTCCTCTCCTGAGACCCCACTTACAGTACCATGTGCAGTTCTGGAGTCCTCCCTTAAGAAGGACATGGACCTGAGAGAGCAAGTCCAGAGGATGGCCACGAGGATGATCAGGGGACTGGAGCATCTCCCATACAAAGACAGGCTGAGAAAGTTGGGGCTGTTCAGCCTGGAGAAGAGAAGGCTGTGTGGAGAGCTCATAGCAGCCTTCCAGTATCTGAAGGGGGGCTATAGGGATGCTGGGGAAGGACTAATCCTCAGGCACTGTAGTGATAGAACAAGGGGTAACGGGTTCAAAGTTAAACAGGGAAAGTTCAGATTGAATATAAGGAAGTAGTTCTTTCCTGTTAGGGTGGTGAGGCACTGAAGCAGGTTTCCCAAAGAAGTGGTAAATGCTCCATCCCTGGCAGTGTTCATAGGCAGGTTGGATGGAGTCATGGGTGACATAGTCTAGTGTGAGGTGTTCCTGACTATGGCAGGTGGATTGGAACTAGATGATCTAAAGGTCCTTTCCAACCCCAACCATTCTATGATTCTGTGATTCTGTGATTATACATTCAGTTGCACTATTAGCATCCTTATTGGCCTACTTTTCTGTCTGCTTTCCTCATCTGATATCATTAAAGTGTTCCCTTCATGAAAAAATATTCCAATCTAAGATAGATCTGTGATTTTGCTTATTTATATCTCTGTTCATCATTTTGCCCCAAAAGGTACTTAGGATGGCTTCAGTATTTTATAACAACAAATGTAAAAAGCAGACTTCAAACACTTTATGTTTGGTCAAATGTTATTTCTCAACTGAAATGGCCTTGAAATTGCTCTGAAAATGTAAAATAAAGACAGGAATGCAAAACAGACTGTGACATCAGGGGAGAGTTCAGGGATAATAGAATGCTAACGCACAGGGATGTTCTGGGAAATGTTATGTGTTTTAAAAGGAGACAGATTATTGTCTTTGTCCTTTCTGATTACTGAACAAATTTGCACTGTTTTGCAGGCATGGGGTGATTACTCATGGGATTTGAAGCACAGCTTTACTCACAAGTTATTTACCACTTGTGAGTCACTTGTGCCAAGCACACCTATGAGTTATGGAGCAGCATGCTCCATTCCTTTGAGCATTGTTTAAAATATTATTCACAATACTCAGAGCAAAGCAGAGTGCAGCCCTAAAGGTATTTTAGCCAAAGGATAGATTGTGATCAATTCATTCCTGCTGGGGAGTATTTTCTCAAATGAAAAATGTTGTTTAAGGGAGCAGGAGTGTGAGTAACTTACTTGTCTGAGTAATTTATTACGATATCTTTTTGTTTTGATTTGGCTTTTCTCCTACATATGATACAAATGCAAGAAATAACAGCTTTAGCTTTCACATAAAAAAGCTGAATCTGCAGGGGTAATGAGGTATGTGGAGGGGTTTTAAATCACTTCTGAATTCACCTGGAAATTACTGAGCTGCAGGGATCTTCCTAGAATGCTACTCCTACAAACCCATTTTTACCCGTATCCTGGGCCGCATCCAAAGGAGCATGACCAGCAGGTCGAAGGAGGTGATCCTGCCCCTCTGCTCTGCTCCCGTGAGTCCTCACCTGGAGCATTGTGTGCAGTTCTGGTGTCCTCAACATAAAAAGGACATGGAGCTGTTGGAACAAGTCCAGAGGAGGGCCACAAAGATGATCAGGGCACTGGAGCATCTCCCATACGAAGACAGGCTGAGAGAGTTGGGGCTGTTGAGCCTGGGGAAGACAAGGCTGCGTGGAGACCTCCTAGCAGCCTTCCAGTATCTGAAGGGGGCCTGTAGGGATGCTGGGGAGGGACTCCTCATTAGGGACTGTAGTGACAGGACAAGGGGGAAGGGGTTCAAACTTAAACGGGGGTGGGGGAAGGTAGATTGGATCTAAGGAAGAAATTCTTTCCTGTGAGGGTGGTGAGGCACTGGAATGGGTTGGCCAGGGAGGTTGTGAGTGCTCCATCCCTGGAAGTGTTTAAGGCCAGGTCGGACAAAGTCTTGGGTGACATGGTTTAGTGTGAGGTGTCCCTGCTTATGGGTTGGAACTAGATGATCTTAAGGTCTTTTCCAACCCTAACTATTCTGTGATTCTATGATTCCTCAGAGTGCAGGACTGTCAAAAGCATGGTTGACAAAAATTAACTTCAGTCATTGAAGCAAACAGCTAAGCCACCAAATGCCCACAGAAGATGAGCTTGTTGAGTCAGAAAATGGTACTTTAATGAAGTAAGTTTAAAAAGCAGAATTGTATTTTAGATGAATTAAACTAGATAGATATCTGGCAAACTACCATGACTGTATTTAGGTTAGCAACCCATCCTAATGCCAAATTGTATGAGCATAGAGTACTATAATGCACCATATATGTCTATCTCTAGCTCTGTTCATACCACAGCTATGAATATATGTACCATCATGGAATCAAAACAATAGGGGAGATGATTCTTAGCTGTATATAGTATTTTAGTACAACTGAACATAAAGTCTGATGATGATTTTTCTCCAGGAATAATCCTAGCCTCCCTGAAGTTGCACTTCAGTAGTTTCATGCATCATCCCTGGGAGGGTCCAGCAACACCCTTGGGGTGTGCAGCTAAGATGCAGCAAGTTTCAGCTGAAGGGTGACCATGAGGTGTCCAGACCATGAAGAAGTCTCTTTGCTCTGGTGATTTAGCATGTCACCAAGTACATATAAGGCTGTTCAGTGCAGGCATGTGTGAAAAATGGCAATCTTAGAGCTCCTATGGTCTATTCAACTAATTGGCATCAGCACAGAGGCCATGACTTCACACTTCAGAATTTCATTTTTTAATCCAGTCTCTAATACATTTATTTTATGAAAGTGAAACATTCCAAAATTACAAAGGGATTTATGCTTCTTGAACATGTGTGAGCTGGCTGGAGAGATCTGTGAATTCTCCATACCTTTTGCTATACCTTACTTTTAGTCTATCTTCACAGCACAGTTGACTAACCTGGAGTTCACACACCTCTTTAAATCTTTCCATTTCAGGCTGCTTTCTGATGTAAGTGATACCCAATGAGAATGGGTTTTCTTAGAAGAAAAATGCAATAGAAATGTCAAAATATGAAGGTTACTACAGAGCAAAAACACTTTTAAATATGTGTCAAACACTAACTCACAGAAGGTGACCATAAATGACTGCTGACCCTGGCAAAAGGATGGTGATTTTTTACACTGCTAGGATTAATGAAAAGTCCATAAAGTAGAACTAATAATTAAGTAAATACAGATGTAATGTTGCTAACCAGGTTAGGCAGTGGCAGTCATTGTGCCCGTGCTTATTGTGTTACATTGGTTTAGCCAAGAAAAACCTTATCTGATAAAAAAAATAGTTCCCAAAATGCACTCCTTTTAGAAGAATTACTTCTCAGCATGTTTATAAAATGAATATAATACACTATTTTAAATTTACCTATGTAAATCTATCAGGAGATGCTAGCCAAGCAATAACGTAAATCAAGATAACTTTAGTTAGCATATTACCCCTCAGCTATGAAGCTGCTGTTAGTTCTACTTCTGGTATGGCTTCATCTACATATGTTAGTACAATATGGCTTAGCTCTCTCTCTCAGTTTCCTTTTTTTCAGTGGAGCTGGAAAGAACGAAAGAATGTTTTTCACCAAATGGAGAGCATTCCATGAGTGGTGGTTTTCTGTTATGAAGTTATGAATTTGAAAAGGATCACTACCTCCCATTGAACAGGCCCCAGAATTTATGTACTTTCTTTGGCCAACATTTGAATATGGTTTTGAAGCCAGACATGAGAAACAAAGCATGTTGGAAGATTTTCTTTTTTTTCTTGGTTTCTTAGCCTATGCACATACGGCAAAGAGGAAAACACATGCAACTTGTTCATTTGACAGCTTTCATTCCTTTAGATGCCCCTCCTGACCTCCGTTCACTATCTGTCATTCCCTTCATGCACCTTCTAAGCAGCCTGGGATACGTGCCACGCAGTAAAAGGAAGAAATCGGTTTTACATTATACAGAAAAATGGTTCAGGTTCTTTTTCACCTGAATCATGTGAAAACAGGGGAGCTAAAATCATTTTCTTCCCAATCTGCCTCCAGCCTCCCTTAACTCCTCTTAAAATACTAGAATACTGTTACTGTGAGGTTAGACATTGACACAGACATCTCGAATTTATGCACTACCTTTGGTACAGGAAAAAAAGAAAAGTTGATTAATTATTTGATTTCTTTCCCAGTCAAAGTTTAATTCCACATGGAAGTTAAAGAGCTTTAAAGAAACTCTATCCTATATGTTGCCAGAAATATCTTACTGCAGAAGCTAGAACCATCTTTCCTCGTGATACTTTTGCTTCACCATAACAGAAGCTACCTTAATTTAATCATTCTGATGTTCTCTGTACTTTCAGGTCCTTCGACTCCTTCAAAAGAAAGAAAGAATAAACTGAAAGTAGCCTTCCATCTTTAAAAATACTAAATAAAGAGAAATGTTTCAAAGTCACCCACAATGTCTTTAGTTCACTTCATGAGTTATATTTCTTATATAAGACACCTAGAAACAGAATGAATAGCTGATGAAATTTGTAGTCTCCATACTACATCTATTCCACTTATACAAATCAGGTTTATGCATTTCTTATGTGTTTCCTTGTATGAAAGCATTTTTTTTTTCCCCTAGGACACTGTAGCTGACAATGGGTCAGGCTTGGCATGAGTACTCATAGCAGTAGTGAAGATATCTGTGGGATGGTCTCAGCTAAGCCAGCAAAAGAACATGAAAGCTGGTTTTTAAAGTTTTTCTGAAATTAGAAATACCCTAGAGAAAAGAGTATTATCTGCTCTTCCTCAAGGATAACTCACCTATTGAAGTTGCTCTGTAGGTTAATGGGCATGAGTACAGGTGCAGCTTTGGGACCTAAAAAGGTGATCGTATTAAAAGTTAAAGTGCAGAAGGAAATAAAATATACTAGGTTATTAGAGCTAGAGCTGGGATGGTTCTGGTTCACGTCAGGGAAAGCCCCCTGGGAAGGAGCTATGCCCAGCAAAACTTCAGGCTGGTCCAAGAAAACTTCATTTTTACAAAGAGTTCAATGCCTTCAAATTCTTTCCCATGCAAGCAGTGGATCAAAGCCTTTGTGTTCTGCCGCACAGCACAGTCGTTAGGCTCATGACAGAGGCCAAATGAAAGCAATTTTGGGTGGGATGTCATGGAAGATCACACCCCTTGGCTAGTTAGAAAAGCATTGGCTTTTTCAGTAGGACTGTGGAAAGAAATCCTGTGAGAAGTCTGCAGCCCTCTTAAACACACGTATGCTTATCTCACATTTAGGCAGTATATCCTGGTGACTGCTTTGTCATGCTAATCTCTATGACTGAGTACAGCTTGTCTGTTTGTGCCCTCTTTCGTGCTTCAGGTTACACTCCCTCATATCATTCATGTGAGGCAGAGATGGAAGGGTATCAACAGTTGTAATGATGCTCCTGTCCAATTTCTCCATCATCTTGGCTTTGCCTGTGTTCCCAGCTCAGTGCTTGGAAACCGCACATGCTGGGATGAGAAATGCCCAGTTGTTCAGAAGCACACTTGTCCTTCATTACTGGATGCCCAACTGGATACCCTCACAGGGTGAGACCATGATTTTTCCTTAGCTGCTCTCATTAAGCTTCTTTTGGTAAATAGCTGGAGTGTGACTTGAAAGCCAAAGGAAATTGTAGCCTTTTACTCTGGGTATGTACTTACAGTAGTGAGAGGAGATTGAAGCTTTGGCAGCAGCTTTGAGCAGAGCAAGGAGATGGGCACTTGAGGAGGGTCAGTGATGGGGTGAAGAGATGAGAACTTCAAAGAAAGGAACAAAATTTTAATCAGGATTTCCACTGTCCAACAAGAAACAGAATTTTTTTTCCTCACAGTATCTTCATTTGATAGGGAAGCATCAAGATTTACTAACTAATAATCCTAAAAGACAGTGATCAATAGAATAACATGATAAAAAGAACATAAAATCTTATTATTCTTCAGTTGGATACAGGTTTTCCAGCCAGGTCTATGGGGATATAAGCTGTCAAGTAAAATGATTCATCTTCAACACCTGTTTCATCTGAGGCATTCCTTTGCTTAAAGTGAGTCTTCAGAATGTTTCAAGCATCTCTAATATAAAGGGAGAAACGAAGGTTATTGCAACCTCCGAAGTTAGCTGGATGCACGAGCAGGTTGCTACAGCAATCTCCAATATAAATGGACCCCAGAGTTAGGAGATGTGCTTTTGCTAGCTGGTAAAGAGCTGGGGAAAACGTAAATCTATCTTGCTGTATAAGATTGCATTTCCCTCTCTTTCTATTTATTGCGTTCATAATATTTTCTGTCACCACTTTAGCTGAAAATAATATTGAAAAGGCTTTTCTCAGTTTCATCTGCAGCAGATTTATGTATAATATCACAGCTGACCACCAGCTGATACCCTAGATTTGGAACATAAATGTTTCAAGTGAACACTTCAGTATATGCTTGTTGTTTTCCTCTGCAAGACATTTTCCATACCACAAAGAAAACAATGCAGAACACTGGGGATTTTACAGCACTGCTCCAGAGTTAGGAAATTATTTCTGTTTCTCTTAGAGTTTTACCATCCATCTCTGATCACTGTCAAATCTAGTGTGAATCCAAAGAGTTGTGAGATGGGGTCTGCAGACATTTAAAGAAAGGAGTTAGTAAGGGGAAGCTCAGACACAACATCATCTGTCGATTTCTTCTCAGGCTAAGGTGAGGGAGAGTCACACTGAGTACCCTGAAAACTGTTGAGGTCATCCATTCTTGATGTTATTTAGTGCCTTGATCCTGCAACATCCTTGGGAAAAAAACAGAAAATGGTATTCCAGAAAAAGTGGGTCTTATTATGGACTGAGTTGGGAGGCTTTCTCCATTCCTGTATAAACTGAGTAGGCAACAAGCTGTTATCTGCTTACATCCATGGGTCCTGTGCATCACAGGGACATAGCTAATTCACAGTGCTTACAGTTGCTACCCATTCAGGGTTTATTTGTATTTTTGAGTATTGAGAGAAATCTGAACAAACTAAGGCATTAGTTATCATAGTACAATAATCTAAACCCAGTGAAAACTAAGATGATGAAAGGAAAATAAATGACACACTTGCTCTTCAGCAAGTTTAAGGACTTGCATCACAGACAAAGCAGAATAAATAGGACATGCAGAGGACTTGTGGCAACTCAGGGCACAGCGGGGAGCATTAAGGCTGAAGGGCATGTGAGAGAAAACTCAGAGGATGCCAGGGTTCAATAGTTAGCAGAGAAGGGATTTATGAGGGCTGGTAGCTGTCAGGCCTGCATTATTCTCTTCCTAAGGGCACTGTCTTGTTCAGGGGAGGTTTTAATCTCTTTCAATCTTGGCTCTATCTGATTATGCAAAGTATGAAAGATCCATGATCCGCTTCTTACTGAGGCACACATCCATACTCCTATTTATGTGGGGAGTAGAGGGGAGGGGAAGGGAAGGGAGAAGGGAAGGGAGAAGGGAAGGGAGAAGGGAAGGGAAGAGGAGAGGAGAGGAGAGAGGAGAGAGAAGAGAGAAGAGAGAAGAGAGAAGAGAGAAGAGAGAAGAGAGAAGAGAGAAGAGAGAAGAGAGAAGAGGAGGGAGACCCCTGCTCCAGTGGATATTTAAGATCCTCTATGTCCTCCATCTCATAGGAGTTCCGGGGCCCTGCACAGCAAAGTGCTGTTTGTTTCTGCCATCTCATGTAGCCTCTTAGAACCCAAAATGGTTTTAGTTATTCTTTCTGTGTCTCGATATGCCTCTGAAGCTAGGACTGAGAGTGCAGAAAGGGACTGCAGGGAGAAACTGCTCATGCAGTTTAAGCACTCATCAGAACTAGGTTATAACATATTCCTTCTACTCAAGGAACTCAGGAAAAGCATCCTCGTACATGGTAGACATTCTAAAGTATTGGTGCTAGTGCCAAGGAATTCAAACACCCACTAGGATGAATAGTCTCTTTTATGTCTGTGTAAGCTGTCTTTTTTATTGAAAGGGTGATTCTTCTATATGTTCTAAATTAAGTATAGTTGGGCAGGTTTCTTTGATATCCAAGATGCTTACAGAGGTTCAGAATAGGGTTAATGATCAAAATGTGGCAGCACTTAAGCCACAGTAATGCAAATACAAATCTTCAGGAAAACATTCCCAAAACCAAGTGAAACCAAACCAAGCAAAAGCAAGAAAAGTCAAGTAATCTCATTCTTTTATTGAAGTTTCTTTTGTGTAGAACCAGACAACTGAATTCTGGCTCTGCAGAGAATCCAAGGCTTTACCATAGTTAGTGATATCCTTTGGTGAAACACCACTGAGCCTGGGATTCTTGAAAAAGTAAGTTCTAAGAAAGACTAAGAAAGTCTAAGAAAGACTTTCTAAAAAAGTCTAATACTTGACATCTGGGATGTTGAACCCTTTCCCAGGCAGGCTGAGGAAATACAAGCAGCAGATTTTTCTAGTAGATTTTTCCAGCAGCTCATTCTACCACTTTAAAAAGCACCCAGGCTTCTACCCTCGTCCTAGCACAACCAGAATTTTTTCCACTTCTATAGGTAGTGAATGTATGTCAATGCTGGTGTCACAGATTGACCGCCAATACAAAGGACGGCTGTTGCTTACCTAAAGAGCACCTGCATGCAAAGGGTTTGCACTTTTTGCAAAGTGCAGTCAAAGTTGCACCATCTTGTCTCCAGATTGGAAGTGTCTCAAGCATCGCATTGAGCTGTGTTTGGCTTCTTTCTCTGACCCATATTTTCTACTGTCTTTAGACAGATATCTGATGATTAAATCTTTAAAGGCAGGTCATTGTAGATGACAGACTCTAAATGCGGCAGACATATACTCAGTTCAGCTGTTTTATACATCTTCGTAGATACCTCTTTTGATGCCTAATAGGTTTTCTGATTCAATTTCCTCATAAAGAAAAGAAGGGAACAAAACCACTAAGGATTTGGGATGCTCATAGAGAACAGGAGCAGGGTAGATAGACTGTTCATAACTGATCTGCTTTAAGTGACACTGAGTTCAGAAAAAATGAACTTTTCATTGCAACAGGAAGATAGGATAGAGTTAAAGATTTTTTTTAAAAAATAGCAGTTCAAAAGAAAATAATGTTGCTTTTACAAAACATTTAATTAAAAAATGGTAAAAACTTCTAAGCACAATCACAAAAAGGTGGATAAAATTTCAAAAGTATTCAATCTCAAACGCAATTGTGAAGTCTGGGAGCCAAGCACACGTCAGGGTGGCAACATCTAAAATTGCCAGAAAATAAGATAACAGATCAATCAAGACCTTTTCCTCTTTCTGCAGCACTCTACAGGAAGCACAACTATGTCCCCTTTTCCTTAAGCTGTCATATATGCATGCATATACATATACACTTCAGTTCTCATGTAAAACATGCCATTCTGCTGGTTCACAAGTTCTTGTCATCGGTCTTGAAATCTCAGATAAATTCACATTTGTATTTATTTCCATGAAAACCATTGGTTTGCCCTAGATTTCAAGGACAGGGATTAATATCAAGTCAACACCATTCACAGATCAGCTGCTCCTTCCCCTGATGTCAGCAGGAATATATTCAGTGCCAGTGTGTAGATGTGATGCGCCTTCTATAACCTGTTGAATCAGAGGCCAGAAATGACACCTTAGTCAAGTGTACTGCTACAGATGTTCCTGAGCCTATGCCCAACTTCAGCTCCTCCTCTTCCCCAGAGGTCATTGCTCCCTAAAATCTACCTGCATAACTGTGTATACGATAGATAGATAGATAGATAGATAGATAGATAGATAGATAGATATAGATAGACAGACAGATAGATGATTCACTTGGACACTTTTGAGACATTAATTTTTTCAAGACCACTCATTTTTTGTCTCCTCCAAGAACAGTGAGAGAGTAAAGAAGCAAAGGAGAATAACATAAAGACAGAGTGAACAAAGACATAACCAGAACTGTCTATCTGATTGCAGCTTCAACATCATCCACTTTATTCCTTGCCTGCCCAAAAATGCCCATATCAGACATAATAAAGTAAAACCAAGAAGAACCCCAGGCTGAGCTAGAGATTTAAATTACTGGGAAACTGGAAAATCTTTCCACACCATGCTTTTCATTCCTAAATGGAATGAGGATGCAATGTCATTCTAAAAAATTATTATATATGGGCTCTGCAAAAGCAGAGTCATTGTTATCCCTACAGCTAGGGCTAATTATGCATTGCTAGGAGGGAGTCCTGGAAGCACTTTTAAGTTGTTGTCCTCTTTATGCCCAAGACTCAGTGTGGCAAATCACATTTTGGGATGGAAAACAAGAGCCAAGCTAGCCAAGGAGTTCACTCCACCTCAATTTCTCCTTCTCTCAACAAAAGGGGGACATGGCAAATGAAGTCTGTGGTGTTTTCAGGCAATGATTACTTGGTCCCTCTAGGCATATTGCACAGTGTACTGGGTTCAGCAGTAGCAGTCAGTTTTTCTCCTTCTTAGTAGCTGATGCAGTTCTGTGTTTTGACTTTTGGCCTGGGAACAGAGCTGATCACACCGATGTTTTTGGTTGTCACTAAGTAATGTTTATTCTGACCAAGGACTTTGTGAGTCTCCTCTGCCAGGGAGGAGGGGAGGCCGGGAGGAAGCAGGGACAGGACACCTGACCCAAACTGACCAAAGAGGTATTCCATACCACAGCACATCATGCCTGGGGAGGTAATGGGGAGTTACCCGGAAGGGCACACACTTCCCAGTAGGGCTCATTTTCGATGGGTGGTATTGCACTCTCTTCCCTTGTTATTTTTATTATTATTATTATTATTATTGGTGGTAGCAGTAGTGATTTGTGTTATACCTTAGTTACTGGGCTGTTCTTATCTCAACCCGTGGGAATTACATTCCTTCGATTCTCCTCCCCATCCCTCTGGGAGTCGGGAGGATGGGGGGGAGGGAGGGAGGAAAGAAAGAGGGGGAGGGAGTAGAAACTGGGTTTAAACCATGACACACTGTAAATAGTTTTAAACAGAACAAGTACATCAAAAGCAAAGAGCTGGTGAGGAGAGCAGTGGTGGATGTTTCTCTTTTAGGTAACGCACCAAATCACAGGAGCTGGTTGTTCCAGCAGGTTTCAGGTGATGATGCATTTCAGCCCAGGTTTCTTATATGGGCAGTTTCCCTTAAAAACTTTATTTCCCTTCCCAGTCAAAGAAAGAATACTGTAGGAAATATATCCTTCATTTCTGTTCATTTTCAGGTAGGATTCAGGATGGTAGAAGTTGCCTTCCTATCCCCTGAAGGATAGAGCTCAAAGCGCGTGTTCCCAAACTGGCATAAAAATATCCAAGAATAAGGAAAAGATGGGAGGATAGAGCCCAGCAGTAATATTTCCTTGCACTAGAATATCCACCATTGCTTCATGCTATCCTAACTCTATCAGTTGTGGGTGCTGATGAGAGTCCTACTAGGGACTGATGAGAGTCCTGATGAGAGAGAGAACCCTGATGAGAGTCCTACTAGGGACTCTCATTAGTTCATGATTTCATCCATAGCCTGCACAATTGGAGATGTTGAGTAAAAAGTAGGGAAAAGAGAGCCACATGGCAACAAAGGATTTACTTTGGCCATTAGACACAACTGTTATTTCCAAATGCACTTGAACAAAAGCAGTATTAGGTGGCTAATTTCCAGCAACCAAACATGAAAAAGGCAACCTGGAGATTTGGTTTGGAAGGAAGTAGAGAATTACCTTCCAGGAGGTTTCAGAGATTTCTTCACTTGAAGAAGAGGCTTCATGGAGGAATTTACAAAGCTATTTGCAAACGAGTGGCATCAGCAGTGGTCAGTTATAACTGCAGGCTGTTTCTCTGTCTGTGAGTTCAGGATGAATATTCTCTCTCCAAGGAATATTTATTTTCTAATGTGCGCTCTTTTTTCAACCGAGAAGTATTTTCAGACAGCATCAGTTCTTACCCTCTTGTCATATTGCTGTTCCTCTTGCAATTTAAATTGGGACAGAGATGGTGCTCTGCCAATGCCACGCATCCCTTCAGAGGTTCCACCTCCACATCTGTTGCCCTGCTTGAATCTATAAGCTAAATTATTGGCTGAGGTTCAACAGAGTCTATACGTTTTCCCTATTAATCCACCAGTTAGCAATTCCCAATTGGTGACCTTAATGTGCCTTGTGGATAAAAAGCTCCAAATCTTTTTCTGATCTGAGAAAAATGGGAAAATCAGGGGGGAATGTGTGTAGCCACATGAAATAATGTTAGTAATCTTTCAGCTGTGAGTAACCATATATTTTCAAAGTACTATGAAAATGAGCTTTTTACAATTACATACAGTCATTACATATAACTAGTGCAAGTTTCTTTATGTTAGTGCATTAGCCAATTAGTTGACAACCACAATTAATCCTCCTTTCTCTCTCACCTAGTTAGCAATGAACGAGGTCGGTGTGTACTTGAATTCTCATGTGATTCTTAATTGCATTGTAGAACATGATCAAAAGGCTCTGTTCAAATGTGAATGATTGTGTTGCTCACTGTACTTGATGGCAATTTACTTAAATATGATACTCTGCAGGAGAACTTGTTCAAAGTAAAGTCACAAGCAGTTTATCGTCTTCTTGTGTGTATTTAGGATTATTGCCACTTGAAAGCTTTTAAAAAAAAATAAATAAATCAGAAGATAATGCCAATAGGAAGAGTTCAAGCACTGTTATGACCATACTCTCCATTATCAATGTGAGGCAAAATGTGTAAGTCTCAAATTAGTAATATGAATACCTTTACTCAGTAACGCACAGCCTCCTACTCTGAGACAGCACAGAGGTAGTGCCATTGATTGATAGCAAATTCTTCCAGTCTGGCCACGCTCCATGCATCAATCTCATCTGACCTCAGCAAATAAATCCTCTCAGTCCTAGTGACTTCTACGAAGACTTGCAGTCTGCAGGCACAAGCCTAGAAATTATTGTCAAACATCGGGCAAAGGTACACTGTTATGATGAAAAAGCTTCATGCAACTTGATAGTCACAGATAAGCTGTTGAAGCATAATGACAAATACACTATAGAAGATAAATCCTGTAAACTGCCAGAATTTTGATTAGTAATTATCTGGTCTCTACTAATTCTGCCACTCTTCCTACTTCATTAATAGAATCATCCTGCACTGTAAATTAGGCCCCAAGTAAAATATTAGAGCTAAAATATCCCACTGGTCTTGACTGTCTTCACAGCATAACTTTTGCTCCTGACTTTCACAGTCTTCCATGCTAGCAAACTCCTGAAGGTGAGTGAGGTTGTAGCAACAAAAATACTTTTGTAAAGCTGAGAATTTCTCAAGTGAGGAGTGACCTTAAGCTTTTTCCCTCCTTTTTGACAATAATCATGTGTTCCTTAGAAAGTTAAGGATGTGCCTAAAGGTACTAACTGCTCAGGTAGCTCCTGTTAACTAATAATGGTGATCAGCTGGTAAGAAAACAAGGACAATATCCATAAACACCCAGGTAATCAAGATTTGTCTCACTGTCCCACATTAACTTCCATAATTTAATCATGCACCACTCCAATAGTTCCTTAGACCTTAATCTTGCAGTTAACATCTCTATGTTTTGATTAGCCCTATTAATTCTGCATATGCCAGCATGCATAGGTGTTCTGGTTGTTTTCAGCATCCTTTCAACCTTTTGTGATTGATGCAGAGGATGCTGTTGCATTTATTGATAGGACAGTGTTTCAGGCAGGTAAAGGCTTGTGGAGCACACAAAGTACAGAACTATAAGAGGAAACCAAACTGAGTGCTGAGATCTTGCAAGCAACAAAGCAAACCTTAGGAGTAGCTCATCAGCCCAGCAGAACATGTCTAAAGTTAGGAGAATCCCCTGGACAAAAGCTGTTTGGGGCAGGCTAAAGGAGGAAATCTAGCCAATGAACTATGGAGGTGAAGTCAGCAATGGCTGTGGAGAGGCTCCATGTGGCCATTCGTACTACTAAATTAACCTTAGTACAGAAAGGTATCACCCTTAGCAAATTCACCCTTAGCACATTTGTATTTCACTTAGGCTGTTGCATCTAGGTGCTAGAGAAAATGCTTAGCAGTCCACCCAGCAACATTCACTCCCTCACTGGAGACACCAGCTGCACCTATACCCTATGAGGTAAATTAAGGCTGGAGTATCAGATCAGAGTTTCAGCTTTAACTCTCAATTTCCTGGCTTTTTGTGGGATTTAGGCAGACCCTTAATGTTACTTTAATGTAGGGGGTTTCTTGTGGTTTAATATTTCTAAGGGCAGTAAATTATTTCCAGCATATGTAAAAAAGACAAATTTCTCCTGTGGTTAGTGACCACAAAGCAAAACAAGAAACAGAAATACTCAGGAGTAGGGTTCTTGAGAAAAAGGTTATAGAGCTTTAAACCTCCCTTTTGATGTTACACACAGAAAAAGAAAGTTCAGTACTACAAGGATGATGATTAATACCTTTACAAAGCATAGTAGCAAATAAACACAACCTGTGTCTATCATCTCTGCATATCAGTACAAAAAGTTTTTTGTCTGCTGTATGAGCACTTTGAAACGACGCTGCAGCTCTCTCATATACATCCCATTAAAATGAACTGCTGAGCAATAAATGTATCCCAGCTTGTGAAAAGAGGTTCCAAACTGGCAAGTGATGAAGAAAATGCTGCATCAAAAAAGTGGTTTGTTTATCACAGAATCATAGAATGGTTTGGGTAGGAAGGGACCTTAAAGCTCACCCAGTTCCACCCTCTGCCATGGGCAGGAACACCTTCCACTAGATCAGGTTGCCCAAAGTCCCATCCAAGCTGACTTTGAACACTGCCAGGGATGGGGCTGCCACAGCTTCTCTGGGCACCCTGTGACAGTGCCACACCACCCTTGCAATTTCTTCCTTATGTCTAAATCTCCCCCCTGTCATTCCTGTCATGGTAAAGCCATTCCCCCTTGTCCTGTCACTACATGCCTTTGTAAAAAGCCCCTCTCCCAATTTCTTGTAGTCCCACTTTAAGGTACTGGAAGGTTCCTATAAGATGTCATTGGAGCCTTTCTTTACTCAGGCTGAACAACCCCAGCTTTCTCAGCCTATCTTCATAGGAAAGGTGCTCCAGCCCTCTGATCATCTTCGTGTCCTTCCTCTGGACTCACTCCAACATGCCCACATCTTTCTTACATTAGGGGTCCTGGTCCCAGTGCTGAACACAGTACTCCAGGTGGGGCCCCATGAGAGCAGCATAGAGGAGTAAAATCACTTCCCTTCATCTGCTGGTTATGCTTCTTTTGATGCAGCCCATCATGCAGTTAGCTTTCTGGCTTGCAAACATACGCTGCCAGCTCATGTTGAGCTTCTCATCAGTCAACCCTTTTTCCAAGGTCTTTTTTTAACTCAGGGCTGTTTCACCTTTCCCACCTGAACTGGGATCCCAGTTTCCCCAGTGAACTGGGAGGGGAAAGAGAGGTGAGCTGATGCCTGAAATTGCAGTGAAATTATTGCTACTGTCGAGCGGGAAGAAGCTGTGAAGATCTGACTGGCATTGTCAGGTAACCTCCAGAAAGCTTAGAAAGTCACAATCTGTGTGGCCCAGACCAGTCTCTTCCAGTAACTGCTGTGACTGTAAGGCTTGAAAGCACCAGTTACAGCCCTTGTGGGACAGATGACCATGCAAGCACTAGAACTTCTGGACCTGTGGAGTCACTCCTACAGCAGCAGTGTGCCTGCAGATGCCTACTGTGTGCCCCCCACAAAGCTAGTGAGTTATTTCTCTGCAGGTTTCCAAGGCTTGGCTAGCTGACTTGGGGCAGGTGGCCTTGGCAAGCCTCCTGCCCATGTCTCTAAGCCAGGCTTGTGCAATGAAGACACTGCCATGGTTCCTCACAGCCCCAGGGAACAGCTTATTTTGCTGACAATTGAAAAGTCTCTGTTTCCTTAGTTATGAACATTTGGGTAAAAAGAGTAAGTGTTGAGAAAATGAGACTCTCTTCAGAAGGCATGATCTTTTGTTAGTACTGGCAGCCAGATATATCGAGGATTGTTCATATGAGCTTTGTTCACAGCACCATTTAAAAACTCTGGTTGCATCAGGCACAGAGCAGATTTCCAGAAGCAATTGTTTGCTTCTAGCTAGGAAAAGAAAGGCTTTCTACTGGCATGAGCTACCTTGTCTGATGCCAGAGGGACCACATGCACCAGCATTAAACTGCAGGACTCAAAATGAATTTGCTTGGTTTTCTCATAAAATTTTCAACTTCCTGGGATTATACAGTAGAGAATGCTACTAGTTCAATGATGTCTTCGGGAGCAACTGTAGGCTCCTCACTCCAGAAATGTTACCATAAATTAAAGGAGAGGTAAGAATGAAGGAAGAGATTGTTTGCACTGTTCTCCCCTGAATTCTTCTTGGAGCTGGATGAAATACAGATGTGCTGTGTACAGAAGTTAAGAAAACTGCACGCAGCCTTGAGATTGTGATCCTTTTTTTCACAATGCAGCTATTCTTGGCCCTACAGTGGTGATGAGAAGAAGAGGTTTAAAAGAGGAAAAAAAAAAGGTAGATGGAGTCTCAAACAAACACCACCCCAGATCTTTTAACTACAGCTTTTGGGAGGGATGTTATTCTGTTAATACAGCTGTGAGCTATATAATCTGCACTGGAAAAGGCAAACTCACTATGTCTGATGAGGCTTTAAAATGTCCAGTCTAGAAAGCTACATAAATGTTACTTCATTGAATTATTGACAATTTTCCAAGACAAATTACTAAATTTATTAAATTAATTTAAAAATTAGCAATTAATTTTAAATTACTTTCAGGGATAATTAGCTTGAGTATTGCTACCCAGCTTCTTTTGCCTGAAAGAAGTTAAAAAGTTCAGTGTCCCTTGCTGCATCATGGTTTGCAAAAATTATTCACTTCATGCTATGGCTGGAAGACATTATTTCTGGCAGAATGTGGTACAAAATTCACTCAACAAATCACATTCTACTCTGTGAATCCTTTTTCCTCAGTAACATTGGAATTTCACTCTTCTTTGCAAAAGCCTACCATTGATTGCAGATATTAATGCCATTTTATAAAACAAAAATTACTATGGGCAGCTCTGGGACCCCAGTTCACAGTGAGTAACTCCTTACTTCATTAATGCCTCTGTTGGCTTTGGTGGGACTATTTATACAGTGAAATGCTATTCAATGTGAGTAATAGGGTCAGTCAGCGTGACTGTTCCCATAAAAAATCTAGGCATAATAGTATATACTTTCTTGGGAGCATTAGGTTCTATTTAATTTACAAGTGATACAGATAGAAGTAACCTTAACAGAGTCTGCTTGGTTCAGACTGAACTAGCTTTCATTTTGTCCTGAAAGGAAAGAATTAAATATGGCAGATTTTAAGGAAGCAATATGTTCACTGTTGCTAATGTAATATTAATATGATACTAATTGTCTGCATTGTATCTGGTTTACCCAAATTCTATAATGATGGGGAATTAAAAGCAAATACTCAGAATGGCAGTCACACTTTTCTCTATGGTCTGCTATCAATATCTATTAAGACTGCCTGTTTTAACTCATCTTCATCTATTATACCAGTGGAAATATAGCCAATTAGTATAGGTTTATATGTATTCTATAGACATGTAATTCTATGATTAAATGAAATGGTGTATATAATGCTCTATATAGTGTATATATAATACTATACATGAAATAAAGAATTAAATGCACTGTAATTAAGCAACATCTTCCATTTGATATACTCAGAATATTTAAAGGTTAAAGAAGTAAGCTTCCCACACACCTGCAAAGTGAATAAGTATTATTAAACTTTAAGAACTTGCTTGTATTCTGCAGGAAGTATGGGGCAGAACTTTGAAAAAGCTCAGACTGCCCAATTTTCCTGGCTGATGTTAATTGTTTTCTGTGCCATTATAGGGCATAAAACATACACAGTCTTATGGCATAGTCTTATGGTCCTGGCATTCATCTGGGATGTTTGCATTGCTCAGCAATAGTGAAGCTGTGCACAAATAAGGTAAAAGATCACAAATTAATAGCAATAAATCATTTAAAAAGCATTCTATCAACAAGCAAATTTGGGGTGTGGGAAAGGAAGGGATTAGCAGTGCATGGGAAAAAAATACCCATTTTTTAAACCTAAGCCCTTATAAACCAAAAATATTCCTGTTGCCCTACCTCCCACTGCACAAGTACCCATTTAATAGAAAGATAGTAACCACCTAGTGACCAGTCAGTAGCCAATGTCCTTTCCAGATAAACACCACTGGTCAAACACCTGCTATTGAGGACCTGTGAATACTAGAAGCAGGTGGTGTATTAGGGAAAAAAACTGGAAAATTATCCTTTTTACCCTCATCTGATCTAAATTTGTCTCTGCTCCAGAAATTTTTCATGTTGGTTTTTTTTGTTTGTTTGTTTGGGGTTTTTTTCAAGTTTTCTTCATGTGCAGTGCAATACTGAGATAGAAGGGAAAGGGAAGGCAGAAGAAGAGATTTATTTCATGTATAAAGGCAGGAAAAAGTCATCCTAGAGAGAACAGATTGGTGACCAAAGAGATGGTGAGAACAACAACGGAAATTAACAAAGCCTGGGTACTTGAATATGCTAATGTGTTTGGGCTAGGTAGACAAATAGGCTGAAACTTCAATGTATATTGGTTTAGGTACCCTATATAGTTGCAGGTACCTTATAGAGTAATTCTTCCTAGTTAAAATAATGAAAGTGGCAGCATAGATGTGTAGTTTTATTTCAGCAGATTCTAGCACATATGACCTGAAACAGTGATTCCCATGTTTAAAACTGCCAATGCCTCAATCTGGATTGACGGCAAGTCTTGCTAAAGAAGTCATATGTGACAGTAACAGAAAGGCCTTCTCAGGCAGTTCCATGTCAGTCCCCTTCCTCTGTCAGATTGCATTTCCATTTATTTAACACCCAGTTTGGATATGCTTAAACAACTCAGTAGTAGCCTGTTCCATTGCCCTACTAAAATTAAGGATTCACACAGAGTTGATCCCATTAGATCAGGCCCTACAAGGAACATTCCTCTTCCTGACATTGCTAAAGATTGATATACTGAAAACATTTTTGACTTTAGAATTGGGGATTTCCCTTCAGTTTCTTCAGAAAAATGTTTGGGATTTTTTTTTCTCTCTTCCCATACCACATACACATGGGGAGATAACTCATTTCAGACAGCAAGAATCTTGTCAATAGAAATATTCTTTTTCTTGTTGACCACACAAAGAAATGATAAACACATGTTTTTCCCTGCATATAGACATTCAGCACCACTCTGTTACTAAGTGCGGTGCAATCACTTGATCACTGATGTGCTATATGGCAGCTTTAGAAACTCTGTAAGGGTTAATTGCAGATTCAGGGGCTTACATTGCCTTTTGGTGGGGACACTGTCTTGACCAGCAGATATGGAAGTAAATTGTTGAATTACTTCCCAATACCAATACACAGTATCACATTTTTGGTGTTTTAAGTGCTCCCATATGCTACAGAAATAATTAAATTTTTATTGACTTTTTGGCCTGGTTCCTAAAGATGAATATCCTTCAGATGCTAAACATTTGATAGGTTTGAAGTGTGGGGAAGTTTCTTTTCATTCCACGGAAAATATGCATGCAGCAGGACAAAGGCAATCTTAAGTCTTTCGATATGGTTGGCCAACAGAAGATAGGAGAGAGGATCAAGGTTGCCTTTCATTAAAAGAGCAGATTGTCAAACTGCCAGTCTTACATGTATTAACATTTCTGTTGGGGTTCAAAGCAACAGGATCAGTTCTGTACAAAACAATAAAATGCAGGTTTGACCCATTTATCGTCCACAGGAAGCAGATACACTTGTAAATTGAAATGATGTGGATGCAAGCAGAGGGGTTTATCTTCCCCTTCCCATTATTCTTACACACACCCCACAATTCCTGTTTGGCAATTTTCAGATAAATGCTGACAACCATGCACCAGGCACGGCTAATTCTGTATTCAGGAATATTGCTTAAAAGATTGTATTTTCTGTCTCTCTTTCTTTCCTTTTTCTCTCTTTTACTATCTCTTATTTTCTCTCTTCTTCTTTCTCTCTCTTCCTATTCTGTTGGTTTTATTCCATAGGGCAAAATTTGATCACAGCAATGATGAATCTCAGAAAATCAGACTGACTGGATCATATTGACATTCCACAGAGGAAGTTAGCTGCTGTTGCAATGCTAACTCTAATGTGGTGATAGTCCTTGTCCCACCTAGTACTAGCCAAGCTCAATGTTAATTGTTTTCCTTGATGCATTCAGTATGGGAGGAGAGACTATTTCAATTTCAGATGGAAAACTCTGTCTCTTAGTGAGATCAAACATCTAAGTCCACCTGCCAAGAAATGCAAGTAAGAAGTCACCACATAGTGAATTTTGATCTATTTTTGTTTTGATTTCCTGCTGTTCATGAGAACCAGGAATGCAGATCAGGCTCCACCGTCCATTGAGAGGCATGTGTTAGCAAGGCTTCCTCTACTTCTTGGAGAACACCCATCCCCTTGCAGTTTTTGGCCAAACCTTTTGCTCTCTGTAGACCATTGGTAATTTATCTGTGACTCATCTCTGGCAAGGGAATCTGGCCTGCTGCAGTAGCCTGGGAGAGTTCATGGTGATTGATGTGCTCCAAAGATGAATGCCCCCTGTTTTCCTGTTTCAAATTCTCACTCCATCGTTGCCCTCTGTCCAGAGAAATCTTTGAAAAGCCTTGTATTAAAAGGCTCTCCAGAGACTCCTGGTCATTAAGCTGGCCAAACGACAAACAGGGCAGAGAAAAGCTGACAAGCTGTTTGAAGTGCAGCTTAAGAAGTCAATCTGAAGGAAGGATTTGAAGGGAAAGGGATGTCCTGCACTCCTCGGGATAGATAGGACAGGTTCGTGCTGTATGTCAGTGAATAGCCTGGATGTTGGAAAGCGGTAGAAACCATTTGAACCACTGTTAAATCTCATAAAAAAGTTTCTTACCGGGCTTGCATGCCACCTTATTACCCCAGAGCAGATGTTTTAAAGAGCAGGCATAAACTCTCCCTGGCTATTGCAAGCACGTTTTCTGCAAGGTGAAAGGTTTGGCATCTGGAAGTGTCAGAAAGGAGTTTTTTGCCATAAATCACACCAAAAAGCACTCAAATTTGACAAGCACTTTGAGACCACTTACAGGTTCACCCCTAAATTCTGAAATCAAAGAGCAGCCCCTCAAGCTGTAAACTCCTATAATACACCAAATCTGACATAAGAAGATGTGTTAGCAGGGAGCTGAATTGTGAGACTGTCCCTGGACTCCCAGACAGGGGCTGGGACACACAGACCTGAATGAAATCCCTAGATTCCATGCTCCAACGATGAAGGGGCTTTGCTTCACTCAGCTGCAAACACCTTTTCCTTTCCCCACTTTTTCCCCTCCACCTCTTCCTTTCGCTGCCCAGGTCCCAGCTGAAGGAAGAGTCAGAAGCACCTGGGCATGAGTCCCCTGCTCTGTGCTCAGGGCTGTTCTGGGGCTGAGCCCAGCACAGAGAATCAGACAACTCATACTTCATTCTTATGGATAAAATAAATATTTTTGGTCACTATTTCTTCAGCATTGAACCTTTTTTTTCTCTGATCAGAATACAAAATACTGTAGCACCTCTGCCCTTGGGATAGTCACCAGTGCTCGTGAACTTGCTCCATGTACATTTTTTCCTGCTGAAGTGCCTCCATAAATAAAACAAGCCTCCATAAAACAGTAGGAAAAATCCACTCCCAGCGAGACTCCTCGGAGACACTGAAAGTGGATGAGTGGTCCGAAAGGTGGGGATAGGCAGCTGCCCCCTGCTAGCTCACACAGACAGCTGTCTCTGAGCAGTTCGCTTCTCCTGATGATTTATGAAGCCCTTTGATCAGAAGCGAGTTTTAATTGCCTGAACTGCAGAAACTGACACGTGCTTCATCAAGTCAAAAACTGAGCGTCTTCTTCACTCCCTCTCTTCTCTTCCTTGGATTCAAGACATGTAGGATTTTGGGAGCCCACCCAGTCCCTAACCCCATCTTTCTATCTAACTGGGTATCAGCTCAACAGTTGGCATAGGAAGGGAAAAAGAGCGACAAAAACCCCAAACGTTTCTCTCCCTGAAGCACCATTGGATTCCCCAGGCCATCCATCCAAAGACTCAAGAAGAGGCCCTGGGAAGGAGAAGGGTGAAGGAGCCTCTTGGTTCCGCAGATGAACCCCGGAGGGAGCCCTCCTGACAGGGACAGACCCTGGGAGGTGCCCTCCCGGTGGAGCGCCCCCCCCCCCCCAAGCCCCTCCTGCCGGCGGAGTGCCCGGTTCACCGGAGCCGGGTCCGCGGCGGGGAGCGGGCTGCNGGCCGACCCCGGGGGGGGCCCCCCCGGGGGAGCGCCCCCCCCCCCCCAAGCCCCTCCTGCCGGCGGAGTGCCCGGTTCACCGGAGCCGGGTCCGCGGCGGGGAGCGGGCTGCCCTCACCGGGCCTGGCCGGCACCAAGGGGAGCGGGTATTGCTTTACTGCTGGGAAGGCAGCAGAAAGGCGAGTGTCAGGCACTGTCAGGTATTAATAGGGCTACTTCTACCAATTAAAGACATGCCTTTGAGCAAAGGGGTTTCTTTCATGTTCTCCCCCACCAATGCTCTGACAGAACTCTTAAACTCAGGAATTTTCCAAATCAAAGACATAATCGTTGTCCTTCTGTCCATTTACCATCACCACCCCCCCACACACACACCCCACCCACCACACACACTATACTCCAAACTGCTTTAACTGTCATTAACCCCAGCACAGATGCCCGTTTGAATTCTTGATTCAAGCCGGAGGACATTTAATAGCTGACTGGATTAAATATTGCAGACTCCAGCCCAGAATCTCTTTGAAAATACAGGTCGAGGACTATGCCTAAATTTGCTGGATGAAAACTGATCTATGATATATGTTTTAAGTTCAGATCTAAGGACCGAAAAGAAGGGGGAAGAGAATCTGTTCTGGATCTGGTTTATATTGGTGTAAAAACCTTGAAGTTGAAAGGTGTTCCAGGGTGCTTGTAGAAGGAGGAAGAGAGAGAAAGGGAGAGGGAGAAGGAGAGAAAGAGAGAAAGAGATGGGAGGGGGCGGGGGGGAAGAGTGGGGAGGGGAAGGGAGAGAAGGAGACGAAGAAAGAAAGGAGGAAAGAAAGGAGGGAAGGAGGTAATAAGGGAAGAATGAAAGAAAGAGGAAAAGAGGGAGAGAAAGCGAGAGAGGAAGGGGGGAAAAAAGGCAGAAAATAAAAAGAGAGAAAGAGAAAGGGAGAAAGAGAGCAAGAAAGAGAGAAAGGAAAAAGGAAAAAAAGAAATACCCTAATTAATTAGCTAATCTTTCTACGTGGGAAATGGATATATTTTCCATCGCAAGTAATTAAATATGAAGCACAGCAAAGCATTTTGAAAGTGCTGAGGTTCGGTGGAGGAATTAGCCGCCTGTTTGAAATTAACACTAATTTGGCTCCTACATCAACAACCCCTCCGCAGACAGCATCTCACTCAGTCACTAAGCATGTTTGATAGCTCCAGGGTTCAGAAGCGAGTGCGTGTTTGTGCCTATGTACCCAGAACATGTACACTTTCACACGCAAAGAAAAGTCTGACTCCTTTACAACTTCTGAGACAAATGTAAAAACCGTTCTCCCGTTGTTTTCTAAATTGCGTTAAAATAATGCAAGAGAAATCGGCTTTTGCTGAAAGTTCTGCTATCAGTTGAACACGCCGGGTCTGTCATTTATGGCATCGATTGATAAGAAAGGAAAAAAGGACGCCACAGTTAGTCTTTTATTTTAAAGCACTTTCATTTGCATTCACTTTAAACGTTTTTACAAGATCATGTGATTGGGATTCAAAGGCAATAAATCTAGATTAAGAATCCCCAGGGATTTTTAGACTGATGCTATAGATTATGGGTACCACCTCAGTCTATTTATCTGCATTATATACGCCTGCATTGTCATTCTCAAAGCTCATGTGCTTCATGTCAGTCTTTTTCCCTTTGAAAACATTTGCATAAAAAGAAAATCAAAGAATGAGTTAATTTCTGCCTGGTGAAGTTCAGTGAGAGCTCTTCCGTTATTTAATACAGGCACCTATAATAAAAGCCTCCACCGCAGTTCAAAATCAATATATCAAACCCAGTCGCCTGAACAGATTCCTAGAAACAAGAAAGGTATATTCGCAGCTCATCGAAATGAGTTGTGAATGAAGCTCCCAGAACACAGGCAGGTGTCTGTAGAGCCCCCAGCCTGCCCCAGCCGCACGGTGGGTCCTTTCCTGGGCACCGGCCGCCTCTCACTGAGCAGGGCTGTGCCTCCAGGCTGATGGGCTAGCAGGGGGGCTACCTGCCCCCTTCAAACAGCCTGTCGGCGGGCCGCAACACCGGCAAACACTGGCAAACACCGGTATTTGGAGATGTGACACCCCTGAGGTTTTGAAGCTCAAGTAACAGAAGAAGACCTTCGGAAAACAGCAACAGCAGTGCAAAATACCAAATCGGACATAACAATCGTTCCGTAAAACCCACCCCGGAACGTGGGGCTTGCTGCTAGCGGAATTTGACTGCGCCTTCTGAAAACGCCAGGCTGAGGACAGCTTTTCATTTCCTGGAGAGCCTTAGCGCTGCCGCTCTCCCCGCCGCCGGGCAGGGCAGGAAGGGCAAGGAAGGGCAGGGAAGGGCTAGGGTCCCCCCTCCCGAAGTCCCTCTCCCCGGCGGCGTGCGCAGGGCCGGGAGCGCCGGGCAAAGCCGGGCAGAGCCGTCTGCTTCGCGGCGCCCGGAGCGCTCGGGGCTGCCAGCCCAGGCTCTCCCTCGCTTCTCTCAGGAGTCTCTACCCACCTTCAAACAGAAGGCAATTGATTAGTCTCAGTTTCTCCTCCCAGCAGAGATCCGATACTTTCCTTGGGATCAAACGGACCCGAGACTAAAGGAGGTGGTCGACGGACAGGAAAGAAGGAAGGAAAGCGAGAGCGAGAGGGAGGGAGAGAGAAAGGGGAGAAAAAGGAGAAAAGGATAAAAAGAAGGAAAGAAGAAAAGAGGGAAAGAGGGAAAGAATGAAAGAAAAAAAAGGGAGGGAGAAGAAGCGAAAAAGAAAAGAAGAAAAGGAGAAAGAGAAAAAGCAAAAGCAACAGACAGGGGAGAGAGGGAGAAAAAAAGAGAGGTTAAAGTAAGGAAACTGGAAGAAACAAAAGGAAAAACGGTGGAAGAAAGAGAAGGAAGGAAGTATATGAAGGAAGGAAGGGAGGAAAGGAGAAAGTGACTTTGCTTCCTCACACTGGAAGGAGATAGCAAGTTTGGACCCAATGGCTGCGTTTTCCTTTTCACAAACAAACTAACAAATAAACAAAAAGTAATATTTCAGTAGAACCTAGATGCTGTATGTCTATGTACAAACACACACATATCGAAAACGGGGGGAATGACTTATGCTTGATTTTCTGTAAGCCTTTCTCTTCCCAGTGTATAAGGCGGGGCTCTATTTTGCCAGTTGTACATCTGTTCGCTTCACGTGACAGTTTTATAAAAGCTCTAACATCTGGTCAAAATAAACCTCCTTCAGGTACCTGCTTAACTTTTCACATGTCAAAATTTTCCCTCTGAAGTTCCTCTTTCTCCCCACGGCTGCAGCCGTGTGGATTGCTCCTTTCTTGACTGCTTGTTTAATGACTCTGCCGAGTCCCGAACAGAACAAAGCGACCCTAAACATGAGGGGGCGACCCCGACCCTTCCCGAGAGCATCCTTCTTCCCCCCCCTCCTCCACATTTCCCCTCATTAGGAGAGCAGAGCGGGTCTCCGGCCAGCAGGAATATTGCGCGGAGGGATTTCGACCTCTCAGGGACCAGAGTTTGCTGCACCCTCCAAGCAAACCCGCGCTTCTGCTCGGGCTAAGATATGCATCAATTCTGGTAAAGCGCCCAAAGCCGAACGGTGCGCGCTATTACTTATGCTAATGGTAATCGCTGCTGTTATCACT
Source organism: Agapornis roseicollis (assembly GCA_002631895.1). Taxonomy (NCBI): domain Eukaryota; kingdom Metazoa; phylum Chordata; class Aves; order Psittaciformes; family Psittacidae; genus Agapornis; species Agapornis roseicollis. Next base: position 36,501 of record NDXB01004940.1, on the reverse strand, counting down.
GTAGCGGTCTTGATTTCCAGGTGGTTCGCCTGGGTTGCTCTGGAGTGAAACGTGTCCTCTTTTGCCCCTGACCATGCAGTGAACTAGGCAACTTTAGTAAAGTTCCTGCAAATTTACACCAGCTCTTTATGAAAAGAATGGGGAAGTGTCAGCTACCCAAACGAGAAGACTACCTAAATAAGTGGGGTGCAAGTGCTCCTGAGATGGGGAATTACTGGGAGAACGGGTAGATTTTCCCCGATCTGAGTATATGGGTTAGTTTTGTGTTTGATTTCGGATTTTTTAGGCGGGTGTTACCATCATCATTATGTTTCCAGGACTTTATTGTTCCTGCTCTGTACGACTGCTCTAAGCCTCCCCAATCTCCATCACTTGGCCCTTATAAATGGCCGGCTGTTTGCTTAAACAAAAATAAAAAGAAAAGAAAAAAAAAGGGGGGGGACGGGGGACGAGAGGGGGGTAACTTTTGTACAAGTGATTTTAACCTGCACCACCTTCCAGTGACCTGCCAAACGCTCCTTCTTACTTTATAGACATCTGGGAATTCCATACATGCCTTAAACTCCAATTACACACCTTCTTCAAAGGACACGTGCTTTGATTTGCCAAGAACATTAAGTGGACTGAAGTCGAAAGAAGCTGGTGCAGAAGTTAATGTAAAATACATCCTGTGCCATGTTTACTGCGGCCAGGTTATGTGTGCGGCAAATAAAGCAAGCCCTGGTAGGATGTGAAGGATGTGTGAGCCTCTTTTATTTCGCCTTAGCCTCCCGGATCCCTCTGCGGGGTGAACTGGACTTTCCATCACCACCACCACCCTCTTCCCAAAGATGCTAATTTATGGCGGAGCGCTCTCGCTCAGCGGGAGCAGGGCAGAGGAGGCAGCACCGCGTGAACTGGGGATGCCGGGAGCAGCACCGCGCCGGGGGGTACCGGCGCCGGGGGTAAAGCCCCTTCCCGAGCATGGCTCCTGGAGACCCCGAGCCCCGCGGTTGCTCGCCCCGGGCGGCAGGTGCCCGAGTTGCTGGCGCCGCAGGTGAGCCCCTCTCCCCCTCCGCTGTTTTGTGACTTCTGTATCCCCCTCCCCGTTTTCCCCCCGCCACCGCGCGTTTGTTTGTTTTGCTTAAAATTACAGATGCAGGGAAAACCGCCTGACATCATGGGAGCGGGACGAGCGCGCACTTTGAAGGGCTCCTGGCCAGAACTTCAAGTGAAATCATACGCCTGGGAGGAATCCGATACCGGCCTGGAGAAAGCAGCCCTGCCAAACCCAGGAATGCGGTGCGAGGGCCCGCTGCTGGCACCCTCCGCTCACAGCCCCGCGGGAGGTTGAAGCTCCGAGCACCCGCCGCAGCGGCGCTCCGCCGGCTCCGCGCTCCGCCGGCTCCGCGGGGCTCGGCAGAAGCCGTGGCGCTGAGACAGCGCAGCTGCTTGGACCCGGACCTTGCCTTCGTTCGGGTTTACTTTTCTGCGAATAAACGGGGCATAGCGATGCCTCGGAGAAAGAAGCAAAATCGATCAAGACTTCAAAAGGCAGAGTTCATTTTCTGATTGCAAGAATGGTTATAATTCCCAGAAGACAAATTTGTACACATGTAGTTTTTGTTGTTCCTTCGGTAAGCCTGACTCTGATTCAATCGCTGTTGGCTCTAGCTCTAGGAGCACCAGGTCTCTCCAGTCCCCAGTTCCAACCCAGGGAAGGGCAAGCTTGTGTTTTAAAATCAAGATTGGCTCTAGCCCTAGGAGCACCAGGTCTTTCCAGTCCCCAATTCCAACCCAGGAAAGGGCAAGCTTGTGTTTTAAAATCAGGATTGTTTCTTTTAAGTAATTTATTTCTTTATTAATGAAGCGAAGGTGGCAGTTGGCAGCTGGAGCGGTCCAGCTGAGTGCCCGGGTGCCCGGGAAGGCTGCGGCATCAGCAGGTACACGGCCGGAGGGACTCGGGGTAAGGGGGTAAGACCTGGCTGTGGCATGAACCCCACAAACAAGATTTGAGGGGGTTTTCTTACCCGGGTGCTTCAATTTGCTGGAAAGAGCTAGCACAGGCTGGGCCAGAAGCCTCTCGCTGATTGCGACAGAGTCGAGAGGGTTTAAGTCCAGGAAGCAGCGATGCTCCGGGTTTCTAAAGGGAAGCACAGCTTGGCCCTTGGCTTTTCAAATGCACTTGCTTCCTCATTCATATTTCGCAGGTATTCCCATTCACGAAATACACCTTTCCCTCAGCACCCAGTATCTCAGATTTTTTCGAACCTGTTTTCTTCCTAAAAGTGAAGCTTTTATCCCCCGTTCCCTGGTGTGATTCCTCCCTCCAAAGGAGCAACCGAAACCACCCCCAGCCTATCAAATCCCCCCCTGCCCCTTGCTTTTCCGGCAGCCGAAATACCGCGGACAGACATTACCCCCTCCTCGGCAGCCGGGTCGGATCGGAGCGAGGGTTTTCAGGAGGTGCGAGTGGGCGAGCGGGAAGCTGCGGGTGCCGGGGAGCTGGGAGGTGTCCGGGGGGCAGCAGCCGGGGAGCGGGCCTCGGTTCCTCCTCCTCTGCATCACGGAGGGCCACGACCACCAGAGCCCCCATCCAATTTCCGAGTCCTCTCTAATCCGGCAGTGCAAACAAGCGCTGAGGGCTTTCTACTGTAAACATTGCACACCGGCCTAAAATATGCACGATATTAAATTCATAATACTGTTATAACAGCAGTGGACGGTAGTACGTGGATATGGAAACAAAAACATTCAGGCAATAAAGTCAGCTCAACCTGGGCTATGCAAACAGGCTCTGTTTTGAAAAAACACCCCATCCTATTTACCCTAGACGCTGGATGAACCCCGACAGGGTCCCCGTCGCTGCGGACTCACCCGTGCATCCTCCGCCCCCTCGGAGGAGCAGGAGGTGCTGCTCCTCGGGCACGGACCGGCTGCAACGCGCTGAGAGATGAGCAAGTGACAGCAGAGGGAGAATCAGTTGCTCAGTTATAAGGGCTGGGTTTGGGGTTTTCTCCTTTTAGTTTGAACAACTTCCCTTTTCACCTTCCTCCTTCCAAGCCCTTATACAGGGAGATTTCCTCTCTTTTACAGCTGGGGTCTCGCTGCATACAGGGACCCCGCAGAGGGCATGGGGAAAAGAAACAGAGGCAACATGCGCCCTACATCTAGAAAACAAGAAGAGGGTGGGTTATCATATCGCTCCATGCTTTGCACAACAAAAATGTGATCGCTGGTGTATATATTATATAAAACCCTAGATAGAAGAGCAGTCAAACATCACTTCCACCGGAAAACACCACTCGCTAGACATTTCCCTATTTCAGTCTCACGTTCTGTCACTTTTCCTGTGGATGAACGAATCCCTGTTTAAAAGCGGTGCCTCTTCCTCGGGGATATAAGCAAAAATGTATGCGCCAGGGACTGGGGAATGGGCCCTGCTCCTGCCTGACATCTGGGGGGTAAAGCACAGCATTAGCGCCGGAGCTCTGCGGTGCTAAGTCCTCTCCCCGTGGAACTCTGCGGAGCTTGGTGCTAAGATTAAAGGGGGAGAGTGAGAAAAGATAGAGTATCTTACATACACCACCCCCCAAATGCAGTGAGCTTCAGCGCAGAATAATAAAGCTGTCTCAATAAATAACTTGCCTGTGTCTGTCAGTAGCTAGTTTGTTTGCGTTTTTCACCCGGTTTGTTTATACTAGTGCCCCCTCTCTCCTGGGTGTCTTTACAGCTCAACAAGCAGGTATTTATCTCCAGTTCCAACCCTGAGTTCCCAGAGAGACCAAACTTTAAGGTTATTAAAATTTCAATCATATTTATTTATTGCAGAAAAATAATATACAATGATATTTACAAAACAATCATAAAAATAGGAATGCATTTAGACACCGGATCTATTTGCATTTTAACATGGGTCATCAATAAATAAATAAAATGTTTATTTTTGTTTTTTTCTCAGAGGAAAAATAATAATAATAAAAAAGTTAGGAACCGGGTATATAACAGCTAGAGCCCAGCTTATTCCCCCCTAGAAAAAAAAAAA
>NDXB01004940.1:0-32049 GCA_002631895.1 Agapornis roseicollis | reverse complement strand
ATAGAGAAAAAAAAAAAAAAAAAAAAAAAAAAAAAAAAAAAGGCAAATAAAAATAAAAAGTTAAATTCCAACATTCTTCGTCAAAATAAAATAAAAAAAAAAAAAGAACGGTTCAGACTTCTATCAGAATGCAGAGATGTGTGGATTGTACCGACGCCCAAAGTGTAGTCACTGTCCAAAGCCCTTGTCTGTTTCCTTAAGTGCTCCCCACGCCCTGCTTTGAATTTGGATATTGCTCTTTTAATTTCCAATAAATCCTTGGTACTATTTTTTGGGTTTTTTTTTTTCGTTAAAGGCAAGACCAAATGAATCGTATCCAACTTCAGAGTCTCTAGATTGTCCATTTTCTCCTTCTGTGGGAACAAATGTCATCTGCAAAAACCCAGAGAGGGCAGAAAACTCGTTACTGAAATGAAAGACACAAACATATCTCCCTACACCTCTCTGTTTCTGGAAATACACATCTCGGGCTTGAGTGGAGGAGGGAGAAGCCTCTGCCTCCGCCGAGCAGGAGGTGAGGTGGCCGACGGACACTCCAGTCCGGCAGCTCGCAGTGCCAGAGCCGGGGAAGGGGTAGGAAATGCTCATCGGGAAAGACGAGAGCGAGCACAGATTCGCTTCAAAATACTAGCAGGAAGGAACCATCCCAGCAGCCCCGCTGGCTCCGCAGCCTTTGGTGCAGAAGTGATCCCAGGCCGGCCCCATCTGGCCAAGGCGCACCCGCGCCACCGCCGCCTCCCGCCCGCAGCCCACCCCCGCCGGCAACACGCTTGGGCCCCGCGGGGCCGGAGCGCTCCTCGGGCTGCGCAGGAGGAGGGACGCACTGCGTGGGGGAAGGCTCCTCCAGCCGCCCAGCTTTCCGGCCGGCCCTGGAAGCCAGGCCCCGCCGGACGGGGAGGTCCCCTCTCTGTCCACGGCCACTCGTGCCCGGCCCACGGCGCAGCTGGTGGTCCTTCGCCTCCTTCTCCACCCCTTCCTCCCTCCAACCTTCTCCCCGCCGGTTTCGGAGTCCCTCCCTGCCTTACCTAGGGCTCCTGCCGGGGAGATGCGGGTGGGGGACGCCGCCTGCTAGTGGGATGCGGACATGGACCAGGCGCCCTCCATTCTCCACACCGAGAAGGCGTAGCTGAGCCGCTCGTGGGCTACATAGCTGCAGCTTGCCATCTTGGAGTCCAGCTCGTCGCTCTGTAAGACCTGGTAGAGGAAGTCGATGTACCTGGCCGCCAGCTTGAGGGTCTGGATCTTGCTCAGCTTGTCCGAAGGCAGCGTGGGGATGATCTTCCGCAGGGCGGCGAATGCTTCGTTCAGCGACTGCGTGCGCTGCCGCTCCCTCACGTTGGCCATGACCCGCTGGGTCTGCAGCTCCTCGTAGGACTGGGGGCTGCCGCCTCCGCTGCTGCTGCCGCCGCCGCCGCCCGCCCCGCACTTCTTGCCCCGCTTGCCTTGGGCAGGGCTGCAGGGCTCGTCCGCGGCCCCGACGGCGCCGCCGGCGCTGCGGCGGCTGGAGCGCCGCTTGCGCCCCCCTCTCTTGTTGTTGGGCAGCTGCTGCCGGTCCGGCTCCTCTTCGCTGTTGCTCAAGCTGTCGTCGGCGGGGGAGACTGGAGAGTTTGACTCGTCCTGCTGCATCATCTCTGGGGGCAGACGCGAGAAGCGGGCCGGGAGGGGGGGGAGGGCAGGGTGAAGAGGGGGGCACCTAACCCGCCAGCTCCCCCTTGATCGGCTGCTTCGCTGGCCTGCAAGGAGAAGGAGGAGGAGGAGGGAGGGAGGGAGGGAGGACCTCACTTCGGGGGGAGGGGGGATGGCATCAGGATCCAAAAGGAAAAAAAAAAAGCCAACCAAAAAAATTCCCTCCCGATCCCTCCTTGGAGCCCCTTCGAGGTGTCTGGGATTGGGAGAAAGTTGAAGACTTGGAGGTTCTTATAGCTCCTGCTGGCGGAAAGTTTGGGGGCAGCAGTGTCATTGGCCTGACGTGGAGAGGAGGGACTTTTGCTGAGTTTTATAGGAAAGTTTCCGCTTCCCCCCCTCCACGCCCTCCCCCAATTATTTTTTCAAGCCATTCACAAGTGATCTGGCCTCCCCCTCTCCCGCCTCCCCCCCTACCCCCACACACATACATCCTTACCCCAACCCCTTTCTCGGCTTCCCTCTCCGCGTTTTCTCCCTCAGGCTCCTTCGGTTCGAGCTCGGCTCGGGGTGGTGCTGCGGAGCCGGGGCAGGAGGTGATGGGGTGCCTGTGAACCCACCCGGGGCTGCGGACGGGCCAGCTGGGCCGCTCAGTGCCCGCTCAGGGGGGCGGCTGCCCCGGGGTAGCCAGGGTCGCCCCTGTCGCTAAGACTCTCCCCTCCGCAGCGGGCACGGCTAGCTGCGAGAGGAAGAAAACTGCGATTGCCCGCGGGGCATCATCCAGGCACATCCCAATTTTGTCCCGCTCTTGCACACGCCGCTCTCCTGTCACCGAGCGCCCCCGGGGTCTGGCTTTGCTAGGGAGTCGCACATTTCTGGGCTGGGGAGGAGGGAATGGCACAGCCTCGTCCTGTCAGGCTGGAGGACTGCCCTCGGTGAAAGCCATTTCCGAGATGGAAGCAGCGGGGAAACTAAGCACTGGGTTCGCACATACGCACCAGTCCTTGAGCTCGTCTTAACAGGAACCCGGGAGGATCCGCGTCCCCAGGCTGGCATAGCGGAGACATGAGAGCGTGCAGAGCCTCTCTGCCGACACTCCGTGCCTACCGACAGCTCACTGCAGCTCGCCCTGCCTGCAGGCGCCCGAGTCCGGCACTTCCTGGGAACCGAGCTTATTTATTTTAAATGCTCCTTTATGCTTGCAGCCCAAGCTGTTTCTCCCCATCCCCCGCCTTTGTGCCTCCTTCCCCGATCTTCGGCAGCACAGAGCAGGTGGTGTGTCTTTTTAACAACAGCTCAGATTCAAACGGGAACGCCTGGGAAGGAAAGCTAGGAATTGCTATCCATTAGTAAATGGGGCGATGCATTTTTGCTGCAACCTGCGAGGACACCACATGCCACCGCTGTCGGCAGCTTCGACGGGGCACGTCTGGGAGCGGGGGGAAGCGGGAAACCCTGGGCAGCGCTGCAGGTCCACGGCTGCCCTTGAGGTGGGAGGGCGAATGAAAGAGGAGAGGAGAGGCGAATCCCAGTGACGAGAAAGACGAGGCTTCTGGAAGAGCGCTGTCGCCTGCTCAGGGGAAAGAGCTCCCCTTCACCTCTGCCTGGGGGCTCTGCTTCTCCCCGTAGAGGCCTCCTACCCCAGGTGTTTCAAGAGGTCAGGATCCCGGGGCAACCGCCGCCAAGGGGCATCGAGCCCGGCCCGATGCGGCCGATATTCCCTCTCCCCGACGCAGCTCCCGGCGGGAAGGAGGAGCTGCCCCGCCGCTTCCTTGCTTCCCCTCGGTTAGTTCTGTTCCTGGTCTTCCATGCCATGATGTGAGCAAATAGCTGTCTGCCCTAAACCTTCTTTTGGGGGAGACAGCTGGAAGCAGGACCAGGAGAGGAAACAGGGACTGATTTACAGGGAAGGGAAGGCACATCGGCATGCAGACCCACAGTGAGCCAGCACAGCTTCCTCGCTTTTGTCTCGTTCCTGCTGTGTATGCTGCAATTCATAGGCCTCTCCACTCCCCTTGACACTACGGCTTGTCTGGGAAGCTTCAGGGTTTTCCTTATGTTGGCAGCAGCTGCTGTCCTAAGGTAAGAAGATCTGTCTCTCCTTCCACCTCCCTCTCACCAATAATTTTGGCTGTGCCCAGAGCCTTAGTGCTCCTCTGTGGTGTTGAGCAGTGCCCTTACAGAGCAAAGGTTGAAAACAGTAGCTGTGAGCATCTGGAGGCAGCTCTGGAGGCTTGCCTTGCCTTGCCTTGCTTTGGCTGCATTTCCTTCTTTCCTTTCTCACCCATTTATCAAAACCCAAAGTGCAAACCCAAACCTATGCAACTATCACCTTGCTGAGAACAGATGATGGGGTTTTGCCATGGAACAGGATGAAGGTAAGCAAGTGAGGCAAGGACAGGTGGAGATAGAGTATTATATGGTTTGGAAAACCAGAAGACACAGAGAAATGTAGGGAGGGAGTGACCTGAGGACAGAGGATTGGGATTGACCATGGTAGATGGTTTGGTTTAGGGTCAGTTACTCTTCATGGAAACTGCAGCAAAGGCAACCAGCAGTAGTTACAGAACACACGTGGTGCTACCTGGGGCCTGCATGCTGCTGTATGAGCCATGGATGCACAGAAAATCCTACCATTCTTGTTTTGCTTTTTGATTTATTGTCTACTTACAAACCATGTGCTCATGGAGTAAGCCGCCGCAGCAGTACAGGGGGCAGGTGAGCTGTGCTGGCAGGGACCTGCCGCTGGGCTGTCTGCAGGAGCCTACCTGGACCCCCCAGGTGTGCTGATGGGCAGCAGCTCTGCCTGGTGCTGGGGTGTGTGGAGCTGTCTGGAGGAGAGTGGATGTGCAGTGTGAGAGAGAAAGACATACTGGTGTTTTTATGTGTGAGGTGTGTTTGTGTGTGCATGCGCATGTATGGCTGATCTTTTGCAGTATTCATACATGTGGGTTGGGAGGGAATGGGAACAGGGACTGTGCAGTGTTTAAAACAAATCAATTCAATTCCGGTTTATTTTGAAATACGCGGTGTTGATGGGAATGGAGGGGAAGGCTTTTTATTCCACAGTAAACCAGTAATCATCATGAAGTTCATACAGACCATCTGTTTTGAACCTCCAAAAGCCACTAAGGCAGACCTGCAAAACAGCTCTGGAGCATGGGATGAAGTATATTACGTCCTGTTCTCTGCTATGCATAGGCGTGGTTTGGGTGAGGATTCCCCTTGCTCCTTCAGCAAGCTCTCAACCCTGCTTCACTCTTTTGAGGTAGCAAGCACAGCCGCAAGCAGCTTCAGGGCTTTTCAGGAATATTTCCAGGTCCATTCCTGAAGGCTTGCCTGGGCCTTGGCTCAGGAAAATGTGTGCTGTGGGATCAGTACTTACAAGGGGCACTGAGGATACAAAGGGCTCCAGCAATTTGTCATCTGTGCAATAATGTGTAACACAGGTAAAGTAACCATCTAGATTACAGTTGTGGGTGTGAACATGGATCTGAATAAACTACAAGCTCCTAGGAAGATGAAACGAGGAATAAGCTTAGCAGAATGACAGAACAAGCCAGCTGTAGTTATTGTTGTCATGGCTGATAACAGGGAAACAGCTGGAAGGGATCTCCCCCAGTGATATGCTGGCCCTTGTACAGCCAGGCATTTGCTGCTGAGACAGCCTCTGGCTGAGACAAGCAGGGTAAAGCCTAGCCGGGCAGAAACACCACAGCTTTTGAAGGGACTAGGCCAACAGTTTGATTCCTTCTTTGATTTTTGCTTTAGAATGAATGAAAGGTCTTATTTTGTTTGCCTGTTTATAAATCAGTGAAGAAGTTTAAGAACTAATGTGCACAAGATCTGGTGGTTACAATAGCAAAGTTGCCAACTGGTATTATGTGCATACAAACAAATTACAATTTCGTTGCAGCAGGCTGTTCAGTATTCCCCATACATTATAATTTATCTCTCAAAGGATGTTCTCTGTGATAAAATACCAAACTCTCTCACTGGGATTTCCTGGGATATTCGCCACTGTAATTATTACATTGGTGGACACTTAGAGACAGTCTCTGTGAGTATTTCTGTTGTGGAACCCTTCAGTCCAGTGTTTCCTCAGAAGCTGTATCTTCAAGACCTTTTCAAAGGCCACTGAAATCAATTGAAGTTTCCCCACTAATTTCCATGGCCAGGTATTTTAATTCCTATGGATGCTAGGTGAAAGCCTGGTGGAGACCAAATCCCTTCAAAAGGGACACAAGAGCACCCAGCAACTTCCCACACTGACATTTAAGCTGCAATTTCCTCTGTATTCAAAGCACATCAGGGAAGGAGCTGCAAATTCTGACTGTGCCTGCATACAAACTTGTGCAGAGCAGCAGCAAAGCAGGTAGAAAGCACATATATAAAGGGTCTGGGTGCAGGGTCCCTTTTTCTGCTTCTTTCTTCTTTTTCTTTCGTCCTATTCACCGCAGCAGGTCGTAGAGGAGGTAGAGCTGGGGAGCACCTCGGTTAATGCAGCTTGACTTACCCGCTTCTGGCGGGGCCGGGGACCGCACCGCGGAGGGAGAGGGTCGGCCGGGCTGTGCGGCCGGCGGCCACCGGAGGGCACGATTCCCCGCCGGTCCTCGCTCCCGAGTGAGTCGCTCCCCGCTCAGGCAAAGCTGGCGGGCACCAGCTCTGCGCCGGCTGAGCCCACATCCCTCAGAGCTGTGTCACCCGAGTTCCACGGGCGTGAGGAGCTGCCCGCCCGCTGCCGGCTCTCTTGAACGCATTCCTGCCAAGCCGCCGACATTCCGGCGAGCCACGAGTGATTTTTAACTCGCTCGGGAAGAATCGCATAGGCACAGCACCTCCGTGGGACTGGGGAGACACAGGGGACCAGCACACACATCCTCCGAGGAACACGGACGCTTCCCATCGGTGTGCTTCTATTCCACACCGCTTTACCCCTTGCTTCGTTTGGAAGCTCTGAAAAACAGAGGGATAACACGGGAAACTTTCAAGGAACCAGTTTCATTGTCAAAACGATTTTAATTTTATTGTTTTTAAGCTCGTTGTGATGTGGACATTCATCTAAACGGCTTTCTGGCAAAGGGCGATGTAACAGTGGCTTTTTTGTTTAACCTCCTAGAAGCAAAGCCCTGTTGCTTTCCGCACTTCCAGCTTCCCCAAGGGTGTCCCGGCCCCCCGCGCCGCTGCCAGTCGGGGGTCGGGGCTGCGCTAGCGGCAGGGAGCGCTGCGTCGCCCCGATCGGGCTTTTGCCTTGTTCCGCATTCTCCCTTCTTCCCAATTCTCGCTTCAGTGCAAGGACGGGAAAACCAACGTCCTGTTACCAAACCAGCTTTCCGACATAGGAGACAGGTGTCCCAAGAAATTAAGATCTGAAATTATTTGCAACACGTGTTTTAATATATTTTGTTTATATAGTTTTTATTAAGCTCCAGATGTAATTCGTGGCTGTGAATGAGGCTTTTTAAGCGGAGCATAAGTGGATCGTACTCTTTTTAAGCAGAACGTGAGTACTTAAGCAGAGCAAAAGTACCACTCAGACTTCCATGCTTTGAAATACCCTACCCAGGTATTCTCTCCTCTACTCCAGAGAAGACCAGTCCTTCCCATCAGAAGAGATCAACATATCGAATGCTGTGGTGGAGCTTTGCCCCCCATTGTGGCTCAGGGTCTTGTTTATGTGGTTTCATGGCTAAATCTGAAAAGACTACTTAGCAAAACAAGCTTATATTCACTCCAGGGGAAAATAATTGTTTATATTAATAATGGAGCATGTTTGCTATTTCAGCTCCTTTGCTTTTTTTAAAAAAAGAAATCCATCTCTTCTATCTTTCTTGAACTGTTTAAATGTATCTTTTCTGTATTCTTCCTGCTCCCACACATTACTGGAACCTATATAGTCAGTCTTTCAGTACACACTGCCCGTGGAAACTCCATAAAACTTCAGGCCTTTTTAGCCACAAATTCTGCTTTTTCTTCCAAGGTGGGGGAGGGCACATCTCCAGCACAGATGATGGATAATGCATTCCACAAAACCTTCTTCTTAAGGGTAGACTCAAACTCTCTCTGCAGCTCATGCAATAAGGGTCAGAGTCCTAGAGCCAGATATTCAGTATGAAAGTGGGCCTTTCCAATGCTAGCCATGTTCGCATCCTAAGGAAGAACCCCTGTGCTTCCTACTCAGTGTGGTCTCCTTTAGACTTGCAGTTGCTTTTGGGATGTTAAAAATGAAAATGAAAAAAAAGGGTCATGTAAGAAACAACCATGACTCACAAGAGCCCCATAAAAGTTCATTAGACAGGGTAGTAGGCTCTCTTTAACTCTGAGGCAAGCAGCAAAGCATGGTGTGAAGGAAAGGGCCTGGAAGATCATCCTGTCATACACATGTGCTCTCCTAGGCAAATGGACATGGGTTTTCTTGATTGGTAGCCCGATTGAATGCCAAGTCTGCAAGTTGGAACCCATTCATCTCTTCCTCTTCCCACTCCAAGACCACACAGGGGCTGACTGTAGCCATGCAAAGAAGAGAAGACTGGAGGTGAAAGGTTCACAGAAATGAGCACCCATCTCACTCTTCCCACAGTTACCTTACTTCTAAGGATAGCTGCTTGAGTTAGATCTTCTAAGGGAGCAGGGATTTCCAGGGTTTTGTGGGAGAGGGTTCCCATTCTTGGCAGGTTGCATTTCCTTTCAGGAAAGACAGTCAGAGTGGAATCAAAGTTTATGTATTTCTTTCTAAGTGGGGAATGTATAATTATTTTGTGCTATGGGATATCAGCTGTGACACCTAAAAATCTACTGTGCACCATTAACCCTCATTTTACAGCCCCAGTCTCATTTGCCCTCCCTCTAGAATGCAGGAGAGTGATCTGGCCCTAGGTCCACCCCCTGGTTTTAATTTCTAACAAAAGGGCATATAGTAGGTCACATGATGAAGCTGATCTAGGGTATTGATCTTCAGTGCAAAACTCTAAAGGCAATTTTCCAGAAGAGCTGGTAGCTTATTAATATGTTAAAGCAAATTCACACACATTCACTGTTCACATGTGTGTATGTATGCAAGCATCTCTCTGTATACTCTGACATCCAAAGAAGCATCTGTATTTGTATCTATGCTTTATTGTAAAATACTGTACTGCTTCTGCCTTGAAAGGTATCTATATCAAACATATTCTCTCCAATATATACTATCTGACCTTGCAGCACTAAGAATAGTGTATGTCAAAAGCAGAGAAATATTAGTTTCCTATTTTAGAACATTTGTGCTTGCATTCATTAAGGACTTGGTCCAAAATTCTTTGATGTCAAGGGAAGTGTTTCAGTAGACCTTGGATCAAGCCCTAAAATGGGTCAATTAAACTTCAAATAAAATAAAAATGAAAACCGGTCCAGTATTGTTGAATAAAAAGAAATATTCAAGAGGCTGCCTTTAGAGTACAGGGTCATTCATTGTTCCCTAATGTTTAGCTGAATTTGTGGAATTTTCCATGATTAAAAAATAATCCTTTGCATGAAGGTTGTAATTTGTTTTCAGTCTTCAAAACATCCACATTTTGCTGCACAATAGAAGTGTTGTTCTTGACCTAGTAAGTGCAAAGGTGATTTGAGCTCAGTGGTGTATGTATGGACTGGACCCTACACAGTAAGATATGGCCCACATTTTCAAAGTCAGAGCAGAGACTTCATTCCAAAATACTCAGCTGACTCTAGAATATGTTCATGTTTATGTCTCAATTCATATTTGAGCAGTTTATGAATTTTTCTAATGGCTGATCTAATGTTATTCTTCGCTGTTACACACTTTGCAAAAGGGCTAATGCAGCTCTTGGTGACAGCAGATGTAATTAATCTTACAGGCAGATGATGTGCAGTGGAATATAGTAATGGCTTTATTACAAAACAGTGAAGTTTACATCTGCATTTGGTAATTCTTTTCTCTATAACAATACATAGTATTTTAGAGCATACCTTTCAATAACAAGAAAAAAAAGGCAATATAAAAACAAACTACAGTCTCACAGAGTTTACTGCACTGTTTCCTTCTAGTCATTGTATCAGAGATTTGGGTAATTTGAATGACATATGTCTGCAGGAATTTTTGCTGAATGAGGATAATTTGACAGTAAACCAGTCATCATTCCTTTCAAAGAGATAGAAGCTTGATCAATTGTATTGCAGTGGCTTGCAGCCATATCCTATCTACAGTGACATTTATAATCTATTTGGGTTATCCCCAAGTGGCCTTCAACCTAGCTATTATCTGCCAACACGCTAAACTTTTGGTCATTCAAAATCCTTTAGTGTCTTGGAAAGACTCATGATGTTGTCTTCTGGCCAGATTCCATTACGGCTAACTACAACTTTATCTACATTCAATGTATGTAATTGAGTGGCTGTGGTATGGCACATTGTCATTTGGCTTGATTTCAATCAACTAAGACAATTTTCTGTATTTTCTCTGCTATAACGTGTCATGTTGCTGTACGAAGTGAAACAGCTGCCACATTCTCCTTCTGAAAGATGCATCCCAGAATGGGCTGTCTCTTCCAAGAGAACATAGATTCCAATTTGGCAGGTAAAATTTTGCAACACCAAATCCTTCCGTCTGTGGTTCATGCTGTCAGTTCATTGCAGGAACTAATAGTCTGGTCTAGATGTCAAACTATCTGATTTGTTAGTGTAGCTGGCAGGTTAACTGTCTAAGTCTTACCATTTCTGTACAGAATTTACTGTGGGTAGTAAATTTCATTCCAAAAAAAGAAGAAAAATAACCACGATTAGAGATTAGACTGTTGGGAAATTATGTTCTTAATGCTAAATCAGATGTATAATAGGAGGTATTTCGTAATTGCTTATATCAAGGATAAGAAGCCAACACAGAGGCATATAGACAGAACAATCAGTACAAGAAACAGCCCTTCATATTTTCACAAACCTAAGATCAGAAGCTAGCTATACTGCTGTAAAGAGATAGAAGATTCTCTTTCATTCCTTGTGGTTATGGGAGACATTGGATTTCTTGACACATACCCCTCCCAAACTGTTCATTGAAGGGAAAAAAAAATGAATTTCCACTGCTCCTCATGTTATAGAGGTTAGCAAAATATTACATGGCAAAAAGTTGCTGTTAAATGCTGCTCAAGAGCATTTGAAAATGGTTATCTGAAATCCATGCTGGAATAGGTGCTACTACAAGGACACCAAAATTGAAGGGAATGGGTTAGCTGCTCCCCAGTAACAGCTGTGGCACCACAAATAGCAGATAGCATCATCATTTTGCAATGCAGATGCAGGAGAGCAGTGCCATACAGGTAGTAGTAACATTATCCACAGAGTGGAAAGAAAAGACAGCATATGTAGCTTGTGTGTTCTCTAGATTTTCACTGGTCCTCTGTTGTGCCATCAGGATTTCTACCATGCCAATGCAAAACATACACTACCAATCTCCATGTAGATGTCCTGTCATTTGAAAATATGTTTTCAGCAAAAGAAAAGACTTTGGGCATTATGCTTTCTTTTTTTGTCTCTGATGTCACCCTGTATCTTTGGGGTGATATTGGGTGTTTCTGTGATATGGAAGTGATTCAAAAACCCCCCAATAAAGAATGCTAATAACCCGTAGCTTCATGATAACTGTATTTTGGCAGGGGAAGCAGAGTTGAAGGTGTTATTAGAACTTTTCACTTTCTGTGCCATTCTCAGCTACCTAGTATGCCTTTTCAGCTTGGATGCCAAAAACACTGACCTTAAACTCCAAAATCCTCTGCAGTCAAAGACTTGGCTTATGCACTGGATTGTTCAAAGGATTTGGCCTACAGGACACAAAAGATTCATGGTTTTACTGCTCTAAAAGAGAATATGAGGAATCTCTGGGGTTTTTTTTTAGGAAATATGCTTCTATATTTTAAATATGAGAAGTACCATATGTTCACATCACAGCTTTTGTAGAACCCATTTCTCCCCAAGGGCAAAACCCCATGCTACAAACATCACAGAACTTCCTCAGTAGGTTCCATCTATAGGTATGGCAGTTGTGATTGGAGAGGGGATACTGTAATTATTCAGTTCCTGGATGTGTGGAACATACCACTGTGAGAATTGAGTTATGGTGTTGTCAACCCATGAATGGTTGACAGAATAAAGTGATGGACATGTGAATGTCTCCAAATTTGAGGCTGGTAAAGGTGTTTTCAGCAACTTGAATGCTATCTTATCAAGGCTTGGTTAAGTAGTTCAAGTACAGTTATCAGTACTTTAATGAAAGCTCCATTTGTTTATGATTAAAATTTGGGTTCTGTATGTCAGGAAGGTGGCACCTGATGAAGACCTAAACTATCAGTTTAATCATGCTTGGCAACATTCAAGATATCTGCAGAGAAAATGTAAACTGGCTCAGATGTAATACCAAATGAATTCCACACGTCTTCAAGTAAGGCAGGGAAAGATCTGAGATAGCCATTCATCTCACAGTCTCTCAATCATCTTTACCCTTTTTTTTTTCTTCTTCCATGACCATTATTTATTCTTTGACCACTTCTCTTGATATTTTGCAGAGTCATGAGAATCAAGGATGCTGCAGTTACTGCAGTGTTCGGTCTTATCACTAAAATATGATTAAAAATAGATTAAAACATCTTTCTGCACATTCACTTAATGCTCTTGACTTTTTGCTTTATATATAATAACATTAATAACAAAAATATGAACTACTTCAAAGTGTAAGCAGTCCCAAATGTCCCAGATGATATTGCTGGGGACTAACTCTGATTCAGCTCAAAGTTATTTAAGAATAATTTTGAAATTATTCCCGTACTCCAAAAATTTCCTGCCAACTCCATAGCTTAGTTATGTACATTATTCTAAAAGACTTCATAGGAGCTTAGATGGCCAACATCAGGTCCAAGAGCACCTTGAAACATCTGAAACATTTCAGCATTTGGATAATTACATACTTTCAGGGCCAACCCACATTTCTCTTTGGAAAATGTTTCCCCTGCATGGCTGCAGACAACAGATGGATCGTATGATCTCTGCATTTGGTAAGATGGCATAATTCTGGCAGACTGTCAGTTAAGTGAAGGGGGCTGATTTCAGATCCTCATTAAGAAAATATACAACCACACGGAGTGGACTGAATGGCAGAATGTGATCACTGGCGCCAGCTTTAATGGAAAATGTAGCACGCTGTTGCAACATGAAATCTGATGTGCTGTGGCTGGATCTAGCTCTACTGGGTTTTGTGCTCATTTTTCAAAACAATGTGTCTTAATGGAGACATTCTTTGTATTGCAAGAGCCCTCAGTTTGCCAGCAGGGAGAGCAGAGCAGTAGAGAGGTAAAAAGTTAATTCAATGAAGCCACCAGCTCTAAGGTTGGAACAGGGTGTCAAGGCTTTGTTGAGTCTTCTATTACAATCGCAAAAGTTTGTGGGTATTGTCTGTGTATAGAAGCTTTTCCTTGTATTTCTAATCTCTCATCATATTTATTAGGGTGGGTGCTTTCTGCAACTGGCATTTTACTCAGCAGTACCCAGTGGAAATAGCATGGGTCCTTTCCTTCTGCAGAGCCCTGGGAGCAAGGCCCAGTGCCTCCTTTTCACCCAGATTTCTGCAGAAATCTGGGGTTCAAATCAGGACCTGAGTAGGAATCCCAGGACACTAAAAAGCGTTATGGCTTTCCAGTGCTACTGGATATGAGCACTAAGTGCACTGTAATCACTACTCACAGCTGAAAAGAGCTAGCGAAGCTGCACACCTTTGTTTCACCATCAAAGACAAAAATAATGACGATGAGTTCCGATTATAACTTTTTAAGGCCCTTTGTGAAACAAAGAACTCCAAAGAATCAGGATCTTCATAAGATATCTCATCTTGATCACAGAAAAAATGAATGATCTTAAATCACTGGTTGTTTTAAAAGTCTTTGTTAAGCTACCTTTCATCTAGATTAGATGTCATCTATTCCAGAGTAACCTGAAATATTCAAGCAGTGACAATGTTTGCTGTGGTATATTTATTCCTCTATCCTTTGTGCTATAGCCACCACTCTTCCCTCTGATAACTGTTAAGTTTCAATGGTCAGAATTTAACAGAGTTAAAGACTGCATAGTAATTAAACAATGTTAGGAAAAAAAAAATAAGTGAGAAAAAAGAAGTATCAATAGCTGAATTGACTTTTCCTCCATTCTTCAGTTAATTTATTTATGGTGAAGATGTTTCATGCACAGATTTCCTCTTTGCTATGTAAAAAATCATAACATACTCTATCTTCCCTTGGACCCCTGTAAGGCTTGAAGCAAGACAAGACAGAACTGGAAGTAGGATGGAGAATTATCTTTCTTCTGCTTTCAGAGCTAAAGAGAGACAGTTAAATCAACAGAAGGCTCTTTATCTCCCTTTTTATAAATCATGGCAGAGGTACGACATATAGCATAAGTAGCCCTAGAATCTCAGGCTAACATGTGACAAATGCCTGTCCTTCTGCACTGCAGTAACTGTGTGGGAACCATTCAACGTCCCTCAGTGCTGGAGGAGGTGGTCTGAGCCATAGCTACAGCACTGAAACCTTTGGAGCATGTCGAGATAACATAACACAACACACAACAATTTCAATACATTACAGTCCTTAGGGGTATATAAAACAATGTGAAAATTGACAATCCAAAAGTAAAGGTTACAGGAATGCTCCCCACTTTTGACTTCTTTGAAGGAATAGGTATGTGAGGACCCTAAACTGGACTGTGGCTAATAATCAGCAGAGTGGTGGCTGTGAAAAGTTTCAGGGGTTTAAAAGCTAGTACCAACCAGACTAAAGGATACACTTGAAACTAGGATAGAGAAGGGAAAAAGTAAAATCTGGTTGAAATGCAGGCACATTTTAAAAACTTATCTGAGCTACAGTTCTTAGAAAGCTAATTTTTAAAGGCAATTGCAGTTGAGTATTTTTATTTGGTTAATTCTTTTAATCTCTGTATGCTGCTGTGACGAATGTTCATTTAGTCTGCCACAAGCATGATTTTTGGAGTGAGGTTCAAGAGGAAATAATCTGAACTGATTGTATTTAACAACTTCCTAGAAAAGATAAAAACTTTTACTGTACTATAAAAAGACTGTAACCAGCATGCCTATCCGTCTTTATAACTGTTCTGTTGTATATGTAGCAGGAAAGCTTGGCTGTCATTGTTGCAGAATGGTAGTACTCAAGACTAATAAAAACAACAAATTCTTATGAAAAGGGGACTCAGCAAGCAGAGCAGTCACATTTTAAGTCTCAGCATTTGGGCCACTTTTAATTAAAAAAAAGAAAAAGGAAAACAGAGTCCAAGTTCACTCAAAGGACTAAAGGACTACACAGAAAATCTCTTTGAGAAGCACCACGGGTCTGAAAAATAAATCAAAGCTTCTTTTCTATCACTTTTGCATAGTACCCCCAAGACTTCAAACCCTAATTTATTTTAAAGCTTGTAAAAGAAAAAGAAAAAAAAAAGTGTTGTTGGACTAAAACCTCACTTTTCAATTTTATCCTGGAGGGAATTTTTATAGCTGAGTTATAAACCCTCCACACTAGAGTGTTTATAATGGAAACACTGACAAATGTGATAATAAACACCAATCATGGGGCCATAGTAGCTGGCCAGAATGTGGATGCATGGGTTTCCAATGCTATCATAATATTTAGTTCTGTTTCCAGCACTAATTTGCTTAAACCTGCTTTCAGGTTGAGCAGCTGTAAAACAAGATCAGCCTGACTATGAATTGCAAAATCATTTGGTTATTTATACTTCTCTTAGAAAGCTCGGAAATGTCTCTCAAATATGATTTCATTTAGAGTTATTTTTTAGTTTACGTGTCTGAATACTAATCGCAACATGATAGCTTCAAGGGAACTCAACTTTCTACCAAAAGACAGCCTTCAGTGGACAAAGAGAATATAAACAAACCCTCCTCAGACCAGGATCTAAAAATGGGTTATGATCAACCAGCTCTAAGGCTTTAAAAAACCCCTTATTATCTTTTCCCAGAAGTAATTGACACTGTCAGTTTTTGTTGTTAATGCGGTGATAATGGTATGGTGCTTTGGGGAGACAGAGGACCTTGGTGGCAGCAGGGTTTCTAAGGAAGGGTTGTTACAGCGGGAGAAATCCTAGCCTTACTGAAGTTAGCAGCACTTTGATACTCACACTTCATCACCGCCAGGGTTTCACTGACTTACCCAGCCTGACACTCTTTTACTGTGCTGTGACTCCACTGAGTAGGATGCAGCTACCTTGGGTTGAGAGGAGGGTGAAGGAAGAAGGGACCCTACAGTGTTGTAATGTCAGGGACGTGGGATAACACTGCAGAAAAAAGCTTGTCTGAAGTGTTCCCATAATATCATTGTATTCTTAGCAGACTGAGTTTCCAGGACTTCAACATGGACACATGGGCCAAGTGATGGGTCAGTATGGTGGGTATCTCACTGTTTCACTGAGCTCTGCAAGTGCATAATGGCATGCTTTGGTGTGAACACAGGTGTTTAAGAAAAAATTCTACACTACTGTTGTGGTATATCTTTGCATGACTCAGGAAAAGCATGAAACATAAAAAATTAAAGCCCTCTTCATCAGGTTCTCAGTTCCTATAAATCAATGTGTGGCCAAGAGGCTCTCTCAAAGTCTTTGGCATGATACAAAATGTATCTTGGTACTTCATCTGTTCTGTTTGCATATTGTGTTCATCAGCTTATACCACAATGGCATTTTTAATTTCTAATGTTATTTCTAGAACCAGTGGCTCATATAAGAATGCTACTACTGTTCTGTATTGCTGCTGAAAATTGCCAGTGGTCCATTAAAAATCAGGATTCATCATTCAGGATCCAGATTTTTATTAGTATTTAAAGAGAAAATGTAATCTTTTCTTTCTGTTTTTCTCTAGTCTTTAACACAACTACACAAAAACCTTGGATCTTGAACAAATTCCAACGCTTTGTTATTAAACTGAGAAGAGAAAGCCAATAATATTTGAATTAACTGTAGCAGACTTCTTTACATTATGAATCTCTTAAGAGACTGTGCTATATAGTTCTAATTTTATCCAGTCACATGAGTAAGAAAAAATATGAAAAGATACAAAATCATGCTGTGGAAAGCACAGTTGTATAGAGATCATGGAGAAATAGTGCTAAGAAACGAATATTGAATTGCATATTTCATTTTTTTTAAAGGATGTGCTTTCATCATTTTGCTTGAGACAGTGGTAACAGTAAAATGCATCTGGGTCATGTGAACAGTTGTTGACTTTGGAACGTTGTTCACTCGTAGTTCCTTTTCTCATTTTATTTTTAGAAAAGAAGAAAAAAGCAAACAACCCACAACAAAAAACCCAAACAAAAAACCCCAGCAAAAGCCAACACAAAACCATCTGAAGAGGTGAAACACCCCAGGTTCTAGAGAGGATCCAGCTGTGTTAACTGTCCAACTGCCTCTTGGAAAAAAAGCTTTCTGACAATTGGAAAGCAGATGCAATGTGTGGAGTCAGGAAGGTAAACAAAAACAAGTGGAAAAAGAAACCAAGGAAACAAGTGAAAAGAGAAAGAATACTAGAGTATTAATACAGGATACTAGATCACCCATGATAATATCAAAATGCACTGAATGAGAAAAAGAAGAAGAGTCACCACAGAAGCTGACAAACACATGAGAGAAGAAATAAAGAGGTATTAGAATAGGATTAGATCTTCGCCATTCTAGCCCGAATCCAGATAAATCTTGATATTCACTAATATCATAACAATTTTACAACGTGGAGACAAAAGCTGCCCTGTGGAGTCACCCAGACTGACCGCCCTGGACGGGACATTTCTCCTAAGTGTAACGCAGGAGTTAAACTGGACTGGGCCATGAACAGGCTGATTGCTGCAAAAACGGGGAGTAATCCAGGTCTCTCCTGGGCAGCTGCAGGGGAAGGTTCCAGAGGCAGGGAGAGCCGAGGGATGGAGCAGGAGGGCAGAAACACAGCAGGAAGAGCCTCAGAGGCTTCTAGCGGAGACCCCGGGCTCCCTACCCTTTCCCAGGCCGGGGTGGGGGCACGGCCACCCCTCCGCTGCAGCTCTCCCTGGCTATCATCCCTGCCAAAGGCTGTTGCAGAACATTAGTAGACCGTGTCCCCGTCCCCAGGGCCGAGCTCTCCACTTCCCTCCCGCTCCGGCTTTTCAGGATGTATGTATTTATTTTCTCCCGTGCAGCAATGAAACATGGGCATGAGGGGTGGTCCAGTGAGAGAGAAGAGGTCTCAGCGTGACCTCTCCAAAATCAAAGCCCGCAAGTTTTCTCTCTGAGGGGCTAGCCGATGGTTCCCCAGGCCGGCCCTGCCGGTGCCGGTGCCGGGGAGGCTGCGGTGCGGCCCCGACAGCCACCTCCCCTTACCCTCTTCGGGCCGCCCCGCACCGCGCTGGGCCCTCCTTCGCCAGCTCCTGCTCGGTGCTAGGGACGGCCCCGGCAGCGCACACGAGAGGACAGAGCTGGTCCCGGGAAGGAAATCGTGACAGCAAACGGTTGTGCCCAGATGTTTCACTTTACTGGCCCTGTGACACGCGGCATGGATTTGGCAGGCGGGATTTGAAAGAAAAGGGAGACGTTGTTTATTTTCCGAAGAAGCAGAAAGCGCTAGGTTAAAATGCAGAAGCTGAGGTTTTCCTAGTCCTGCCATGCAGCTGGGCAGGCGACTGAATCTGCTGAGAACCCATCCCTCAAACTGGCACTGCTCTGCTGCCCGGCAAAGCCTTTCTTGAAAGCAGCAGATTGCAAAAGTTTTAAAGCAAACAGGCGACGCAACACAGACCAAAAAGCCTCAGATCTTCATTTCCCCCATTCCTTTTGCAATAAAAGTATATATATATTAGCAAATCTACACACACTGAATCTCTTCCCTCTCCTCCCTCCACCCAAAGGCACGCTTCCCCAGGCTCTCCTTATTGTGTATCCCGCACCCGCATGGTCCTGGCTGCGGTGTGAGGGGCCCGGGCAGAGCCGGGCTCTGAGCCCCGAGGAGGGAGGCGCCCGGCCCCGGCGCTCCCTAGCTCGCTTACTGCCTGCTGCAGCCGTCTAGGAGCTCAGTCATGAACGAGATGTACACTATGGCCAAGCGCAGTGTCTCTATCCGGGAGAGCCTCTTCTCGTAGGCGAAGGTGGGCACCTTCTTCCTCAGCTGATCAAAAGCCTCGTTGAGGTTGAACATCCTCTTCCTCTCTCGTATGTTGGCCGCTTGGCGCTGGGCATAGGTGATAACTCGCTTTCTCCTGGGTCTGTCTAGGAGGGAAGTGCTATGCATCCTCTCCTCTTCCTCTTCCTCTTCTTCGTCTTCGGGATTTCCATCCCCAAAGGCAACCAGGGGCAGCCCCCGGGCCATCTCCTCCCGGAGCGACAGGGCTCTGTCGCCGAAGGGAGGCCCAGAGGTGACCTCGCAGAGCCTCAGCCCTGGCCCAGCCCGAGGGGGAGACTGGGGAGGCCCCAAGGACAGTTCGGCCACGAAGTCCATCACGGATGTGCCCAGCAGCCCCTCTGGGCAGGGCACTTGCGGGGCTCTGCCGTGCAGCTCATCCAGCAGCCCCGGGAGCTGGTGGGCTGGGAAGAGGCTGGCTGACATCTTACTTCAGAGAAGGCTTAATCTGGTCGCCCATCCTCTGCCCCAGTAGCGCTAATATTTATAACACCCCGGGTAACAGGATTAGCAGGACTACAAAAGGCGGCTGTAAAATTTCTCGCCGTGATGCTGATGAGAGGAGACAGGCAGCCCCCTCGGGGACGCGTGTATGCTCCCGACAGAGGAGTCCCCAGCGAGTCAATCCTGTCACAGCGATCAAGGACAGCTCCTTCTTGGCAAAACCCTCCTCTCTTACCTGCTGAGCACTTTTGTCTCTTCTTACACACCCGCAAACAACCGATTTTCAGCCTCTTTAAAGCCCGCAGCCGCAGAGCCGGGTCTCCACTGGGCTTGTTTTCCTGCTTTTTGTCGGGATCTCTGAACCCCGAGAGCCAGGCTGACAACTGATGTCAGGCAAGTGCATGTACGCTTTTAATGATGTCCTGAAGAGGAGACCTGCACGCAGAGGGTCACTGGGGAATGTTTACCCTGTATCCCGGCGCAATGGGAACTGAATGACAGGACCTCCATTAGCCTAAGTAAGCATTGTAGGGGACCCGATATTGCATTCCCAGTAGTAACTGTTGGAGTCGTCTCTCCATTCCCCCTAAATCCCCTTCAACTAGAGTTCAAACATCTTTCCAGTCCAAGGCTGCTTCGTAAACCTCATTTTGGCTTAGACAACAGGCAATTTCAAAGCACTTGCTTTGAACCTCTTCCCTCCCGTCCGTGAGACGAGGATAAGCTGGTACTATTCAGGGCAGCGGTTGCTCTTATACCTTTGGCAGAGGTGTCCCGGTCACAGGCGATGTACAGGGGAATCAAACTGGCGTGCAGCACTGGCAGCGCTGGATACATAGCACAAAATACCGTGAAACGCATATAAACACACCCGTACACCCGACACCGCCGAATACCTTCCTTTGATCAAGGTTTCCTTGGGGACGGACGCTGGGGATCGTTTTGCTTTTGTCCTGGGAGGCTGGAAGAGGTTAGGGGCTGTGTCTTCACCCTCCCACACCCCGCACTGTCCCTAAATGTACAGCCTGCCCCTGGCCATCCCTGGCAGCGTTAGACACACCCGGGCAAGAGAGGATCAGTTTTCTCTGGCACCGGTTTGTGTGCGCAGGCCGTTTAGAAGCAATGGCCGTTGCTATTGAGCTGCCCCCCTAAAGCCGTGCCTTCGCCTTTGTCATGAGTTGTTGTTACTCTCGCTTTGCAGCTAATTAGTGTCTAATTTATAAGGGGATTTCAAAGCCCATCAGATCAAAGGAGGCGGGTGGAGGCGGCCGAAGAATCCCGCTCTGCGAAAATCCTTCCTGTTTGCCTACACAGGACCGTAAACATTTCTTACCGCGGACCGGGATTTGCCGTCCTTTACAACACTGTGAGCGAGCCGCACGTCCCCTTTTCCTGGGAAAAGGACACTTCCAGACCCAACCCCCCCCCGTTCCTGCCGTTCCGCGGGCTGCCAGGGGCGGATAGGGCACTGGTTGCGCTGCGCGGCGAGGAAGGTGAGCGAGAGCGGAGCTACACTGAAGAGCTCCGCAGTTGGACGCAGCTGGTCCCGCGGCCCCGGGACACCCCCTGTTCCCCTGCCCTGCTCCGGGTCGACAGCCGGCCTCTCCACGTCCTGCCGCATCACCACCAGCGCACCGCCTAGGCGGAGGACCCGTATCAGCTTCAATGATTTAATGGCCAGCCTAAGGCTTAATACAGGGCAAATAGCCCTGAGGCTGCTTTTATCCTTTCCAGAGCTAAGAGGTTCTTTAGCGAGCAGGGAGGAAGTCGCTTTTCTGGGGCAAATATTGTTCATTAAAACACCTGGTCAATGAACTAATAAATCATCTGTTAGAGAAGCGATGACTGTTAAAAGAAGTGTCGAGACCATCCCAAAGTAACAATGAGTTGAAGAGCTCTGAATGTTAAATATTATATAAGGGCCTGGCGGAGAAAAGATCAGAGAAATATTTACGATCGATCCGCAAAGGAATGTGATTTATTTGAAGTTTCTTTTAGGTGAGGTGGCAAGTATTTCGTTTAAAGACATGGAATTATGAATTAAGGACAAATGCCAGCAAAGATGTGTTACCATAGAGGGCAAAATTATCTGGGAAATGCAAACACTTCAGATAATGAGGGAAATTAATGCAGAAATGGGAATTCATCAGCTCTGTGTCAATCTTCACACGGTGTGGGAAACCGGCGTTTTGAAGAGGATAGACAAGTCCTTCGCCAGAATCTCTTCGGAAAGAATTTCGTGCTCACATCTCTTGTTTCAGACTTTTGCAGAACACAAACTACAAAGACAACCGGAACCAGAAACATTTTATGTCACAAGAACGTAAAGGGAGAAGGTTACTGAGTTAGTATTGCGTCACAAAAATGATATAACATCAAAGATTAATGCCTGTCACTGAATTCTCAAAGTTAGGATGAAGCCAGGACTGGGAGGTTCTAGCAGAAAATAAAGACTTGTAGCCAAGGTGAATCTTCCTGTCAAGCTTGTTAGTTAGTTAGGGTTTATTTTTGGTTTGTGTTTTTTTAATTGCTGCTTTGTTTCCCTGTTTTCCTTTTATTTTTGGTAAAATATTTATTTTCCCCTTATATTAACTATTTTAAATTAAGTATAAGAAGCTCAAATGAACTGTGATTTGAGGTATGATTTTGAACATTTTTTTTCTGTATTTGATGATTTTTGTCACTGGGGAAAGCATGGAGCAGAGAAAGTGTGTAATGAATATCCAGTGCTGCAGGGCACAGGTTTGCAGGGCATAAATGCAACGGGTAGCAGGACAAACTCTTATGAGAGGCTGGTTTATACTCTGAAATCTTCTTAGACTAGATTAAGTGCTCAAACGTGTGGTCTAGATTTGTTTCAATGAAGAATGGTGTTTGCTGTATGACTGTGTATCTTTCTTCATCCACCTCTTATCCTACCTTTTCATTTAACTTATTTCTCATAAAAAAAGTTTGCTCACAAGGTACCTACAGATGCTGGGCACTGATGGCTGCGTCTTCAAGCCACTCTACATCTTCTTCCATGGGTGTTTTTTTTTCCCTGCAGAAATATCTATAATATGATTCCTGGTGCCCATGTAATACTTGGGTTTAAAACCCAAACAACAACAGGTTTTCTGATCTTTTATCCCTATCAGAAAAGCACATGTACCCTCTTCTGCCCACCATTGATTATGTTCCTGTTGTTAATAATTTTGTCTAATGACAAGTCTCCCTATAGAACAAATCCATTCTCCTTAATACAAGCAGGAATGCAACATGCATTTTAATTCAGCATACTTCTATGAAAATAGATTTACTCCTTTTTTAACCATGTGTGTTGGATTAACATATAGGAGGAGACAGCCACTCTGATGACTAAGCATTACTGATTGAGCTGTTATAGATTTTAACAGTGGCCTAGTACTTTACTGCAAAATTCACTGGAAGTCAGTGATGATCCTGAATGCTGAAATAAGGGGGCACTTCCCACAAATATGACCTCCTAAGCAAGGAGTTGAAAGTTACTGTCTGCTCTAGAAACCTTAAACTCTTAAACAAAAAGATAAGCAACTGAAAAAACAATGTCTACACACTTTTCTTGTAAAATGGGAAAATTCCTTTCTTCTTTAGCTGATCCATTAATAGTCAGAATTGTTATCATTCTCAAACTATGGCCTGAATAACAGAAACAGATGTAGTGTGCAGCAGAGTATGCTGTCCCTCTCAATTTACTGACATGGCAGCTGTCTGATCTTCTTGTTAAACCTTAAAATCACAGTAATGTCCATGGATCAGAACCTTATTACCTGAAAATACAGGGCAGTTTCTGCCCTGCTGAGCTCATAGTTTGCATTTCTGATAGACCAGACCAGATCAGTGCAGTATATATGTGTGGAGATGGGGCCAGTTTGCAAGATAATGACAGAGTCTGAACAATATCATATCTTGACACTCAC
Source organism: Agapornis roseicollis (assembly GCA_002631895.1). NCBI lineage: Eukaryota > Metazoa > Chordata > Aves > Psittaciformes > Psittacidae > Agapornis > Agapornis roseicollis. The sequence continues at coordinate 8,850 of NDXB01004940.1, read as the reverse complement.
TCATTGATGGAGAGGACACCACCAATGAATTAATACTACAAAAAGGAAGTATTCAAGAAAAACTAGCTGAAGACTGGTTATTTTGATACTTGAAGAATGCAATAGTATTCAGAGGAGACAAAGCACAAGGTGATTGAATATGGTTTCACTGGAAAGGTAAAGGAGACCTGTGATATACCAATGCATTATGAGGTTTAACAGGCAGGGAACATCGGACTGTGATAGAGTTTATGATAGAATCATAAAATGGTTTGTGTTGGAAAGGACCTTAAAGATGATCTAGTTTCAACCTCTCTGCCACAGACAGGGGCACATTTCACTAGGCCAGGTTGCTCAAAGCCCCATCCAACCTGTCTCTTTATGTTCAAAGGGTTTATTCCTAAGTCAGTGTGAAGCTGAAGAAGACCAAACAAAAAGCATCAGATGAATTGGTCAGTCATCAGATGAATTTATCACTAGTGTTTTGAGTGGCTTGCAACAAAAGCAGAAAAGAAAAGACTGCTGAAGTCAAAGTTGAAGTTAATGTAGACCAGAGTAAGCAGTGCCCTGATGGTTGAAACAGCTGGGAAAGCCTTTGGTATGTTGGAGATAGGTGAAGTGTACAGATATTAGGACAGAGTTACCTCACTTTGACTTCTGCCGGGCTAACGTGCAGAAGGAATTGATTGAAAAATAAATCTGATACTAGAAATGGGCTCATATTATCTAACTGCTGGCTCCTATCCAAGTGTCAAATTATTGTGTAGGCACTCTGGGTCCTGCAGAGATATGAGCACCTGTAGTGGGCTCTGCAGTCCTCTTAAAGTCAGCTGCCCTTGACAGAATAAGGAGTTTGGTTATACTGGCTTCTAACTCAGATAACTTGAGCCCCATAGGATGAACCTTGGCTCTAGAGCTAGCAGTTTATGAATAAGCACACGCACACACAAAATGTCCATTGAGATATATATCAAATGAAATTGATATATTTGAGAGCAGTGATATGAATTTGAATTCTGAGAATTCTCTGCAATCTTTTTTTCCCCCAAAATACTTTATCTTTATAAACATCATGAGAATTAACTTTATTCCTTATGTTGATGATGTATGTGAGTATATTTCATTCACAAAACAGTATACCAGTCCAGTATAGGGACCAGTTTAAAGCTAAAATATACCCAGTGAAGCCAATGCATCACAGTCTGGTCCCAGAAGTAACTTCAGGCCTTGATCCTATGTGTGTCTGACTATATGAATTCATTCCTGTGTCATGGCCTGTCTTTAATAGGACTCAAATTTGAATACAGATGCCTTCTTACAAAGATCAGGTTCCACAGTTTGTCTCTCCCTGACAAAAATGTGACATTCAGTAACATCACTGTTCCCTGACACAGGAAATCATTAACAAAACTCAGCATTTTGGGCAAACCCTAATGAAATCAGTTACCTTCTGCCATTTATGCTCAATTCATTTCTATTTATGGCTGTATTACACACCATTGGAAGAGTTTAAAGAAGTAACTGCTGATATTTCCTCATGTGACCAAAGGATGAAGAAAAAGTTTGAAAGCGTAACCTTGGGTAGAACATAGGCAAATGAAATGAACAGCTGTGGTTAGGGTGTGATGTGATTCATCATGCTTGCAAAGTTTTATGAATTACACTTCCCTCCTTAATCATAACCTTAGGGGTGGGAGGGATTGAGAACAGGACATGTATTCAGTTGGAATGTCAACCTTAACTTTGAATTTCCTGGCTTTTTATCAGCGTGAATGAAAAAATGTAATGTTATTTAAACTCAGGTTCTTTCATCTTGGTTTTGTTATATAAATACTGTTTGTGGAAAATGGAATGCAATAAAAATGCGCATGGTTTACCTAGGAATCTAGGTATTTTTCTAAATCTCTATCACAATTAATACATTTTGTAGTGTAATTATGTACTGTCGAGCCATTAATTAATGCTTCTTCTCTTCCACTTTTCACAATTCATAAAATGCGGGGAAATGTCGGGCTGGAAGCTAAAGTTTCTTTAAAATTTTTGATAATATATATGCAGAATAAATGTATGCATGATGATGGACCAATATTCATTACCACAATCCTGTACTCAGGCTCAATTTTTCATCTGGTGGGATCACCTTAGGTCAAATGTGTCACTTTGTCTTTTGACTTAGTCAGCTTTGGATCTCTCAATACTGACAGTACACGTGTCAGGTAAGATCTTCTACATTTTATTTTGTTTCAATATTTTTTTAGAATCAGGACGTTTTCTGCTTAATTTTGTAGATTTTGGAATTCCCAGATGTTTTTCAGAGTTCACAGGTACATCTCCTGCAATTAGAAAGGAGGTTTAAGCTGAAACTCATTGCAGAAGAATGAGTCTCCTTTGTCAAGCTTCCCAACCATCCACTGCCTCGCTAGTTTCTGGTTTTGAAACTCTTCTAAGGACATGAAATTTCTTTCCTTGCTAGTCCTGAATATTATGCTACTATGTGATACTGTAATTGGAGACTATTGTCATAAATATACACAAAGCAACAAACTGTTAAGAGGCAAGATAGCATACTTTGTCTGAAGATTTCACAGATACTTGCTGGCAGCAAAAGTGTACTGAGAAGACTCAACATAAAAAGGACATGGAGCTGTTGGAACAAGTCCAGAGGAGCCCACGAAGTTGATCAGGGGACTGGAGCATCTCCCGTATGAAGACAGGCTGAGAGAGTTGGGGCTGTTCAGCCTGGAGAAGAGAAGACTGTGTGGAGACCTCCTAGCAGCCTTCCAGTATCTGAAGGGGGCCTATAGGGATGCTGGGGAGCGACTCTTCATTAGGAACTGTAGTGACAGGACAAGGGGTAATGGGTTCAAACTTAAACAGGAGAGGTTTAGATTGGATCTAAGGAATAAATTCTTTCCTGTGAGAGTGCTGAGGCACTGGAATGGGTTGCTCAAGGAGGTTGTGAGTGCTCCATCCCTGGCAGTGTTCAAGGCCAGATTGGATGAAGCATTGGGTGACATGGTTTACTGTGAGGAGTCCCTGCTTATGGCAGGGGGGTTGGAACTAGATGATCTTAAGGTCCCTTCTAACCCTAACTATTCTATGATTCTATGATTTGTTCCTCTCTACTGAGGTAATGTGACTTACTGGCACTTCTCATTTATAACAAATTAGATCCAACCTGATTTATCCCCTCTGGTCTGCCCTTATCAATGTTCAGTGTCTTTTTGTGGTACTGTGATGTCCCATCTCTTCTCAAACTGTCCTTTCTCCTGTCCCTGCTTCTTAGGCTTAGAATTATAAGACCATTTAGGTCTGAAAGGACCTTTGAAATCATCAAGTCCAAACGCTGACCTTACGATTCCTAAGCCCACCACTAAACCATGTCACTAAGCATCAAATCTACACATCTTTTAAACATCTCCAGGAATGGTGGCTCCACCACTTCCCTGGGCAACCTGTTCCAATGCTTGACAACCATTTCCATGAAGAAATTATTCATAATACAAAATCTGAACCTTCCCTGGCACAACTTGAGGCCTTTTCCTCTTGTTGTATTGCTTGTTACTTAGGAGAAGAGGCTGACTCGCACCTCACTGCAACCTCCTTTCAGGTAGTTGTAGAGAGCAATAAGGTATCCCCTCAGCCTCAGTTTCTCCAGACTAAGCAACCCCAGTTCTCTCAGCCATTCCTCATAAAACTTGTTCTCTTGTGCCCTTCACCAGCATTGTTGCCCTTCTTTGGACATGCTCCATTCTTGCAGAGAGGGGCCCAGAACTGAACACAGTGTTTGAGGTGTGGCCCCACCAGTGCCAAGTACAGGGGGATCACTTCCCTAGTCATGCTGGCCATACTATATTTTATACAGGCTAGGATGCCTCTGGCCTTCTTGGCCACCGGGGCACAAGCTGGCTCATGTTTATCTGGCTGTTGACAACCCCTCCTAGAGTCTTTTCAGCCAGGCATCTTTCCAGTCACTCTCACAAGCTTGTAGTGTTCCATGAGGCTGTTGTGACCCAAGGGCAGGACCCAGCATTTTGCCTTGTTGAACCTCATGCCACTGGCCACAGCCCATCGATCCATCCTGTCCAGATCCCTCTGCAGAACCTTCCTCTCCTTTAGCTGATCACACTCCCACCCAAACTGGCATTGTCTGCAAGCTGAGGGTGCATTTGATTCCCTTGTCCGGATCACTGATAAAGATATTAAAAAGAACTGGCTCCAGTACTGAGCCCTTATGACTGTCCACCAACTGAATTTAACTTCATTCACTACAACTGTTTGGGTTTGGCCATCCTCATAGTATTTTACCCAGCAAAGAGTATGCCAGGCTGCCATAAGCAGCCAGTTTCTCTGGGAGAATTCTGTGGGAAATGGTATCAAAGGCTTTACATAGTCTGGGTAGACAAGGTGACCAGGTTAGTTGAGCAGGACACGCTTTTCAAAAACCCATGCTCACTGGGACTCACCACCTGGTTGTCCTCTATATATGATGATACTCAAGATCATCTGCTGCACTAAGTTTACCTGGCAGTGAGCTCAAGCATGGGTAGGATCCTTAAGAAATTTGAAAACTGTAATCCAAACGTATAAGCAATCTAGACTATTTCAAGCCTGCTACAGCAGGACAGGTCTTCAATGAGGTGTCTTAAAGTACCCTCTTCTCAGAAACATTTAATTTGCAGAATTTTGAAGGATGAGGAAAACAATGAATTTCCCTGTAGGGTTGTTTCACACACAATCATTTTGACTGGGCTAGAGAGTTAAAAGATATCATTGATGTTGGTGTAACTGATTTTAACTATTCATGATTATTACTAATAATCATATTAAAATCAACATTAAAGGTACTTAAACTGGTGTTAGCATTACAGATCCTTTTTACAGTCTCAACACCTAGACGATAAAGGAGCCCAAACACATCTTCTTAAATCAGATGTTTTTAAACCCATTTATTTGATTCATATGTGCATGTATGCAGGAAGCAGCATAGCCTGATTGTTTTTTTTTTTATAATACATTTCATGCTAAACTCACAGTAGAAGCATTGACAGTTTAATGTATCTCTAATCATCTGTGCCATACAAAATAGTTATCCGTCTTAATTTTCCTCTTCATATTTTTGGTGAGTATGAGATCAAATGTTTTGGATGCTCCTGTACCTAAATTTTCTTTAGAAAATATTTCAAAGGTAGTGGAAGGTGTTGCTTGCTGCCAGCTGAGATGACAGAATCTATCTTTCTGATGCAAAACCTTGGGAAAGGTAAGCATTTTGCCATTTCAAAATCTTGTGTAAGCTTGTGTTTTCCAGATACACAGTTTACTGTATTCCTCCAGTATACTGGAGAAATTACACATAGGTTTTTACCTATTATTTGTGCTCCTTTGTTTATTCATCTTAGAATTCAAGAAAATATCTCATTTTCAGTTACTTGGTCATGTTCATTTGACAAAGAATCTTACATGCAATAGTGTTGTAGCCACTAACTTGTATAACAAGGCTAATATGACAACTCAATTTCATTTGTTTCAGGTAAAAATAAAAAATAGATATTAGTCTTTTGGGCTTATTAGAAACAAACAGTGAATCAAGGTGATGGGTTTTTTTTGGAACAGCCACACTAAAGCAGTCTCTTCTCAGTTGAGGCGGATCATTACATCACTCGTTATCCTTCCTCCTATTTATTTTCCACACATTTTAGGTTGTGAACAAAACTGAAATCTTGGAATACTGCAGAGTCTCATACTTATCAGTAGTTCTTACATAGGAACTGTCATGGCTGAGTAGCAGGTTTTTAGAACTAAACAAGGACTAGTTGAGTATGCTAATACCTGGTAAGTGCTGGCCTTGCCCTGAATACCAAGGAAGAAGAGCAGACATTATTTTTGTGGAGGTGAAGTGTTTCTCCCTTTTCCTCCCCAACATGAAAAGGAAGTGGACAGTTGCCTCTGTTATACCTTCTAATTTATCATATGCAGGTTGCTTCCCATCACGTATTAGATTAGAAGATCTTCCAGGCATGGACAGAATCTTCCTTTATAGTTCTGCTGTAACTAGTAAGAGAGGAAGCCCAGGCAATACTGGGCTCTCTAGGCATTACCAGAAGATGAGGAAAAGATTCTATTTCATGCATTTCAAGACAAAAAATGTATTTTAAAGGAAGGGAGAGTTAGACCAAGTCATGGTCTAGCTGGAGGAGAGGAAGTAAGGGTTGTGAGTTGATGGGACCAGAAAGACTGGAGATTAAGAAGGAAGCTAGTTCTGGGAAGGTTATCACAGACAGAAGAAGCCAGAGCTCTTGGGATTGAATATGGTTTTAGTTTTCAAATTCCAGATTCTGTCCAGTGAAGGGAAAATATAACCTGGGAAGGTTGAACCTAAAAGTTGTAGCAATTGATGTAGTGCTCCTCACAGGCACAGTGGTTTCAGGAAAAATTAGTAAATAAAACCATACATAAGCAGTAATTTTTAAAGCAAATAGTGAATAAAAAAGACCCCCAAAGGTAGAGAGTGAGGAGTGAGGGCTTATACTCAACCTATTCTGTGAACTTTCTGATCTCAGCAGTTTCTTCATGTTCTCTCCTGCAGGTCATTGTTCCAGATTTGCTCAACTTCAGAGAATGCCTGAATAATGCAGTCTCAACCCCCTTTAGGTATTTTCCCCAGGGTAGAGGAGAGGAACAGTGCCAATTCGGTTGCACAGAGGACATGGTGAATCACAGGCAACTTTATCCTTGCATTTAAAAAATAGCCCCAGACCACAAGGGCAATTATGTAAGCACTTAAAACAGGACCTGCAATTACTCAATGCTACTCATGGAGATACGGGATCCTATCTATGGGATGTTTTGCTAGCACTAGAGTGGTAGAGAACAATATTATCCTGTTACTCTTTTGTATTGGCTTTCATTCAAACAGCATGTAGAATGGTCTAAATTTGCAAGTATAGGCATGTCCATAATACACCTGCAAAATGTGTAAATATGTCACCTGTAAAGGGGTAAACTGAAGAGAAGTAGATTCAGTTATTTGCATTGGATTACCAAAATACATTAGTTGCAAAGCTAAGAACAAACCATCTCTGGTCTGCTAGCTTAATTCTTTAATTGCTAGGTAATCCTGGCTCACAACTTCAGGGAAAATCAAATCACTCAGTTCTGCTTTCAAAGCTAAACCTCTCTGGGATTATCTCATTTGTGAGACCAGATCCAGAGAAAATAAATTAGGAATGGAACAATTCCTTTTAACTTTAGCTCCAGAAAGACTGAATAATTGGGCAAATCTATTTTCTTTCCTACTTTGCAGAATAAAAAAGGACACCTACAAATTTAGTTTTACATAGCTCAGGTAGAAAATTAACCTTGCGAATTAAAAGCTTGACATACAGTAGTACACAGTAGTCACGCAGAAGGAGTGTCCGAGGATGTTAAAGATTAGCCATGGTGGTTTTGGTTTTAGTCTTTATTGCTATGAGAGATTTTTTCCAGGATTTCTTGACTCATTCCTCTAAGCCTGTGTTGAAAGAGAGTTTCTTAATGCATTCTGAAGCAATCATGTCATTTGTGTTTTGTTTTCACTTACTGTTTAGTGCTAAAGTTGGTTTCTTTAGAATATTTTAAAATGCATCTGTTTAATTGCATCATGTATTTTTGAAATTATAATTATTTGTTATTCAAAGGCAAACACAGCAATGATGTTTTAAAGAAATTAGGAGAACAGACAGTTCTAGCTAATAGGCTTTTAACGCTCAAACTCATTATGGTATCAGATATTAAACTAAAATTAATCATTGGGTAAATCCAACTGTGATCTAGGTAGCTGTATAAAGTTAATGAGAGATGTGTTTTGCCCAGTGCTCTTTTCAATGATTATGGATTCACAAAAAATGTCCCATTGGCCAAGTCTGAGGTATAGTAGGTAAAGAGTCCTGCTCACAGGGATTAAAAGGAAGAGCACTCTTGTAACACCCTTCTGCCACTAAAACCACAGATGTTATATTTTCAGTCAATGATAGAACTTATTGCTCTATGGCCAGTCTTAGGCTTTACAGTAAAATCTAGGAAAAGTAAAGGAACTTGACAGGCTGAGAGAGTTGGGGCTGTTCAGCCTGGGGAAGAGAAGGCTGTGTGGAGACCTCCTAGCAGCCTTGCAGTATCTGAAGGGGGCCTATAGGGATGCTGGGGAGGGGCTCTTCATTAGGGACTGTAGTGACAGGACAAGGGGGAACGGGTTCAAACTGAAACAGGAGAGGTTTAGATTGGATCTAAGGAAGAAATTCTTTCCTGTTAGGGTGGTGAGGCACTGGAATGGGTTGGCCAGGGAGGTTCTGAATGCTCCATCCCTGGCAGTGTTCAAGGCCAGGCTGGATGAAGCCTTGGGTGACATGGTTTAATGTGAGGTGTCCCTGCTTATGGCAGTGGGGTTAGAATGATCTTAAGNCAGGACAAGGGGGAACGGGTTCAAACTGAAACAGGAGAGGTTTAGATTGGATCTAAGGAAGAAATTCTTTCCTGTTAGGGTGGTGAGGCACTGGAATGGGTTGGCCAGGGAGGTTCTGAATGCTCCATCCCTGGCAGTGTTCAAGGCCAGGCTGGATGAAGCCTTGGGTGACATGGTTTAATGTGAGGTGTCCCTGCTTATGGCAGTGGGGTTAGAACTGGATGATCTTAAGGTCCCTTCCAACCCTAACTATTCTATGATTCTATTCTATGATTCTATGATTCTATAACTTAACAGGGCAACAAGTCAAAGGTTTTAAAATAAACATGATGCTTTTTGTTTGGTTGTGTTGTTTTTTCTTTTTGTTTTGTTTTGGGATTTTTTTTTGCTTGTTTGTTTGTGGGTTTTTTGATTGGTTTTCTTTTGTTTCCTTT
>NDXB01004939.1:41999-73422 GCA_002631895.1 Agapornis roseicollis | reverse complement strand
TTTTTTTTTTTTTTTTTTGTGTTTTTGTATGTTTTTTTTTTTTTTTTTTTTTTTTTTTTTTTTTTTTTTTGAGTTTGAATACCAGCTAAGCTATTCTGTGTGCACATGGTTGGAGTGCAATCTACAGATGCAGAACCTTTGCGCTCTTAATAAAGAATCAGTTTTAGTTTAGAGAGATGTATTATTACACACCATGTGGTACATGAAACAGCTCTCAGTAAGACCTGAAGGCTCACAGCACAGAAAGCTGTAGGCACACAGATGAAAAGACAAGGCCAGCCAAAGACTCGATTATGATGAAAAGGTATTTGCTACTTGGAACTGAAATAGGGCTCATCGTGACAAGCCTGGAAGCAATACCAGTTCACTGATGCCTGAGCCATTTATAAAATTTAAAACTCATAGTTTTGGATATGTTTTCTCCCATTGCTTTAAACTGTGTTGAACTAGTCCTCATCTATAGCAACAATTGAACCAACTATGCCACTAAAGCCACTAACCCTTTCATATTTACTAATATGACCATTTAAATTATATTACTATACACCATTATTACAAAGCTAGACAATCAGAGGCATATGTTAAAAAAAAAAAAAAGGGGAAAAATCAAGCATTTCTTCCTCTGACCAGTTTAGGAAGTCAATCTAGTATTCCAGATTCAAAATCCTTAGGCACCTTTTTCTTTCCCACTAATTGTTATAATGTGATCAGTGTTATTTTTGTCTAGTTTTGCCTTTTAACTATATCTAAGTTCACAAACTTGGGAACAAGACTGCTTCCCAGGGGACTTTTCCCCAAGACCTTCTAGTTCTAGTACTATACCTAAAACATGGGATGAAACACCATATACACAGCAACATTAGAGTTCTTTCGAACTGAATCAAGTGATTTTTGTTATTGTTGTTCTGTTATGCATTTGTTTATTTTAATGCAATTCTCTTCCTGCTGTTTCAGAACAAGGTAAGAACCAAAGTGAAAAGGAAAAAAGCAGTCTCTTTGCCTTTCCAAAATAGTCCCAAAATGCCCTGTTAATGGAAAATATTTAATAATCTGCTACCCTACATAAACATAATATTGTAAATACTGTGAAGAGCAAGTAACACTTCTTTATCACTCACAAGTTCACTGAACACCCAACTTCAATTCAGAATTTTTCCTTACCTATAGTCCTGTAAGCCACTCAAAAATGGGAAAGAAACCTAAATTTGGCTAGAGCTGTCTATTTCTCCCAGGACAAGACCTTTTAGCTGGTATAAAGAAGTTAACCTGCTAATTGTTCCTTAACACTACTACAAGATTAGAAAGGGGTTGCAGTTGTGGAAGAGGAGATCACATCTGCCAGGCATAACCTGAAGCCATAAGCTTAACAGATGTAGTAGAACTGCTTTGAAAAGGAGTCTAATAGCCAGCCATGCATGCAGACTAGGTGCGATGCCACTCCCATGGGACCCCTTTTTCCACTCAGGTGATTTAACTATGTACTTACAAAGCAATTTTAGTATTTGACTACCTACGCACAGGCAGATGTGGAGCAAAATACAGAGTACAAAAAGGAAACTTAAGCACAAAAATCATTCTGTATGTGAAGAACTACATTGTGTCTCCAGGTGTGCTCTTCCCTGTCTTTCAGCAAAGCTAGCGGAAATGAAAGATGAGGCCACTTCATACAGCCTGAAAGATGGAAGCAGGTGAAACTGGGGGTAGATAAAGGCAGGTACTGGTCAGTGGCAAAGTAGAACTCATTTTATTCCTTGGCCCCAGGCTAGCTCTGCTTCACCACTGCTTCTGCAAGTTCTAGCACTTTGGAGACTTCCATGGGAGAAAATCAGATGCTGAAAACTAAGTTTATGTCTCTGATGTTCCCAAGTTTATCTGGAGCTGAAGCCTGGTATTTCACAGAGCCCTAATCCCTTCTCAGACAACCTGTTCTCCCTCCATGGCCTGTCAGGCCCTCAATGGATGTGGTTTCATCCTGAATCAAACAGACTCAGGTCAGGGAGGGTGGAATTTTACTTTTCAAATCAGAAAAGACATTAATTCCCCCAAATCTAAACCTCAAGGTCCTTCATCATTCCCTCCAATATTTTAACTCAAGCAGCATTTTCTCCTGAAGTGACTTCTGATTCTCTGCTACCAGGAAGTAAAATGAGTACAAAGGACAAACCTCCACAGAATAAAGAACAAAATCAGCTGTGGGGAAACTAGTACACAGATAAGTCACTTATGCCACAAATTATACTGGCTCTGCCCTCTCATCTCTCCAGCAGACCTGACTGTCAATACGGCTCATTGTCCAGCTAGATTCTGTATTAACAGAGAACTCCTTATTAGATTTAACACCCAATTTCAAAGAACAGACATTGATTGCATGCTTTAGCCCATCCTTAAACCAACTTAAATACTTACATTGTTTGCTGAAAGGGAGCTGCAGTTGCTTTTATAAGTCAGTGGCTGATTACTGACCTATTTTTAGCATCTGCAAGAATATTAATGTACAGATCAGCTTGTAAGCAGACAAAAGGCTTCTTCTCAAACAATATTCAGACTGAACAGGAAAAGTTAAACAGTTTTAAAAACATGTTTTCCTACAGCTTCCCTGTGAAGCATGCTTCGAAGAGACTTCTAACCCAGCTATCTAGGGCTTAACGCAACTGTTGAAGAAACTGGGCTGCTTTAAGTTCTTTTCAGATGACAAAATGTTTAAGCATTTGGAACCAAAGTTCACAACTGCACTTTCTAAGCTGACAACAACAGACATATGTACAAGTCATTTAATGCTAATACAAAGAACAATATAATTTTATAGCCATAGATTAACTATCCACAGGAGGCAGGCTTGGCTGGCCTTATAGCATGTTCCCTACTTTATACATATTGCTAGCTCTCTTCCAGGAAATATTGTGGCTGGGAAGAGAATTTTGGTTCACAGACTTGAAACTGGTTTTCTTTTCTTGACTTAGAGATGCCAAGAAGGTGGAAATATTTTTGAGGAGTCTCTTATTATTCAAAACACAGGCATACTTTCATTTCTAGCTTTCACAGCTGTATTGTACTCAGCCCTCACTGGGGGGTTTTTGTCTTTTTTTTTTTTTTTTTTTTTTTTTTTTTTTTTTACTTAATAAAGTAATTGTGCTTAGAAATCCAAATATTGACTCTTTGGCTATACTACAGTAATTCTTTTCAACACAGAGGCAATGCAGTTGTTCAGCAATTGAATTTGGCTCAGGAATGAGAGGATCTACCTTCTGAGCCAGAGTATTTTTGTAAAATACAAGCGCTGAGTGCTCAGCTCACAAAGTGAGCCAATAACATAAGCCTTCTCCCTCAAGGTACATAGACACTCGTATAGTTCAGTGGGAGTACTCCCATGTATAAATGATTGCAGAATAAACAGTATAACTTGTATTTAAGTACCAGTTAGTAAGACCTAGCACATCCATAAACACCTGAGCTCAGCATACAAAAAAGATCTCCTAATCCATGCACTGGCCCAGAGGAACACGAACTGAGCAGTGTGTTTTGCATATTCGGGCAACACAACCCAAAATTCCAACTTTTAGACTGAAAGAAGCAAATCCCACAAAATCCTGTGCTTTTCATTAAAGCTACAGTTCTCTTAGCCCATCCATCCCCTGATTGGAGCACTAGAACTAGAGGTATAGGATGATATACCCTCGCTAATGCTGACCCATTACTCTCCCGTCTAGTCCTCACCTCAATGTTACAAAGCTCTGAAATACTAAGGAGATTCTTGCTCTCGTAAAATTTTGGGATATCACATGGTGACATGATTTTGAGATGATACATCTCTCCTTAAAATTCTCCCTTTCCTTACTACAAATTCATCCTCTAAGGCTACACACCTTTAGTAGCCAAGTCTATAAGTATTTCCAATTAATAATGAAGTATGTGAGTTGGGATGAATTCATCAAAATTTTACTAGTTTAGTTATACCTAGGTATTTCATTATCTAAGTTTTTTCTTAGATTTTAATTGTTTGGCCATTTTTGGAACTTGATCCCCTGTAAAACTTTGCTCTCTACTTTCAGAGTATTTCCCAACTGGCCATCATGGTATTATACTGAGGGTAGGTCACAGTCATTTAGAGTTTTGTATCTCAGCAACTTCATGATATTCTGGCATCAGAACAATGGTTTCTCCCAACACACTGGCTCACATCACTTCTTCCCTGCATGAAGATCTCATAGCAGCCTTCCAGTATCTGAAGGGGGCCTATAAGGATGCTGGGGAGGGACTTTTTATTAGGGACTGTAATGATAGGACAAGGGGTAATGGGTTAAAACTTAAACAGGGGGAGTTTAAATTGGATGTAAGGAGGAAGTTCTTTCCTGTTAGGGTGGTGAGGCACTGGAATGGGTTTCTCAGGGAAGTTGTGAGTGATCCATCCCTGGAGGTGTTCAAGGCCAGGTTGGACAGAGCCTTGGGTGTCATGGTTTAGTGTGAGGTGTCCCTGGTTATGGCAGGGGGGTTGGCACTAGATGATCTTAGGGTCCTTTCCAACCCTAACTATTCTATGATTCTAGGATTCTAGATCAGATAGTAATCACTATTCTAGCAGAGGCACTGTGATTGAAATCATTCTGGCGTCATTCTTACATTGGAGTATCTCTTCTAAGAGTCAAAGATTTATTCATTGATCAAAATGAATCCCCTAGTCAAAGTTCCAGGAAGTGCTTTTACCTGTGTTTAATTTTAAGATGTGGGCAGGTTTGTGAATTCAAAAGTTCTGTGTTTTCCTGGACTGGAGTCCTTGCCAGACATAATGAAGTTCAAAAGACTTGCTCTAAACTGGTATTCCCAGAAAGCCTGCCCATTTTGCTATATATTTCAAGGGATCAATAGCAGCATATGTTGAAATGATAAAGGAATAAATACTTTATTTTGTTATTTCCCTGTAGCATCTAGCAAATTATTATTACCAATAGTGGCCAATAATAACTGTCAGAAGCCTCTCCTGTGTTGCCTCTACTGTTTGCCAAAAATCTTTTTTTTTTTTTTCTACCTGTAAGTCAAGTAAGCAGGGCAGAAGATGCTGATAACATTTTGAAAACTATCTTTTTCATCTAAGGTGACAAAGATCTTTCCCTCAGGGCACCAGCATAAAACAGCAAAACTCTGTACCTAAGGTAATAAGTAAGAGCAAAACAACTAAAACCTTGGGATTTACAACTTTTTCCAATTGTCATTTTCCACAATCCCTTTTCATCAGTATTTATTACTTACCTTTTAGATTCACAGTGTTTCCCTTTCACTTGGGATATTGGGTTATTGCTTTGCAAATTGTATGTTAGTATTGCTTACCTACAAATGCCTTAGATATGATCCCAAGGGTAGTGCTGTATGTGTTTTAATGAACATCTGAACTTTAAAATTCAGTAGCTTGTATTTTAACCAGAACTAAAAGACAAAGTTGAATTCCAAATTTCATGATCAATTTACACTTATACTTACAGAGAGACTGAAGTAGGGCAAAATTTGCTCCTATGCAGACTTACTTTTAAGCTTGAGTTCCACTTAAAACCCCCCAATAACAGACAACAAACTTTATACAATTGAAGAAGCCAGTCCTGACACACACTATAAAGAGAAAAATATTAGCTGTAGCTAAGTGAGGAGGAATAAAAAAATATTTAAGAAACAAATGTCTGCTTAGAAAATTTGGGACTCTAATAGCTTTTGAAGAAACCTGGCAAACTAGTTTATAAAACAAGCAGTTGTTCCCTCTTCAGATATTAGTGAGACATCATGAGACAATTAGAACAACTAAAGTATTCTCAGATGTTTGCAGTGATCACTCCCCAGTTGAGTGTTTGGAAAATCCAAATGTGTAAAATTTCCCATAAACAAAAGGACTTTAAGAATGTTAGTTCTGAGATGTTCTTGGCTGAGATTGCTGGAACAAATAGGAATAGGTTTATGAATATATATAGCTGATATGGATTGTTCTAAGGAATATTTGTGCTAATAAATCAAAGTTAAAAATAAAGTAAAAAAAGTACAATTACAATGCAAATGTGACAAGAGCTGGAAAACCTGGAGTTTGGATTCCCTGTCTACTTTTGTACAGCCTGTTACAACTCACAGTGGTAGAACATGTGGTACAGAGTCTGACACCAGACACTAATCCCAGAACCAAACCAGCTTGAAGGCTCCCAACCAAGCTGTATAAAAATGTGTGTGAACTTCCCATCTTCTTACACAGTCTTGCTGGCCTCACCCCAAGTCTTTTGTGCAGCAGTAACTAAATACACAGGTGACATTATACTTTTTACATAGAAATTTCTGCTAGTCACAGAAGCTTGAGCCTTTTTCCTTTCAAAAAAGCAACTATTAATGGATATTCAAATTCCAGGAAAGTGTGTCTATGAGATGACAGGCAAAGTTTTGGAAATACATCTGTGAGCAGCAGTAAGGAGTAGAAGGGACAAAGCCCAAACTCTTGGAAAAAAGAAGAGACAGTTTCATATCTTTCAGTTGTGATTTTATTAGCAGCAACAGCTCCCCAGGATTAAATTCTGGCTCTCATCTCAGAAACCTAGGAAAATTAAGCCAAACTGGTTGAGTGTTCTGTGAAAGATACTTTCACCCTTGCCAGTGAATTAAAAAGCATAACTTCACTGGAGGGGCAGAGGAGAAAAAGTATACACAAAAAACATTTTGTGAACAGCTGTTTTTTCCCCCAGGTACAGTATTAGTCAAATAATTATTCATTCACAAGTTCAATGAACTTGGTCAAAGAAATCTTTCTTGACCAAAAGCTCTATCATGACCTCTTTCAACAGAGGTTTCACATCCTCAAGCTTCAAGCGTTAGATATTAACTAGTTCAACTGCATCACAGTGACAACAGCTAGATACAGGTTTACCAAGACTTTCCTGCTTCACTACAAGCACATAATGTCATTGGATTTATACCTTTTCTTTCTTTCTTTCTTTTTAAAAGAAGAAAAATAACCCAAAATAGGCAAAACAAAATACAAAGTGAAGGTGTTTTAGACCTCTCTTTCTACTCCTGCCAAGAACATTCCTTTCCTTCTGACCATCTGCTGTCTGGAAGGGGCTCTTCACATCTTTTGGGTCTCAGCTGTCAGGTTTTTCTGCATATGAGAAAGAAAGGGTATGTAGTTGTGCCTGCACATGAGGCCTTTTAGTTGGAAACTATCACAAAAATTCTGTTGTAAAAAAAGGCTTTTCTCTGAAGCTGGAAACAGAAAACATTTCAAATCACAGTTGCAATCACAGCTAAGGCTGTAGATCAGTGCAAGGCAACATAAGAAGCTCCTCAGCTAGGATTAATTACTGACCATCAGCCTGCTTAAACCTTAATCTCTTTCCACCACTATCTTGGGGGTTCTCCTTTGCATGGCAGTTTAATCTTTGGGTTCAGACATCAGAGCACAGATGTGTGCTCTACAGCTGCTTCTAAATCACTCTTTCAGTGTGCTCAGCATGTGAACAGCTATATACAAAACACAGTAACACAGGTCATGTCTGTAGGTCAGCTTATTCTCCCAGTTTTCTCTCTCTGGGTGACCCAATGCTTAGCACCACTCCTGCCAGGCATGGCCTGAGTTCACATACAAGCATGCCACAAGGCAGTGTAGTAAGACCTACATTTTTATTATGCCTGCCTAACATGCCAGCACATGCAGCAAGCTTCTTCAAAGCATCCAGTCATCTGTTTTACTGGACCAACAACTCAACCACAGCAGCAATGAGTGCCTACACAGCAAAGTAATTCTCTGCATCATGAGAACCCCATACCAGACCCAGGAGCAGCTATAAAAGGAGGCAAAACAGGAACCAGAGGCCGTGCTTGTCCTGCCAAGAAGTAACTTGGGTGGACAAACCAGCCTGCCTTTACTAGATCTTTCTAACTAAATACTGTACACAAAGAATCCAAACACAGAATTACAGAATCTTAAAATAACTTAGGCCAAGAGAAACTTCTGGGGTCAGCTTGTCCAATCTGTGTAAAAACTGGGATGAGTTGGATCATGTTAGTGCCAACAGAAACCACATGCATACGTATCCCTGATCATATTTCAGATCACATCAACTACAACACCTATAACAAGCTGATAGACAGAGGGAGGAAATGAAAAAACTACCAAAGAGAAATATCATGTCTGCAGCCACATTCAGACTTGTGCTTCCTTACAATCACAGCAGAAATACATAACGTAGGTCCAATGCATCCAATGATACTAAAAAGAACCATGCAAAGGAACAAAATGAGGTCTGTTTGTATTATACATTTTGGCCTTGCTGATACGTGTTTAGTCCAGCAGAGTTTAGCAAATATGGAAGTAAAAAAAAGACATGTATGTGTAAACACCATATGTTTAAAAAGGGCCAGCTGGAGTGTATTTACAGTGCTTAAAAACACTGGAGTATTTCCTATATCACACTCCAGAACAGGACAAAAGCACCATATCTGGCAGGATCTGGATTAGGAATTAGTGTTTTCATTCACTAAGGTTTTGCTGAGACTTGGGAAGCATCATCTCAAATGAGAGTTGATGGAAAAGGCAAGACAACAAAGAACAAACATCTCCAGCCTCACCCAGGAGCTGGATAGAATTGGTAGGAAGGAATAGAGAAGCAGAGTTCCTTACTTGCCTCCATAACTAGCAGCATGAGCATCCTGATCAGTTATATGCTTCAATAACACTGTTTTCAAACAACTTAGACAAAAAGTTTCATCTGCAAATTTCTGTCTCCTCTTCTCCCTAAATGCAATGCCATAACTTTAGCAATGATAGAACAGGGAAAGATGCTGAACATATGGATACTAAAGGAAATGCTTTCTTTAGCAATGACCACATGAGAACTCTGAGAATTTCCTTCCGCAGCTCATGACTTTTTAGTGGTTTGGATGACCTTGATAGGAAAAGCAAATATGAAGAATCTGATCTGAATTTTCTATAACACATGTAGCAAATGACAGACAATCCCTTCCATTTACCAGTGTCAATAGTACACTGAAGGCAGTACCCATTTATCCAGGCTCTCAGGTGGCTGCATATACAAGCACCTAGAGATGATGTAAGAAATTCTTAGGCATTTTTCTTCAGTGTGCAAAAACATCATCTTCACAGTGCCAAATAATAAATGACCATTATTTTTACTAGATAAACCTGTCTTGGGTCTTTAGATAACTCCTTTACAAAAATTCAATAGGACTTAAAAGTTTTGAAAGCATTTTTGCTCTTTGAGATTAAGAAATACATAATGTAGCAGGGTGGTGAGGGTCATGTCCAAATGTTTTTGATGTCTACTGTCAATAAGTGCACTGATAGACAGTTTTAAGCCTTTTGAAAGGAAAAAAAATAATAATAACAAAGCCCTGACTTCATATAAACAGCTTATGCTTCTGAAGCCCCAAAGAAGGCAAAGTGGTAAAAACTACATGGAATAATATTCTTCAGCTGGAAACAGAGTCATATAAATATTCTCAAGTGACATCCTATTTCAGGAGGGCTCAGAGCCTCGAGATGATAACAGATATTTATCTACTAGGTTTGTAGAACTTGCCTTCAAAGCATAGGCCATTACTTCCTTAACTGGTTTGTATGAATAAGTATGTCCATGGAAGAAGAAATCTTTCCCCTGTTTCAGCTGAGAATGTTTTCAGTGAGTTGCCACAGCTCTGGCCAGACTGCCACAGGAACAGCTGACTGCTGAAAACTTGCTTTCTCTCTAATCTGCACATGCTTCCAGTTTCCAGGCTCTTGGTGCTGTCAGTGTTTTATCTGCCAGGACTGTGAAGTCCAGCAGATGACAAAGGATCCCTCCATACTGATATTTGTTTCCACACAAGTAAACTTAAACACAATGAGTATTCGCTTTCTTGCCAATTCCTTTTTTTCCACTTAAATTTAAAGTTGTTTCCCTGACCTTTTTTCCTGCATAAGCTAACTAAATTTTTTTAAGAATAATGATTATTTGGTCACAGATAAGAACAAAAGCATTTTCTGGAGGAGATTTTCACTCCTTGTGTCTATATTTACTGTGCATTGTCTGAACATTTTCTTCCTATGTAATAGATAGCCAGAAAATCATCTGTCAGGGGATGATGGATGATGAAGTCTGCTACTTAGGCCCCAGGGCCTGGTTCTGTTTCTATACTTGACTTAGCCTTCAGTAGGCACTAAGTGCTCTGTCAGACTCATGCCAGTAGAAAAGCATATGCCTGTAACTCCCAAAAGTGTGGGAACCAGAATAAACAGAGACATTTTTAACATTACCACATATTCTAAATCTGCTGTGTCACTTTCCTGTAAGCACTGTCCGCATTTTTGCAATATGTGCAGTCATTGTGGGTTTGTGGCTCTGTCCATCACTGCTGTTCTTTGTTGTACGCTAACCAAAAAAACAAATGAAAAATAAAAGGAATGCACAGAATACATGACCATTTGGCTGACTACTACACTCTGTTGCTAAAGCAGAGATGAGTTCTACGGGTTTTCTCCTTTCCCTTGCTTCCAACAATGCTTTTGTTGGTGTGTTGCAACAAGGCTTTTCTCACCTCACAGCTTTATTAATTCAGGGTTTTTTTTAGAGTCCCCCTGGGTGCTGTACCACCACACATAGATATGCTACCACAGGGCTATAGTTAAAAGCAGTCTTCCACTCTTTTTTCCACCCCAAAAATTTCATCACTGCCTGACTTGGATGGACCGCAGCAGGACTCTCAAAATGTCAAGTATTTCCATTATGAGCCCCAGGTCCAAGGTAGAATGATGGCTTAAAAATGATGCCAATCATAAGTATGGTTTTTTCTAAGGTGTATGTTTATACCTATGAATTATACCCAGGCTTTTAAAACTTTTTTCTTAAAAGAGAAGGGGGCAAATGCAGCCATAATTGGATTTTCATTCTTCAGAAATTCCTCAGCATTGAGTATCATTGTGTCTCCTCCTCTTTCATCACTGCTTTCTTAAGATAAAATACTTACACCATGGCAAATATTAAAAGGTTTGATTCCTTAATTAGGAGATGCCAAGAGAAAATGTCATAAAAAATAAAAGCATTTCAAATTACACAAAGTAATATTGAGGGCTGTTGTTGGCCCCTCGTTGCAGGTACTATCTTTACACACAAATATCAGTATATACAAGCTTTGTGAAAAACATCTCTACATTAGTTGTCCCTTCAGTTCAAAACAGATATTTCCCATATTCTCCAGACCTGATTTATCTGGATTATCACTGCATAATTTCTGAGGAAAGGGTTTACCAGCTTTTTATTTCTTTCTTGCTTACACCTTCTCAGAGTTAGCAGAATCCATTGAGGCCTAACAGGCCCTAAAAACCAGTTATCTTTATGTTTTCTGATCAGTCACATTAACCCTTCCAGGCATCAGTGGGGTTCCTGCAGCATGATAAAGGTACATAGCAAGGCAAGTACTAGAAACCATTGAGAAGCAAGGATATTTATAGGCCAGAATCAGTCACAACTGAAGCAAATTCCAGATTTCTCTGGCTTTGAAAGGAATATCAGAGCACGATGCCCATTCCAGAAAACTAGCTTTCCCTGGTAACACAAGGTCATATGAGGATTTGTCATTTGGAACCCTCACACTGAAAACTGAACTCATTTTGGGTTATTAGCTGAGCATCCACACCTCCATAGTGTTACTAGGGATTTCTTTTCTATGTTGCGCATTAATACAAGAAGATATCCAAAGGTCCATTCATCTTGCTTTACACATGGGTTTAGCTGACAGCTATGTGCCTGACTTGTCTTTTATATCAATGCATCCATCCCAGCATCACTCTGTGTTTCCATACAAGATATACATGTCATTCAACAGCTGCAGAACAGCTTAAATGTTCTTATCTACTCACTTGAAATCCCTTGGGGCAAATTGTTCCCCAAGATGATCTTTACCCTTCTCTTGAATCTAATGCACTGAGACCTAACAAGGCATTATGGCCAGAGACTGGTGTGTCTACAGTAATAATTACCAGTTCAGCAAATAAGCTTCTCATTGCAAGTACTGCTAGTGCTGCATGCAAGCCAAGAAGAACCTAGAAATATTGTGTCAGCAATTCTCAGAGACTATTTTAAATGCCATCAAAGTTCTATTAAACTTTTACAGCAGAGCATGGAGTGTACTTTGTGTTCCTTTGAAATTGATGGAACAAGCCAATTTTTCCAGGTTTGTAGGCATAACATTTATTAAATCATAATAAGAAAATAGCTATTTAAAATACCATGAAATGAAAGACTATAATATACATTTAAAGGTCAACAACTGCACGAGTTTCCTTATTATATATTTTATCTGAGAAGTACTGGGACACAAGGGAGCTCTGGCACCATACACATACAGCTGTACACTGTCACTACTCCCTTTTTTGACTTGGACAAGGAACTTCATATTGTTACAGGATGTCCCTGCTTCACCTGAGCATCTTGTTGAGAATTATTGAGAACAATTTTCTCCTATTGGTATGGTGACTTACATCCTACACCCTAAATAATTTCCACTCTGTGTATTAAATGTAAAGCTTTTGTATCTGTAATAGCAAGGTCAGACTGAAATACAGGGATTTTATTCCACCTCTGCACTATTCTTTCTTTAGAACTTCCATTAAATCAGTTATTCCACCTCCACTCCATTGTCTTTGTTGTGAATATGGAAGGTTAATATGTCCTTTACAAGACAAAAAAGACTGTTAACTCACATTGCCAAACAGAATCAACAGAGATGAGTAACAAAGAAAGGTAAATGAGAAAATGCCCAGATTATGTGGAAACTTCTTCACTACAAGACTGGGAAGAAGTGTGATATAGATTTTGGGTTTAAAAGCATTTTGACACTTCAGCATTAAAATATTTTTATTCCTTCCTAAATATGTTTAAAATTAAGACTTGAACTGCAAGAAAAATAATAAATGTCACTGCTTTTTCCCACGTGCTGTTTTTCAGTGGACTTCATTCCATATTCTAGTCTCTTCACCTAAACTGAGTAGGTACTTTGAAGGATTTCAACAGCACTTATTTTTCTAGCAACACTTAGAGCAACATGTCTTCCTAGATCTATACACAACAAAATATCCACACATGGGCAAGAGCCCAGCATTAAGCCTGTATTGTAAACACCTTGCATTTGTTAATAATTGCAGCTATTTTTCCAAATTCATGATGTAAATCCCAGTGTCATAGCACATTGAAATATCTGCTTCATGATACAGACCTGCCCCAATTTCATAGATCTCAGAACTCTTCATTAATGTTCCTTTCTGATCTGTGGATGTACACATATATATTGAATATGGAGCCTGATATAAATAGATTGACACCTATGGAAAGCTTCAATAGAAAGTAATTTGGATTGATATAGGCAACCTTATACCTTTAGGCTACTAATCAGCTTGCAGGCATTAAATTCATCTGGCTTAAATGATATATAAAGAATATGGAAAGGCACTTATATAGTATTCATCAAATAAATCAAATACAGGATAGAAACACTATCACAACACCCAAATCCAGGTGTTTAATGATGAACGTTATAAAATTGGCACAACTTTAAAAAGCACAGCTGTGATTAAGATATAATTATCTTATGCAAAAAAATCCATTTCAGAGCAATAATTCTTTGCTGCTAGAGACAGGAACAGATTTTTATTCTTTTCCACTCACCTTAATTCTGCAAAGTCTGTGCAGCTATAAAAGAGTGATGTGGATTCTAGTCCAGCTCACAGATCTAAACTTTTTTTTTGTTTTGTAACTGATTGAAGAACAGCAATTTCGTGTAAAGAACGTAGCTTTAATTTAGGATCTCAGAATGAAAAAACAGGGCTGGCAGAAAACACACCTATTATTTATTACTGGATACACATGGTATGAAAGTAATTGAAAGAAACAGGTATGCCACAGGTATCTGTCAGTTACACACCTGATCTGCGTTAAGATTTTCTATCTCAATGATTTCATCACATCAGAAAGACACTATAGTATCTGAAAATAATTCTACTCATGTATGAATGCAACAAAACTTGGATGCACAGGTTATCTGCTGAACAAGCTTGCATAGTCCATTCTGCAAAGACATCCACACAGAAATGCACATGCATACCATATGTATGCTTATATCTTTCAGATCACAGACTATTGCCATTCAAATACAATCGCAAAATTGCACAAGAGCCATATTGTCAAAATTCGCTCAAGGGAGGCAAAGATGTCACTATAGTTCTATAAATCTCCTTCCTTCAGAAGTCTCTTTTCACACAGAAGGAAAAAAAACCCAAATCAAAACAAGACAAAAGCACTATTAAAACCCACTGTCCTGTGTGAAGAATCCTTCCTGAGCAAAACATGTTGAATACATCTAAATCCCCCAAAATTTCAAAAGATTTGTTATTATAGTGACTTAAAATATTTAAAACCCTATCCGCCCTCTCTAATTTTTTCTCCCTTCTAGATTTTGAATGCAAAAAATCAAATAAATATGATCCAAAGATATTTCAGGATTTAAAAATCACAACCTATATATAGGCCATATAATTTGCAAAGCCTATAAATTAATATTAGCATCTCCTTCTGAGACAAATGTCTATATTTAAACAATTTTTAACATTTTTTATGCACATAAGACTGCAGATGAATTTTCTAATATCCATAAAAGTATTATTATTTATTCACAAAATGATTAAGTTATTCATAACTTAAAATAATGGAAGTCTAATAATTCAGATTGTCCTACAACAACACTAAAAGTGGGTAAAAAGAAAAGACTGCATCTGGCCATTTCAATTAAAATGTCCCACATTATATTAAAAAATTTATTTGAAACTAATACAATCAAGAGTATCTGCCAAAAAATCCTTTGCTCTAAAGGACTGACTGAAACGTATTCGACTCTACCATGGCTTCTGGCCAAGAGAGAGAAGCTGCATTGGATTACACAGCACTATTGAGACATCTTCTTTAAATAGGTATTATAAAAAGTCATGATCCCCTTTTCCACTAGATGTTCCATAAACACTTGGGATATGAATCACTCATTTGCCATAGAATATAAGAAGAAAAAAAGCACTCATAAGTTGAAAAAAATAGCTGTATTTCTTGAAAGAGACAAGATGACTTTCTAGAATATGAAAGCTCAGCTTAAAAGATATGTCAGATCCACAGAGATCTATTGCTTAAGAATGAAATTCACCCTCTGTGTAAAGAACCACCACAAGATTTACCCAGTGATTAATGATGATTAAGTGGTATTTTGCAGATTTAGGTAGGACATAACTGAAAATGGATATTATGCTGGCCCTCTTCTATTAGCATTAATGTTACGATATAGAGCTAACTCAGGATATTGACACCCAAGTTACACATCCTGAATTAGCCAAAGTCAAAGTGAGGATAACTATGTTGCAATACAACCCCTTCTAGACCCAGTTTATCACCTTCCTCTCTCCTTAATGTTATTTAGACTTCCCAAACTGTATTTCACAATTCTTTTAAAAGCTAAAAATCAGTTGCAAAAACCCTAAGTCAATTGTGGGAATGTGGCATACAGAGAAAATGGACTGAAACACTCCAAGAGGAATGGCACTGAGTTTGACCTACCTTCTGTCCATGTCACCCATGTTTAGCCAGTAAGTCACACCAACAAAACAAGTCACTTTCAAACTGGAACAGGCTTCCTGAGAAGAAGTTGATGCTTCAGGCCTGTCATTTGGATATGCGTTAACTTCTGTTCAGCCCTGAATTGCTCAGTTAGTTAGACTAGATGATCGTCGTACATCCCTTACAACTGAAATACCTATCCTAAATCTTTGTTTTGCCACTTCTTTAACAAAATCTAACTTAAAGCACAAGTGCTCTAGAGCTAAGGAACACTTCTGGGAGAATGCTTGGAAAGCTACTTGTATTATAACCCATAGAAACAAGTTGTAAATCGAGGAGCCTATGGTGGAATTCTGGGGCTGAGATGGCTTGTAATTGAACCAGAAATCACTGAAAGTCCTGACCTTGCAGTGATGAGAATGTTCTACCTATAGTGGTGCAAATACAATGGCATCATCCAAGGACCACAGTTTTTCAAGAACCAGAGTATTGGCTGAGTTCTGCTTATGTCCCTAAATTCGCATGGCAATGAGGAGATGAACCATGGAAGTAATGACAAGAATGAAAATTATAACTTTCTAAACTCTACAGCTGAAGTGGATTTCAGCTGAAGTAGAGATATTCCACATAGAAGTAAGCTGCACTGGTTTATAGACTCAGGAAATTTCTGTTCTCAAAAGGTTACTAGAAAATCTCAACCCAAATCAATCTCCAGCTAATTTTACTGTTCCTGTACCTTTCAATAACTCTTAGTAGGAGAATAATAGAAAAATGTGCACTTTGTTTTAAGCTGTTCCTTGTCCTCTCTCTTTTTTGATTTTCCTGCTAGCAGAATAGAGAGGAGGAGACAGAAACTGCAAATTAATTATGGTAAAAGATTATTTCCCTGAGGTTTTTCAAGCCTCATTAAAAAACCTCAATT
This sequence comes from Agapornis roseicollis, assembly GCA_002631895.1. Taxonomy (NCBI): domain Eukaryota; kingdom Metazoa; phylum Chordata; class Aves; order Psittaciformes; family Psittacidae; genus Agapornis; species Agapornis roseicollis. Next base: position 56,895 of record NDXB01004939.1, on the reverse strand, counting down.
CTCATCAATTTTATAATCCAGTAACATTTGTTTTGAGACTTTGTCTCTTCCCCAAAACAGAGAGAGTGCCAGTAAACTCAGTTCAAACTCTGTATTAATCAAAATAACATTGAGTTCAGCAATTATTAAACCCAGTTAATAAATGTGGAATCTGTGACATATACAATAAATGATGTAATTTGTTTGACATGCCTAGTGGTCCAATGCATTAATTAGAAGCCTGACAAGTTTATGGGAAGTGTTCCCTACACATAAGAAAGCTCAGATTAGGAAACATTTATACAAACAATATGGTACTCACAGCCTGAAATAGGAACAGGGGTTGTTGGAGTTAGAGCATGACTCAGTAGCTATAAAGCTATCTGGGAACATTTAAGTCAAGAACTATGATTTGTATCTATAGAACATATGAGGAGTTTGGTAGATTTCTAGATTTACTCTGTAAATCTGACAGGAAATAATTTATTGTATGCAATGCTGGTTTTGCAGATACTAATCATGCCGTTGGTTTTGGATGTGAAAACATGCAGGTTGGTTTTGGTAGATTCCCCCTGTCTTTTGTGGGGGGGTGAAGTTAAGAGTACACTTGAGAATTTGAAAATAAAACTGCAAGCCATCTTCAAATGAGGGGGAAAAAAAGGGGTAGGGGGTGGAGGGTGGAGGTCTTGATGAACAATGAATTGACTGTGGCAAAGTTTTCCCCATAGAAGGAGACTGGTAGATGTTGGGAAAAAAAATCTTCATAATTATTGACACTTGTGCTGGAGCAAGTCTAAGCCAAACCATTAAGCTGCTCAGCCATGAAAGGATGATTAAAATTGTTTTGAGAATCTGGCTACGTTTTTCTTTTGGAAATAAAGGTGAGATGGAAAATGGAGTTTATGCCTGGATAAACAAAACACAAAACCCATGCTTTTATTTTTAATTATTAGGTTTAGGAGGAGGAAAGAAAAGGTAAAAGAGGGCACAGGAGTATTTCTGTGTTGACAAAAACCTCATGTATTATTTTGCAATTAAAACATCTGAGGCATTTCTTCATTATAATGACAACACTGAAAAACAGCTCAAGGGTAGGATTCTTAGTAACAGTGATTTCCAGTAAAATACTATCTATGTAATCAGCATGCCAACTAAGAAGAGAAAAAGGCAATAGTGAAGTTGCATTATCTTAGAAAATGTCGACGCTCAAACCAAGAAAGAGAAAAGCTTTCTAGTAGCCAAAAGTTAAATTAGTTATTTCTGAGGAGGAAAAAACTAACCAAACATTTTTCAGTATCACCCTTTGTAACTGGAATAAAACCAGTTTAGTATAACTGTGTTGAGCTAATAATCTTTTTTCATGCCGTGTTCTGCCTTTATTCATACATCTTGTTCCAATTTTGGTTTCATCCATTCCCGTTTCCAAATGACCATAACGTTCATATAGGCTTGCCATACACCAGATCCCATCTGTCCTCGACATTGAATAAACAAGGGGCCTCTGATGTTCTTATGCACTTCAAACCACTTTGTCATTTCCAGTGATATACGAGCCACACTGCAGTGACATACAGTAATTACTGGTTTGTGGAAGTGCGTTTCTGCTTCTTCTCTTGATGTAAGTTTACCATAGAACAAATTTACTGTAATCTTTGTGTTAACTTTTGCTTCCCTACAGAGTGAGAAAGAGGTCAGCAAAACAGCGCAGGAGGCTGAAATAGAAATCCTGCATATACAGCACCCCGACAGCCCAAAACAAGGGTCTGTCTTTAGCAGAAGAAAACCAAATCACACAAACCCCATCCAACAAACCAACGATGATGAGAAGAAGAACTTCTTGAAAACAAATATTATAAGGAATTTGTTAACTGATGGCCAGATTTACACACCCCACATAGCAGCTTTGTTGTGGTGTTGTGTGTTCATCCTATTACTTTTCAAGGCTGCTGTTCAAGGCTGTTGAGTTTTGGCATTGTCAAAATGAAACAGAGATTATGTGGTACCATATGTCAGACAGCTGAAGCAAAGGATTCCTGGTCTAACATGTTTGCCCTTCCTGTCTAGAGGGAATATTAAAACCAATGGAGCAGGAGAGGTGGATGGGCCAGTGCAGGGTAGGAAAGGTGTTTTAGCTCTCACCCAACATCTCAGCAATCCTATTTGCATGTCTGAAGACAAATGTCTGGGTGCTTCTGCCCCTACCAAAGACAGGAAATAGTTCCTCTTTTCCTTCAACACAAAAATTAAAACACAAGGCAAACCCCTTCAGCAATTACTTTTTAATGTAAATGCATGTTTATTTCATGCCCTCAAGCCTTTTAGTCCTGGTTGCTTGTGACAAACATTCCACAACAGACTCTTTAAAGTCTGGCATCTGTGCCAGTGCTAAAAAACATGCAGCACAAGACATAAGACAATTAAAATGAAAGAAGACAACAACATGCTGCTAATGGTTTTAAATTACTACATTGTAGAATACTTACTGGTACATCATGGAAGAGCTACCCCCACAGCTCTACACATACCTGTGCTCCATCAATAAACTAATCGTTATCATGTAATACATTGGCTTTCTTCTAGTGATGTTTGTGTTACACAGTCCAGCATCCTGTAACTATGGCTAAAGGAATGACACAGCTACACACCAATTAGCTCAGGTCTGTGCTTCAACATATGACAGATGGTCATGGTCCACATCCTGAGTCAATATCCACTGAGAAAGCACCATTGATTGACTTCTAAGATTGAGCTGTACTCAATAACTGCAACAAGATGACTTGCATGCACCAAGGTGCCCAGACTACAGGCACTTGAAGTAACTTACAGAAGAACCCATTTTTAGGAGCAACCTGACCAAAACAGCATCAAAGGTGTACTGTGAATCAAGTCACAGAGGACCTTGCAGACTGTGAATTCCAGCCACCAGTGTGCAACCTCATTTTCAGTGCTGGCTTCCTTATTCTATGACAACATTTCAGTGTTCAGTGGTCCCAGTTCAGCTGAATGTCCTGAACAGGCAATATTCTGACAATGGGATTTAGACACCTGCATGATGTAGGTATGTCCTGGGTTCAGCAGGAAAGCAGACAGCTACTTACACAGAAATAAATGCACAAGAATAATAATATTTTTCTAATTCAGCAAGGAATAACAGTGGATTGTGATTAACTTGGTTCTACAGCATGAAATCCAGAGATATTTCAATGTCTGTTCTTTCTTTTTAAGTTTGTTTGGGGCTTTTTAGGTAAAAAAGGGAAATGAAACACAGGAACATTTCAAAACCACCTATTGCCAAGTAATTAAAGGCTCTTCTGGGATTCAAAAACACTCAGGTTCAAGTCCTCTGTCTGCCCCATTCCATACAAATGTCCTTGTCAGTCATGTTACTCACTGCTACTGGGTAGCTCACTGCCCTTCATACAAATGGCAAAACTAATATTTTTAAATAAAGATGTTTAAAAGTCAGATTTCAGCAACTTGCTGATTGTAGCTGTAGTTGGATTTAACAGATGTCACCTCTTTTTGAGAGATAAGTAGAGAATTACATCCTCTACTTTAAGTTCTACCAAGAACTCATTTTTCTGGTTCTTCCCTTATGCAATATCTGTGCTTTATAAATATTACAGGAGGAGTTTTCAATGCAATTTTAAAAATAAAGATATCACATTCAAGAAAGACCAAAAACAAAAAAATAATCTTAACATTGTCCCTTTATATTATTGTCAAAGCTAGTAGCAGAAACATATTTTTCCCATCCTACTTACATTTACGTAATGATAACTAAGCATGTTAACTGTAAAGACACTCCAAGTAGCTCAAGAAAGTTTTTAAAGAATAGCAAAGATTTTCACAGAAAGCAACAAATTTTAGTATAGCTTCTATCCATCCTTCCGTCCCCTTCTCCCAGACTTAATAATTTTTTTAACCAAAATGAAAACATACACACTCTTGTCTTCAGGTTAACACCATGAACGGAAGTAGTTTTAAATCCCATGAAACAGACAAGTCTCTATGAAGCTTATCTGCTCTAAATTATTGAAGTATTAGAGAGACTTGGAATTCTTAAGCAGTCATGAAATACATTTGTCAGGAATAATAGCTCAGTTTTAATGGAAAAGAAATATTACTTCCAGTGTCTTGGTAGCTGGGATCATGGCAGACACTTGTCTAACAGCACATAGGAAATCTTCAAAGAAACCATGCTGGGTTTGTGCATGAAGCAAGTGCTATGGTCACTGGCCCATCCTTCATCTCCAGAACTCAGTAAGAGGTTAAAACCCATTTTCTTGTAAATAACTGCTAAACTTTTCCCTGTCACAGCTCACTCTTATGCAGGCTGAAACCCTGCTGGGAACCCAAGCAACCACAAAACCCATTGCAGTGTTCTTTAAAACTGACCATACTCAAGAACACTCCCTGCTTGCAGTTTCTTGTATAGTGTCTCCAGTCCCTCCTAAGAGTCTCATTCAAACTTATAAACCATACTAGGAAGTGAACAGTATCAAATTACATACTTCTGTTGCACACAGTGAGAAAGCTGATTAATTGCTTGTACAATCAGACTTTGGACAAAGAACTCCCATTGAAAATCACCAATAACACCAGTGTTTTCCATCCCCTAATTCAATTCCACACAGGAACAAGGTATTAGTATGAAAGATGCATCAGTCTACACCTTCATCTCGTCTAGCCATAGCTACAGCAAATATTTAGACCTTCCTCTGACAGTCCAGTGGGAAAGTGAAAGCCTGAACACAAAACAATGGAAACAGAATGGTCCTTTTGCTGCTTTACTTCTGAAACATGAAAAAGCGCCTGTTCCTTCATCTCCCTGTGCAGACATGGATGTGTAAATATACACATGAACCTAGAAGCCCAAAAGTAGTGTGGTATTCATCAGTTTGTCAAACAGAAACATTCTGCTGAGACAGCTTTCTTCCCAAAGCACCTCCAAGAGTGTCTCTTGGGTTTCCATGAGCTCAGCTGGCTGACTCCACCATTCACAAGACACTGCCACTGTCCTGGCTGTGCCACAGCACCAGAACAAGCTATGGAACTCCCTCATAGAGGGCTGAGGTGTCCAGACACCAGAGCCCAAAGTACATGCTCGAATCATAGAAGCGCAGAATGATTTAGGCTAGAAAGGACATTAAACCTCATCTGGTTATAACCCTCTGCCCTGGGTGCGGACACCTTCCACTAGACAAGGTTGCTCAAAGCCCTGTCCAATCTTGCTTGACTTCATAATACTTGGCTTCACTGAGATCCTGTATTTTGTGGCTGCTAAAATGAAAACTTAATGTGGAGCACTCTTTCACCACCACAGTCTTACTCCACAGATTCACAAAAATAAATGAAGTCACCAGAAAATTCAAAGCCATGCAAGGTACTTCACCAGTGATTCTGAAGAAAGTTTGCTGTTTGTAACATACCATTTCTATGCACCCCATTTTGGTCATCTTTGCCAAGAAGCTCTATAATGAAGGTTGTTCATTTATCTTTGTTTTCCAGTGGTATTTGAAATGCTCTGCCTGGGCTTATCTGCCAGTCCAGGATTAAAACATGGCTCTTGAATATCAACCCTCTGATCTGTCCTGCAGATATAAATAACCTGGATTTGCAGTTCTTCCAAACATACACAGATCCTACATACAGACTTTCAGGCATTTTTTAGTGAAGCTATTTTCAGATTATCAGCTCCCTTGCTGATGAATTATGAATTCTTCACTGCATAGAAGTATTGCACACAGTTTTAAATCAACCCCCTTCACACATATTTAGTGACCCTTAAAAAGAAGTTTGTAGTGTCCCAAATAGTGCATTTGGATTCATCATCCCTCAGACTGTTGCTTTTGCACACTTCCTTTGCAGCCTCACACCCACACTGCAGTGTCATTATAGCCAAAGACAAAGGTTCCTGGAATTCTGTCTCTTGGCAGAAAGTCCAGGATGCAACTTAAACATCTTTTTTCCAAAGTTCAAGACAGCTGGATGAATTATCAAAATATATCTCACTATACATTGTCTAAATCATCATTGTCTAAACCATTTTCTAAACCATATCTAAACCTGAGAGGGGCAGGAGATTCGCTGATACAAAGTGTGTGGGACTATGAACAAGTTCACTAAAACCATGAAGAAATTTTCCATTAGATTTTATTTTCTTTGCATGGCCCACATTCAGCAGACATTTAAGTATAGACTCTGCAGACTTAATTTGGAGCCTGAAAAAGACCCAATATCTATGAAAATGAACTTGGATAAAGCTTACAAAAACCCCAGACTTACTAATACTTTTAAAAAGAGGATATATTTAAAGTATTGCTGGTGAAATATTTATATAACATGCAAAGACCAAACTACTGTAATGTATGTTTCAGGCAAACCAGAAATCCAGTTCTCAGAAGAATAAACATTCATAAACTCTGCAATCTAATTTTATACAGCAACAAAAATGTACAATAAATTTCACAGTCCAATTGATCCTAAAACCATTGGCATTGCCCCAGCAATTGATTTAGTCATTTGATCAGCTCTAGAAAGGGATGGGGAATATAATATTTTAGTGGACTTCATAAATTCAAAGCCTCAGCTTTCAAGTCCAACCAGTAATACAATAAACCATCAAGATCATAAATGGAACAACTACAGTTTTGTAATTACAACATGGTTTATAATGTAATAATTTAGCAAATGGCAGACATGCTTGATTTACACAAGATGCAGAATAGTAGGTTGTTTCTCATCAGTGCTGCAGCAATATATTTTCTAGATAAATATTTAGAAAATCGAGTTTTGCATCTCAGCCTCTCCAAATGGTGATTGCTTGCCCAGCATTGTCCAAATTCAAGGGGTTTTACTTTAAAAGTGAAACAGATCTATTTCCTATCTTCCTTACACTGATTTTTGAACCTGCTGTTTGTGTGTGAATAGCTATATGGAATTAAAAGGTTGGGTTTTTTTTTTTCCATGACAGTACGAACATTATGTACTTAAAATAGTCACAATATTTAGCATTGCCTGGTCAGTCTACAAAGGCTTAGAAATCACTCATCATCAGCCTGTCTGCTGTTCTGTTTCTGCAGGAGGTAACAGGAGAATAACATTACCCACGATGCCCACACACACACACACACATATATATGTGTGTATATACATATATACACCCCTACCTCCTCACAGGGCATTTCTGCTTTGGGTGCTTGTCTCTATCTCCACATTTGAAAGACAGGGCAGGGCACAAGATGTTGGTCCAAAACAGCCTCCCAGTGGGGCTCTCCCTCAGTCCCACCAGCACTCAGGAGAGGGTCTGTCCACACCACTGCTTCCTCAGGCCAGAGCCCGGAAGACAACAAATGTGCTGAGAAAAATGTCCTACCTGAAAATACAGCTGAAGCTACACAGCCTCTTACAGGCCAGTGACCTTATGGCACCATCACAGTTAATGCTCTCCAAGGGCATTTCAAGAAACTTCTAACACATAAGACTGTATTTTCTTTCTTCAAATTTTATTTAAACACACTTTTTGAGGTTTGTTTGTTTGTTTGTTTTCAGAAACACCAGCAGATTACCCCGGAGAAGATCAGGTAAAGATGCTGTCACTCAGTTTTAAACCTAACCCTTCAGCTACACTCCCGGAAATATCATCTGCTGCAAACAGGTACAATAATTCAAGCTCATGTCTACCTTCACCACTGGGACAGCGTGGTGAGAGCACTTTCCAAGTTAGTGATAATTTTGTGGATACAAAGGCTTATTAACAGTGGTTTCCAATTTGTGAAAGGTCAGACTTTTAAAACGATACACTGAGAACAAGAAAGCCTGCATGCCATTTGGTAGGGCTGCAAGGCAAGCTGCAATCACTGTGGCTTCCAGGAGAGCATTTCAATTCATTTGAGCTTCACACCACAAGCTTGTAAGCAGAGAAAACACATTCAACTTGCTGTGAACTGGGAATAAGAGAAAAGGGGTTATTATGTTTGGCCACTGATGTGTCGTTCACCTCAGAAAATATATCTGTACTGAGAGAAAAGAATCCTTTATTCTCTTGATACCAATACATGCATTTTCATAAGATCATTTCAAACTTAAGAAAAACCCCAAAGCCAACAGAAACAAACCAAAGCACCAGCCCCTGCAAAATCAGTTTCACTGTGTTGAAACCCCCTTAGCTGTTCCCAGGTACAGTAGTTTTGCAGTACTCCTAGGAAGCTGGATTTACACAGCATAGATTCACTTTCTTGAGCAGTGCAGAGCAAGGGAGTGACTCAAGCTGCTGCTCTTGTCCACGGATAGGTTCTCACTTGAACAGGAGCAAATACTACGGCAACATGTAATCCTGTGTGAGTTGCCATTCTCCTGTTAGATACGTCTATTGGGCTCTAAGAAAACTTTCCATTATTTACCCTATGGAGCATTCTTACATTTTGGTCAAAAGATTAATCTTCAGACAGATTTTCAGAGGAGACAGTCAGTGGAGGGAGTAACCCCATTTACACTCACTCCTTCATTGCAGACCCTTCGCAGCAAACACAGAAGCTGAGAACTCATGAAGGAGAGTCTCTAAGCTGTCCTGTGCCTGTATGCAGGCAAGCAGTTATTCAGACAGTAGTAAGCTGGGATACTATTCAAGAAGCATCCTAGTTCCAAGGCTTTACAGGCCTCATAAAATTTGTTAACTCCAAATCCATTGCAGCTTTTAAATAGAAAGTCATGTATTGCTTAATCCTCTCTGTAGAAAAGCAAAGTAAAAATTCCCACATGAAGAAACTAGCCAGTGGCGTGAGCTCCCTTGGCGACATGGGAGATTCTGGGAGGCAGTCCCACGGTCAGGTCTGCTGTATATTTGCAGTTCAGGATAGCATCACATAAATACCTGCCTGTGATGGCAAGTTCTCATCCCTTTGAATGAAAGGCACCTGCTGAATAGTTCAGCGTGAAGGTGGAGGCTGATGTCATCACAGGCCTGCATGAAATGGCAGTCTGACAAATATCATCAAATATATGACTTATTTCCATTAGCTGTTACTTCTAAGGAGTCCTCCCCCTTTTTTAATCTTCATTTCTAAGCACCTCCTAAAAAAAATAAAAAAGATCCTCTTGAATTTCATCAGAAATGACTTGGATGATCTTCTGTTAAAAGAATGACTTTTATCCTCATTCAAATACATATTGTATTGGCTTAGAAACATCAAAGAGGCAATGTCTTTACATATTCTATTCCTAAGAAAAGGAGTTCTTTCTTTATTAACATTGGTAATGTTGAATCTTATAATGAAAAATGCACAAAAGCAATATTTTTGATGAATAGGTAATAGAACAGCACCAAGTAAGAGAGCATTAATATATTTTTTCCCAAAGACTCAGATAATACATCAGGAAGGTTTTGAACTGAGATGAAGCCACAAGAAAGATGAGGTCATTGGTCTTCCGCTTTCCCTGTTACGGCCCAGTATTTGTACTGACCTTGAAAAACTATCGCACAGTTCAAGCGCAGCTATCAACATCTGATTGTCAGAGCCCACAGCCAACACAGTGGAATTGCTTTCTCTCAGGCCAGAAGTACTTTGCAAGGGACAGATAATGCTGTCTGATCACACCAGTATGCAAACATTACCTAAGGCAATTATTTGAATTAGGTGTGGAACAAACATAGTGGCATATTACACATAACAGTTTTGTACCCATCAATACTTGTAGAGTTTTTATTACACCAGCAACTGTTCTGCAGCAGTCTACAGCATTTTCTGGTAGAGGGTGGCCACATATCCTTTCTATCTCTGCTGTGTGTAGCACAATAAAGCCTTTGTGATGTTCCCCAGAGAACCTATTTATGCACTCAGATTTTGAACATTCCTTTCTCTCTTTGTCATCTTTCACCATTGTCTTTGAACCACTCTGATAATACAATTATAAAGGGCCATATAAGCAGTTAGATTGGAAAACAAAAAAGGAGAAAAGAAATTTAAAAATAAATCAGGCATGACACTCCCCTACATTTTTCATTACTTAATTATAGTCAATGGAAATCAAAAAAATCTAAAATTAAATTGAAAAATGAATTGTCTCAGTTGAATTCTAAGGAGATTTTCTGTTGAGGAGTGCAAAAGGGATGTCATAGAAAAACACACTGTACTGGAGTAACAGCAACATGTTTTGGCATCTCTGTTGCGTCTGGAATACGCCTTCAGATGTATATACAGAAAAGACATTACTTTATTCTTCAAAATGCTTTTATTAAGCTTTGAAATTTCAAAAATCCCAATGAAGCGCATTTGGGAAATCAAGACTTTCTGCAGTGATACCTTCACATCGTTTTCTTTTACATGCAAAAGAAATTTGTATTTTGGAGTGATATACATTGCAGGAGTAAACATATTCCTTTCTAATTCTTCCACTTTTCCTTTATTTTATAGTAAAAGAAAGAATTGATTCATAATAACAGTACCTTGAAAAAATAAGATGTGCTGAGATCAGAGTTTGTATTGGACAGTAAGTATCTATGTGAACGTGGCAGATGAAAGGTAAAGACATGTTAAATAAGATCAGCATGAAAGAAAAAGCAGAGCAGTGTTAATATATCTGTGAAGGGCATTGCTGAGCGACTGCACCTCACATTCATCCTCATGAATCCCTTGCTGTTGTACACAAATATATTTTCTGCAGAGGGTTCAATTTACCTCTCTATTCAAGACTCAGTTGTCTGCTTATTTGTCAGCTTCTCCCCCCATCATTTTGGCGCCTAAAATTGCAAGCTACAACCCCAGCACCAGAGCTACAGTCACAGATGTGAACCATCCAATTGCACTAGCCAGGTTCTTACTCCGTTTGTATTTCAAGTCCTTTGCAAAAGCAATCCTACCACACTCATTACGCTAACTGACACAAAATTTGCCTGCCTTCCTCCCTGTTTTCCTTTTTTGTATCTCCCTCTACTTGTCTATCTTTACCATGTACAGCATTTGCAGCAAGGACTTTCTCTTTTCAAGACTTGAAGCTTGTATCATACAGGGACCTACCGTAGATAAATAAGACAACAATTTAATCTGCACTCAATCACTCTGATCTATGGAAGATCAATGTCTTGTTTGAAGTGTGGTATTACATTGGAAACAGCAAACAAGAAGCTAATTATTTTTTGTGTTTGTATCTGTCACTCTTTCCTATAGATTGAGCCACTGTCTCAGTCTGCTGACTTTGAGCTTCAGAGAAACAAGAGACCAACAGGGTTGAACTGTGTTAGTGGAAAAAAAAAAGTTCAAACAAAGAGAAACAGTAAATCTAAAGATCTACCACTTCTGATGTAGTGGCTCAGAACACAAATGTAATGCTAAGTTACATAATGAAACTCTGGCATTTTGGTGATTATGGAGTTCAAAAGACGTCCACAGTCAATCAAATTGGAATTAACAAATGGAATACAAACTGCACCAGGATGTGTAAGTGAGAAGAGAGAAGAAGAAAAGAGTACTGGGATTAGCAGCTAACTCACAGCTTCAGTGGGCTCACAGGGTCTGCAACAGCTACTATAATTTCTGCATGAGAATAAACACTTCAGAGATGGGAAGAGGAAAGCAGAGAAAAGAACTAACAATGAAAAGAAAGGGAGGCAGCAATCACTCCCTCTGCTTTTAAAAAATAAGCCATTAGCAGGAAAAAGTTTCTAAAGTTACTTTCAAAATCAAGAGTCATAACAGCTCCCTGTGCTGTCATTAACCAAAGATTTTGTCTTAAAAGGGACTAGGAGAGAATTTTCTCAACAATTATTCAAAACTCTGCTTTTAATGTACAATAAAAGTTATGGAAACAGAATTTGCACATGAAACTTTACAGAGCTGTGAAAAATTAAACCATATGGGAAATAGCCAAAAGAAATGTTTCATATATTTTTGTATACATTTTGTGTATGTTCCAAAACAGAACACTCAACAACAGCTGAGAAGCTTCCCTGCCACAATGAAGAATTTATGAAAGTGAAGTCTCTCCTGAGGCCGGAAAAGATAGCATTTTGCTCCATTGTGAATCTTTGCTGTTTCATCTGCTTTTGGATTCCATACCAACATTAATATATATACCCCAAGATACACATTGACAGCAAAATATGTGGGTTCAAAAATAATCACTGCACACAGATTCACATAAGGGACGATATTTGTCTGAGTCAGAGTGCGAAGTAACCGAAGCATTGACTGCAGTCTGCAATCACTACCCTCCATGCCTGACTGATACTACCCCAAAGAACAAGCAGAGACCCTCTGTGTTCACAGTTTCCACTGCTTCCTGAATATAGGCATTTCAAGAGTGCCTATGAGATTTGAGTAAACAAATCCCACCACTTCGCTAAATCCCTACCCATTTGTCTAGCATTTAACAATTAAAATCCCAGAAATATAATTACATCCAATATAGACTTTAGGCATTTATTGGCAGATGTCCTCTCCTCCTGCTTCATTTCTGCTGCAAATGGGTTCCTCTGCAAACATTGCAGTTCTCGAGCACATACCTTCACACCATTGCTTTCTAGGGATGACCAAGCATGCCCTCCCTTGCCATGAAGGAAGCATGGGAGAAGCTGCAGGACTCAAAGATATGGAGGCAGCCTGCAGCAAAGCTGGAAGGGAAGCTGGGTTTGTTGGCTCCACAGGCCAGGAACAAACAGCCTGTTTGCTGCACCTCTGGTTCCATCACAAGCTCTGCAGATGTTCCAGCCCAGGATAAGACACTGCAGATTTTCATTAGAGGCTTTTTTTGAACATCTGTCTCCAACTAATACATAATTATGTTTTCTTTTTAAAAAATAAGACAGAAGATGCACAAGGCATAAGTCCTACCCAGTTCAAAGATACAGCCCTATGAATTATTATACAGCCATAAAAGAACAATTCCTGAAATCTTTGAACTGAAAGGAACATATTATAGCCACAAGGGCAACAACGTAACGTGAACTCTCAATTGACAATGTCAACTGCATTGAAATAGAAATAACAACTTATAACAACAAAGAACAGGACAAATGAAGGATATAATCACACAGAAAAGAGTTAGGAAACAGAGGGGATGATTTACGGGAGCATTTACATGAATATCCAAGCTGAACAGAACAAATCCCATTTCCCACCTCCTGACATTTTAGCACACCATTACCTTACCTTGTTAGTGGAAGAGACAGAGAAATGAAGGCATGGGAGGTATGTTGGACAAAGTCATCTCCAACACTGCTGTGGGCCTGGCAGCACCAACCTGTCAGACTAATCTTTGCCTCAATGAGAGGCAAAATAGTAGGGGTGACTAAGTAGCATCAGAAATGGGATCTCACACTAGGAATGCCAGGAAGAATGGGGATATAACTTGTCCAGAGAGGACAATAGCAAGATCCATCAGTATTAAGGGTGATTAAGGTGATGCTGGGATGCTGGCCCTCAAGGTCTAACTTTGAGGGGCCAGCATCAGCAGAGTTCAGCTGAGATTTCAGGGTCTGAAACAATAGGATACCAAGATAACTAGGAAGCAGTAAAGCTCCTGAAGCAGGCATTACCATGCTTACCACCATCAACTTGTTCACCCACAATGAAAATTTCAGAGAAGCTTTTGGGTCTTTGTTGTGGCTTAAGCCAAGGCCATAAATCAGAACCACGCAGTCTACCTCCCCCCACTGTTTTCTTCCCCCTGCTCCCAGAGGGATGGGAAGGAGAATTGAAAAAAAGTAACTCCCATGGGTTGAGATAAGAGCAGTCCAGTAACTAAGGTATAACACAAACCACTGCTGCTGCCACCAATAATAATATTGATAAGAGAAATAACAAGGGAACAGAATACAGCACCTCACCGACCAATACCTAGCCCAACCCAGCCGTGAACCAGCCCTTCTGGGCAGCTTCCAGTTTACATCCTGGACATGACGTGATGTGGTATGGAATATCTCTTTGGCTAATTTGTGTCAGGTGTCTTCTGTCTGCTTCCTACCAGCTTCCCCTTCTCCCTGTCAGAGCATGAGACTCAGAAAGTCCTTGATCGGACTAAAGATTTGAGCAGTAACTAAAAACATTGGTGTTACCAGTGCTGTTCCCAGGCCAAAAATCAAAAACACGGAACTACACCAGCTACTAAGAAGGAGAAATAATGACTGCTACTACTGAACCCAGGACAGTCTTCCCAACTTTCTCTGCAGTAACCTTCTTATTACTGTTTTGAATATCACTGTTGTGAACAGAAATTTGGAAACACACAGAAAGGTAGAAACAATGAGTTCTGCTTTGGCTGTACTCATTGGAGATAAAGCTATGTGTTTCTGTTATGTATAGGCTTTAGGTAAGGGATGTTTTTAATTTTTGTCTTCAAACTTTCAACACTGCCTTCTAGTCAGAGCTCTTTCTCGCAAGAAAGATGACTGTACAACTGTAGCGCTATAAATTAGTGGTCAGATCTGACAGAAGAGGACAGAAGCTTTTAGGATTCTCACTCCACTTACACTTCATAGACAAAACATTTAACATGAAGAGGGGAAGATGATGATTGCACTGAATGAAGGCTATAATAAGTTTTGCTGCTTATCCAGACAGCTGCATATTGCACAGCTTGAATGCAGGAACTGAACCATGATTTCTGTCACTCAGTCACTCCTGATGGAAGTGCTGTGCTATAACTTTCCTATATTTCAGCAGCATCTAGAAACATTAGATGTGGTTTAAGTCCTGTGAGATTACACAGAACACAGGCCTTTTGAAAAAGACCAGTTGCCTTCACTCAGCTGGCCAGGTTTTGGTGACGCACAGTGTGAAAGTTGCTCTCAGCCTCAGAAACTGACTGCTCCAAGTGTTCTTTGGTTTTTTCCCTCCCCCCCTTTTTTTTTTTTTTTTTTTTTTTTTTTTTTTTTTTTTTTTTTTTTTTTTTTTTTTTTTTAATTTTTTCCTTTTTTTTT
>NDXB01004939.1:18682-31182 GCA_002631895.1 Agapornis roseicollis | reverse complement strand
ATCTAAATCCCCCCTCTTTCAGCTTAAAGCCAGCTTTGTTGCCTCCACCTGAGCAGTACAGAGCTCCTGTGGTTAAAGGATCCATCCATGTGTTTGAGTATACCCCAAACATCCTCTGGTAGCAGCACCAAGCCAAAGCAGCAAGCTCATCATAGGATCAGGGGAATTCCCAAATCTTCTCATAGGCAGAGCAGATATTCAAAGCTTTATGTTTACCAGTTCTTATGGACAGAAATGTCAGCATATAAAAATAGTCATAGCTCAGTCCAGGAAACTGGAAGCTAGCTTCAGGAAAACCAGAATGAAAAAAATAAATTACCTTAGGGAAATTTAATTTTTTTTTTTTTTTTTTTTTTTTGCAGACTACCATTTTACTTCAAGTCTTCTGTACATACACAGCAATAGCCATTTGCATACATTCGCACTGCACAGTAAGAGAGAACAGTGAAAAAAATCTCAACTTGTAAAGCTTCCTCCCACTCTTCCTTCCTCTGGTGCAAAGGCTGCAATTGGAATTCAGGCAATGGAGCTGCACACGTGTAAAAGGAACATGAGCAAAGACAGTATCCAGTGCATTTAGCCTGAGACTCAAATAAATACTTGCAATACTAGTTGGAGATGTTTTTTTTTTTTCTTTTTGATTGGCAGATTTTCAATGCATTATTTATTAAGTTGCACTAAGGTCATGTCTTAGCATCAAGTTTCTCCCTCCACCTCCCATTTATTGTTATATATTATTTGTACTGTACTAGCACCAAATAGTCCCAGCCATCACCTAGATCTCTTTCTATTATGCACTTAACAACCAGCCAAAATACAAGGATGCACATTATCTGGGTAGAAGGCAAATATGCCTAACATTTTGCAAGCATGGACTTGCTGAGCTTGTTGCATTTTTCCAATAGATCCATTTTCCCTATAGAGGGGGCATATGGAAGAGAATGAGAAGATGGAATAGTGTCCAAGTAATAAAAGGCTTAAATAAACAAGCAGAGAAAAGCCTGTGCATTTGCACACTCGCGCAGTTTCTACACAACTGTGTGTGTAATAAGCATTGCCTTACCACACTTTGTTATGTGAACATCCAAGACCCTTAAAAGATGCATTTGTGTCCACAGAACAACAAATTTCACAGCCATATTACAACAGTCATGAATGTGGAACCTTGACTTGAAACAGAGCAGACTGATATTCCCCTGAACTCAGCAATTTTCTCTATAGAAATTAAAACAGACAAATAGAAATACAAAAGTACTTTCTATTGAGAAAGTCTAAAGAAAAGTGTCAAGACAATTATTGAAGTGATCATTAGCATTTCTCATTGTTTGCAACAGCAGACTGAATGGGGAAGCAGGAAGAGTCTTTTGCGTCACTGGGGAACCTTTGGTATCATTTGATTGATACTCTCTTACATTTTTGGAGTGGGAAGGAATGAAAGATATGTTTGTTTTGATCACTGGGGAAGAGCAGCCTATTTGAAATCTCTTGTTGGCCTTATTTTTCACCCAGACCCCAAGTTAAAAGCTGTAGTAGAAACCTACCTTCTGCCTCAAAGCACACAAGGCTGGCACACAGCAGAGACCAGCAACTCCCTGCATTTACCTCCTCTCACACTTCAGCTTAGAGTTCTCATAAAATCCTGAGTGAATACACAGCTTCTCTCTTTGCTAAGCAGCTTGCTTTCAGTTGTGAAGAGTAGAAAAAAGTAGACAGATGACTTCCCTTTCTTTCTTCTTCTTCACTCCCCATTTTAGTCTCCATTATATCGTACGCCATGCAGCCTGTTCTAGTCATACTATAGGCAGTCATAGAAAATTGGCAGCAGTTTCCATACTAATCCTGTTCCATGTGGATGGTTATGTGGATATAGAATAACAGGACTCATTTGCTTTTTTCTCCCAGAGGTTCATGGACATGGACACTGTCTTCAGTGGCAACTGCTATAGTACACATGTAGATGGTCTGTGTGGCTGGACCAAGATATACATTCAGTCTGCAAAGTCTAGCTTTAAGGTAAGGCTTCATAAGGCTTCATTACCTAGTTTTAAGGTAATGAAGCTAAGATGGCTTTCAAAGATGACTGCAAAAGCATTCTGGACTAGTATAATTCCTTTCTCTTTAATATACTTTAGAACATGAATACACCTGTAAATTTTCTTAAAATACTTTGACTTACAAATTTTGGATAAAATGAATAAAACCTGAAGGAATTACTGTGGATTCACATCTCATGCTGAACCCTAATCCAGACAAAAAATAAGTTCCTTTCCTTCACTTTGCTATTTTTGGTGACATTCTGTGTTTGTTTTTTATTTTCAATTAGCACTGTGTTTCTAACCCCTATCTCTTTATCTGGATTCTTTTCCTCAGGGCTCTGTGGGGAGTAAGTTGATACCAATGCATCCTACTCCATGCTTCACACCCAGATTCTGTGATTTGGAGAAACACCCCCCTCACCCTCAGTGTTACATCACTTCCTCTTTGATTTCTTTCCTTAGCATGATCTCTTCTACTTTTGATTAGGATTTCTTCAGCCTTGCACAGCTCCGTGGGAAAACAGAATCCTCTGGTCTTATCCCCTTACTGCTTGCAAAAAAGTGAAATGCGATAAATCCCAGCAAATCTGGTGCCTTTGTTCAAGCATTTGTATCCTTATTAAATGCTGCCTAATACATTCTGCATCATGAAAAATTAAGGTAAGAAAGGGAGAGAAGAGGAACTTACATGGCACTTCTGAGAAATCTAAGCAATCTAGCTGATAGGAAAGCATGATAAAATAGAAAGCAGGTGAAAACAAACTACTGCTTCCCTTGAGTTTATTGGAAAAGTAACAGCTAGTCAATTCCAGCAGTGCCTAGGGGTGCATGAGAGGAGTGGCAAGGAGAAGTTGTCAAATTTACCAGGTTAAAGCAGGGAGGAATATATATAATGCCAGGGGAGGAGTAGCATAACATGTTTAGGTATTGTATTTAGTCCTTGTTATATCTCCGGAAAAACAAACAAAACAAAAACCCAAAAACAGAACTCAAGGGAATGGAAAAAACAACAAAAAGTAGATGGGTAGAAAGCTATTAGCATGAGGAGAGGTGAGTTTGAGCAGGAAACTACAAATAAACTGCTGATGACAGCCACAAAGAAACAATGGCACAGCAAGACCTTGCAGGGCAGTCAGTCCCTGACAACATGGTTTTTTTTCCAAGGCCTTTACACATCCCTGCAACTTCATGGCTAGAGCTTTCCATAGTGCAAAACCACCAGAGCCCTGGCCCACAAAGCAGAGAACATCCCTTCTGTCATATCCTCACAAACGATGCCTCCCACGACATGGGCTGGTAATGAAACACACACTGGGTGGACTCGCAGGGATTTGTTCTTTTGAAAATGTCACTGCACACGGACAGTTCTTACAAATTCATTCAGGCATCAGTGTGCCAGCATACCCTGCAAACATCCAACTTCATTTTGAGCCCAGGAGATGTCCAGCGGCTCCCCAGACCAGAACATGCCATCCCCTTCCTCTCACAACTGGCCCGATGGTGCAACTTGGACCCTCCATGCTCACAAAACATCTTCCACTTTGAATTTTGAGCTGTCTTTCTTGATGCTTAAAATCAGGGTGCACCTAAAACACAGGTTTCAAGGACACACCATGGCTTAAGGACACCAACCAACACACACCCGAGCGTGGCCTGCCATTCATTCACAGAGCAATTAAAATAAAAATGACTGCATTTAGCAGTGGCAGAAGCACTGTGAGCCAGGCAACAGCCCCTAGGAGCTCTCTGTATTCACCGTGGCCCCTCATTGTGTACCACTCAGAGAAATCCTGCTGTTTTCTCTGCTTGCAAGGAAGCCTCAAGCCTTTTCTCAGCAGCTGTCACTTGGTTTGCAAAAAAAAAAAGCCTCTCAGCACCATGGCGATTAAATACCATTATAACTTTCCTCCTTCTGCATACTACAGTAGGCAATCAATATGGGCTTACATTTTATGAGACAAGGAGTTAACTTGTTCAATTACGGTGCAGACAGCTCTATTCTTTTGTAACAAGTAATCTGGGTAAGGAAATCGATACTGACAGGCCCGATGCACGCCAGCTAATTTCATATTATCCTCAGCCAATCAGGTACCTGCGAATAATAGAGTTGTTGTTACAGTTCATTATGGGGAGGTGGGATCAATATCGGTACAATAAGAGGATTGGCAATGCATCTGCTGCATAAGTAACCCTGAAGGGAAAGAAGGTCCCACCAGTGCAGCCAACACGCTCACATTTACATAGACAGGGAAAACACAAGTGCCAGAGAGGTCCCTGCTCCCTGGCCTACAATTAAAGATGAAAACATCCCAGAACTGGAGCAGGATAAACAAACCTCCCTCGCCTACTGCCAGCATGAGACAGGCAGGGGGGCAAAGTTGAAGAAAACGTTAACAGCAGATTAAAAGACATGCATATGCTTCGTAAAATGAGATAACACAGGCACAGCTAAATGAACCAGAAACAATCTATTATTTTTTGAAGCATTACATTAATATACAATGCATGCTTGACAAAATACAAAGCAGGAAGGGAGAAAACTTGCAGTCACATTCTGATGAAAATTATATATATTTTATACACATGATATTTCATGAGAATGTTTTCTTTGATGAGGCAAAGTCCTACCTACGTTAACATTTGTTATGCAGGGCGTGTGAACAGGACACAAGAAAAAGGAAAGATTCCAGTATTCAAATTAAGGTTTAGAGAGAGAATTCTGTGGTATGTGTTTAAAACAGCTTGAGAGATAGCAGTGCAATTGTTATCTGGTTGGTTTAAGAAATGCAAGTGGAATAAAACTTTATTTTTTTATTTAAAAACCATTTTTTAAAACAGCAGAAACATTGTTTTGAAAGAGATGGGTTTCCTTAGATAGCAAAAAATTAATTCTTACCTGTCCTCAGCCACAGAACAGACACTAGAGGTATCCTGGAAGTGAACACTTACACCTAACGTAAAACTTCTTTCTTTCTAGCAGGTACCTGATTTGAGACTACACAGGTTTTGATTTCAGAGACAGTGGAAGCTTGCAGTCTTAAATGGCTTAGAGTGGAGCTGCAGCTGTTTGGTAAACCCTACCCCTAAACCAATGGCAAAAGTCTGTGTGGCTTCCTGGGCACAGAAACCCACCAGAGCTGCCAAAAAAGCACATCCCAATTCAGGAAACACTTTTGAAAATACAAGGTTGATCACAGCAAAAGATAACACATACTGAGAGAAGCAGTTACTGACTTCCTAATTTCAAGTGTGCACTGAGGATCAAGATATGAAGACTTAAGTGTCAGATTGTCCCCCAAATGGAGTGTAAAAACAGGGGGCATCAAGAATATGTAGACTTAAAAAAACCACAACCTATTCCAAGGGCTTTCACCTATATACTCATTAGGCTTTTGTTCTTAATCATCCACATAGCTTTATTTAAGCTTTCCTTAATTTTACCCTCCATACCTGGATTTTTCCTATCATTTTGAATGGCCTCTGTGAAGGTCACAGCACCACCTCTCCAAGATGAACCTCTTTACAGTTTACCAGAAACAAAATCAGCAACAACTGAGGACTTAGAAACTCAATGTTCCATCTTAAACCAATTCATTTTGTGTATTTTGATCCTTATGGATCAATTCCTTCTCAGGATATTCTACGATTTTCTTGTTAAAAGTTCTCTTCTACCTGTTTTCAAACAGCAGTGTGAGAATGGAAGACAAATTCACTTCAAATTCTGGGAACACTGTAATCACAAGGTACCTGAATTTTTAAATGGGCTCATTATGCACTATATAAATGCAAATTTTCATCAATTGCTGATTTTAATTTTGAGGAATGGTATCTCTATTTGAAAACCAACACAGGCAGGCTTTTTAATCCAATTTTATCCACTTTTTTTCTTACTTATCTTTGCCACAAACCATTGAAATTTTGCATTAGTGGTAGTATGCCAAACTGGATTGATATTTCAGATCTTTTCACGCATTCTATCAATTTGCATCCAGAGAAACTGATCAAGAGGAAATGCAGCGTGAATTCCATACATGATCTGTCTTTGTAGAGAATATGAAAACAGCCTAATATTAGACAAAATTAGAAATCACAATTATTTTGGGTTGGTGCAGATATATTTTCAGATGATTGAATTGGAGCCTGCCTTTAGCTCTCAACACAATTAAGTAAATTCAGTGGTTTCAACAATCTCTACTGGACATTTATCCACATAAAACCCAAATAAACCACTACAGAATTTGGTACATTTCAATCTGTCCATTCATTTTACTCTTGGAAGGCTCATGTGCAGGGATATCGGCACACCAGGAGTAGGCTGTACTGGCAGAGCAGATTGTCCAGCCTTTGTTTGGTGCTGTAGTACTGCTCAGCAATTTCTGAAAACCAGAATACCCATCAGCTCAATCCCTCCCCTCCTCTGCTCATACTCCCTGCAAAATTCTGTACAGGTTGTGAAAGTGTCATCAGTATTAATAGCTCTTTTGAGCCAGCCTTCAAAGAATAAGTTTAAGTTAACTCTGCAGATCCTTTTAACACATCACAGCCTCTGGAATAGATTACTGGTAGCCTAGTTTCATTCATTATTTATCCTGGGCATTTCTGAAATCATATCATAGAATCCTAGAACAGATTGGGTTAGAAGGGACCTTAAAGCTCATCCAGTTCCAACCCCTGCCACAGGCAGGGACACCTTCCACTAGACCAGGTTCCTCAAAGTCCGTTAATTATTCTTCATCCAAATGCAAATCAGGCATAGCTGAAGAGGGGGAAGGCACCCTTACACATGCTGTATTCACACTCCACACTTGTAACTCTCACTAGCTCAACTTATGCAATAAACACAGACTACAGGAAAGTTTTTACGCATCTATCACTAACATGTGTCAAAGCCATCAAAAATGGAGTCTGGAGAAACCTCACTTTGAATAGAATTGGTATTTTTCTAAAATTATTCTAGAGAAAACAACTGCTCTGCCCTTGCCACAGGCACGAAACCGCTGCCCCCAGATTTCGTGGCTGCAACATAACATGGTGCAAAAGATGTCTGAGAAGAAGACTACATTTAAACATCAGAGAAAGCAGTACTCAACTGCGCAACACCTCCAGCCTTTGAGGATATCAAGCAATTAGTATTTTATTTCCCTCATACATCAAATACACAAAATACAGAGTAATAATGCACTGAAATACATCCAAACGTTTTAAAATTACATCTTGTTACCATGGAAAAATAAGCACAGAGGTTGCAAAAGCATAGGATAAAAGAATTACACTCTAAATGCTTAGCTATCTCAATAGTTAAGCAAGGTACAGGCATAGCAGAGAACATGGAAGACTGATCAGCAGATTCTTGTCTATCTTCCTGTACTCCAGAGTAAAAGTAAATCAATGTATATTAGCTGGGAGCAACCAGCAGCAACCAGACTCTGAGAGTCTCTCCAGGTGCACTAGTAGGACTAAGTAAGAAATATGTGCATTTCTCAGTAAGGGAAAAATGGTTCTAACTTGTCCTCAGAGACCTTTCCTATGTATCAGCTTTACTGTTCTCCTGATAGATGCTCATTTCTTACAGTAGTGTGTCATAAATACAGCTAACTCTTATAGCTCCCAAGTGACCATCCTTTTAAATTCCAAATCATTAGAGCTCTTCAAAACCTAGTTAAATTAAAAGAAGAGTGAAACAAGGTTTTGTTTCAAAACCTTAAAAGCTCTGGATCTGGAGTACTAAAAATGTGTTCCCCCCACATGTTCACCATGGCTGAAGTGGCAAAATAAATTCCTTTCCTTTTTTAAAATAAAAAAAAAAAAAAAGGATAAATCTTCAAATCAGATTTATCCACCAGATATTGGGCAGCAAGCAGCTGGACTGACTTCACTTAGAACAGTTAATTTTTCCTAAGACAGCAAAACAGGGCAGTAATGGAGAGCAAGATTCACCTCCTGTAAGATGTTGTGCAGTCACCCAAGGTCCTGCACCACAGAAGAAACACAGGGGCCCAGCGTTTGACATGCTGACATTTCAGACCACCTCCTTCAGACCACAGCTCCAGACAAGCCTTTGTGCATCCTGCTTTATCCGTTGGTAAAATACAGATGACAACAACTCTCCTCTCATTTAATTCTCTTAAAATTAATTTTCAAAATTGCTCCCAACAAAGACACCCTTTGTGATTCTTGCAACCAAAGCAACAATTGATGCATTTGTATAATAACGTGCCAAATAAAACATTATAGTACAGTGATAGTTCACACCGGTTATGGGCACTGTGCACAAGTATTTCTAACAAGCAGCTATTCCATTTAACAGCCACTAAATCCTTGGATATATTTATTAAAAGACACCAAGCAATTCATGTTTAATTACTTCATAAAAGAAACAGAAGTAGTAGTGGAGGAAGAGTTAAATACTGTACTAAAAGGAAGAAGCTACAACTAATCACAATTAAGAGGAAGTCCCAGGCTATTTAAATGCTACAATCCAATTATATCAGGTAAAATGAATTACTTCTTTAATGCTGACTTTATATGAAGATACCTTCTTATTGCTCTCATTAATAATCATCAGACATCATTTTAGCCCATATTGGCTGCAATAACATTTCTATTAGCATCATGGTGTAGCAGGGCTGACAATTAAAATAAAAAAAATAAATCAAACCCAGAACTGAATAAATGTAATTACAGTTCAGAAAAGAGCTTTTATGACTATTTGATTAGTCAACTGAACAGTACTTATCTTTTAAATCTTAACTTCAGCTAAATGAAATTTTAGGCTTCTTATTACAGTAGTCCCTGAAAAATTAAGAAACAAGCAGATGTTTTCAAGAGTTATTTAGCTGCCTTAGAACCAATATGTAACACATTACTTGAGAAGCATCAGCTAAAATGGACTTAATGGGGCTGAGTAAAGTCAGAACACATAGAATTACAGGAGGCATTAAAAAACAAACTAAACCAAACAAAATAAAGGCTACAAAATTAGACCCGGCAGCCATGGCACTCAGTGACTACCTGGTTCACAACAGATACTAATATGTTTCATGCAAACACCAACAGCACCTGTAAAGAGCCAGGACTGGCTGCTCCAGAAAGGTGAGAATTTATTTATGGGCAAAAAGCAAGTAATTGTGGTGGATTACCTATGCCAGCATATGGAAGGCTGCCAGCCCCAGCCAGCTCCAAGGGATGTGTGAATGTCTGGAAACTTATAAAACAAATATTTGATCAAATACACATCACTATCAAATTTTCTCCAGGAACATGCAGAATTTTTACTTCCAGCTTTGACTGTTTGATGCTGAGAATTTTTGAGTAACTCATTTACACAACAAAACATGCAGAACTAGTCCTTTCCCTTTTTAAAAGGGGGGGGGGGAGGGAATATTTTGATAAGAGTGTCTCTATATTCAAGTTTTTCATCCTACTCTGAAAAGTCCTATTTTGAACTCCTTCTAAACATCAAGAGTTTAAACTAGGAATCTAGTCCCCATGACTGCAGAAGACCATTACAACAATTACATTCTCGTCCTCTCATCTCTTATACCAGGACACCCTCAGTAAAATCACATTTGAAAGTGAAGTTCTACTCTCCCTCAGGGATGAAATTAACAACTTTAGTTGTAGAATCATTTACAGGTTTTTTTTTTCTGAAAAGATGCCAGGCAACAAAAAATAATCCAAAGCCCAACCACTAGCTTTCCTGCATTTTCAGGAAACTAGACTGCAATTCAGTATAAGTAGACGTTATATTATCATCACAGAAGAGAAGGCAGCATGCAAAAATCTCTGGCCTAACTGGTATGTCACTCCAAGCTTACATCTGGCAGTCACTTCAGTAGTCAGAGAAAGACTAGGAAGAGATTGGCCAAAGTGTAACCATTCTGTAGTCATCCCTTGTGTGGAGAATAATTTCGCATTTAGGAATGTTAAGGTTCTAGGTTGCTGTAGTTTCAGCACCACATAGCAGCTCCCTGACTCTCCCATTCCCCTTCCCTCTGGGTGGGATGGGAAGGAGAAATGAAAGAATGCAACCCCATAGGTAGAGATAAGAACAGTCCAGCAACTAAGGTATAATACAAAACTAATACTATTACCAACAATAATAATAACGATGAGGGAAATAATGATGAGAGAATATACAACTAACAGGGGAAAGGAAAAAAAAAAAAAACCACTCAGCAATAAAACCAAGCGCTGCAGACCATAATTGCTCACCACCCACCGACTGATACCCAGCCTGACACAAGCAGTAATCTGGGCCTTCCAGCTGACTTCTCCCAGTTTCTATACTGGGCATGACATGCTGTGGTAAGGAATACCTATTTGGTTAGTTTGGGTCAGGCATCCTGTCTGTGCTTCTTCCCGGCTTCTCGTGCCCCTCCTCGCTGGCAGAAGAGGAGAGACTGAAAAGTCCTTGATCAGAGTAAGCAATACTGAGCAATAACTAAAACATTAGTGTGTTATCAGCATTGTTCTCAGACTAAAGCTGAAACACAGCCCTGCACCAGCTACTAGGAAGGAGGAAAATAACTGTTATAGATGAATCCAGGACACAGGTCTAAATTTTCAAGGTAAACCAGCTGGAGAGATAGCACTTGTATTTTCTTTCACTAGTATCAGTAATATTACGCTAGTTCATGCCAAGATGACACCTCTATACCAAATGCACCAAACACTTCCTTCAAAAGAGCTTCTCCAAAGTCATGAAATACCATTACTTCTGGTGGTGGTGTGTGCATGTAGGCACCCATAAATCCACATCTACACGTATAGGAGGAGGAACAGAGATGGTCCTCACCTTCCTTTCTCCTCTCTGGGACAAATTCAGCACTGAATGGGAATACCAGAAGAAAACCAAAACAAGTCCACTGAAGAAGCTTGAGCCTCAGTAGGTGGATTTAAGCTTCACTTTGAATCTGCCACTTTCTATATTGCTTTTGGAATGCAGAAGTACTTTTAAGAGCAGTGAGGCAGGTTCTTTCGACTTCTATTCATCACTAGCCCTAGAAGGAAGGACCATGGTTGGAACACAGTGCTACATTTCAGCAGCTGTGCATGCCAGGGCTTACTGAGTTAAATTTTAATCTAGACTTGATGTCCCAGGGTGACCAGACACAAATTAGGCTCAATGAGAGAGGGATTTGCCTAACACATAATGGAGATCTGGCAGTTCTTGCTTTCCCAAGTTCAAAACACCATAGGCAAGTTGAATCTCTTCAAAGAAACAGTTATATAGTTCAACTCCAAGCTGTTGGTATAGTGTAATCCTTGTCCAGTTTTAGTAAAATTTGTTACACACAAAGGAGGATAAACTGCAAGTGAAAACTATTCCAGCTGAGAAAGAACTTTGATTCAATCCCATTGCTTCAGGCAGAAAATGACAACTATGCTGCAGGCATAGCACTGTTTAAAGTCCAACAAAATTTATGTCCCAAAAAGTTGCTGACAGATTGACCAGACACAGGGAGCTCTGTAAACTGCAGGAAAGTCTCTCTGCAAAGGCAGGTTTCAAAACTCTTTTCAGGCATTAGAAGATGACTTTGGACTCAATCCCGCTCAACCAACCTGGCTCTTTTTTCCCGCCTTTGTGATTTAAGTGCTTAACAGCCCATGGATTACCAAAGTATCCCTTCAGCTGGTGACCCGTCACCAGGCATTTTAAGTGTTACCACCAAACCTAAGCGAGTCAAAAAAACACCAAGGAAGTCTGAACCATTGAGGGGCAGTTTTCACATGCCTGGCATACAACCAGCCAGCAGTGAAAGTCATGCAGGGGATGGGAGGGAGTTTTGTATAAAGTCAAAATGAATGCAGTGATTTGTGCTTTTTTAAAGCAAAATGTCACTTTTAGAACTGACTGTCTCCAGGTCATTAGTACTGCACTTTACCTTCTTGGTTTAAAAAAATAAAAAAACAACAGTACATTATAATTCTTCCAAAACCAACTCAAAGCCCCATGACACCCAGCTCTGCCACCTACTATCCTCCAGGTTACAGATCACACAAATCACTAACTGCCATTTCACAACAGCCGTCTCCTCAGGACTGAGAACCAAACAACCTGTTGGAAGCTTCAGTTTAAAGCAGCTCAAGATTTGCTGAAGAAGTCTCCATGCTCCCAACATCAGGGCTGCTGCAGAACCACAGTGCTCTCCTCTAACTACTTGACGTCCCTTTGAAAATCCCAGGATACATCTATTTCTTTTGGTCTGTAAAACACTATTACATGGTAATGCTTTTGTTTTCAAAGCTCTGCTACCTTGGTTGCCCAGAAATTTCTCTGCTTCTTTTGGAAACATCCAAATTCCTGTAAAAAGCCCTGGTCCCCCTATAATTCAAATAAGAGTTATAAACATCTAACACAGTAATTTCTGGACTACTCAGGCATTGATTTGAAACACCTCTAGACAATTTGCTTTGTATTCTACAGTTCTCCAGTGTTTTCTAGAGAAAAAAAAAAAAAAA
>NDXB01004939.1:4111-18582 GCA_002631895.1 Agapornis roseicollis | reverse complement strand
TTCCCCGGTTTTTTTCAAAAAAAAAAAAAAAAAAAACAACACAGGTTTTAGTTTCAATATAGAGAATTCTTTAAATCCTTGCAGCTTTGGCTGTTGATTATTTTATAAAGCCACAGAGAACAGTTTACAAAGAGCCAAATGGGTAATCATTATTCCCCATCAGCAATGAGCTGTGACTTGTGTAAATTGCATAATAAATTAGGTATTTTGAGATAAATGAATTTACAATAAACAATCCTGGACTGAAAAGCTCTACTTCTTGTCTCCAAAGGCACAAGCTCTGGTTAAAATCAGCCACAGGTAGTTAAGTGATTATAAACTGTAAAAATAAATCAACCTGATATAATTGCTCCAAGGAAAAAATTACCAACATATTTAAAATTTCAGCAGTGCACCTTTTCCCATATCCATTTGGCATTATCTAATTACCTTCACATTTCATTTCCATCAATGATATGACCTGTATTTTCCTTTTATAACTGTCAGGGAGGGGGTTGGAGGGTGGAGTGAAGGACCACAGTGATAAATCAACCTCACCATTAGGACCGAAATGGCTCATCGCTGCAGCTCTAAATCCAGGATTTATAAAGATGTCTAGGCCATATAGCACACTTGTGGACACCATAATAAATTCATGAGCACATTGCCAAGGCAAACTACTTCATTATGTGGCAGGCTGCTAGCCATTAATCTAGCAGAGAGAGATTCCTGGGAAACTGAGACTGCTTGGAAATTTATGCAGGCCTAAAGTTACCCATTTCATTATGGATTTAATCTGCTCTTTCTGCCAGAGTGCATGAAAGGTTTTTACAGTTTAGATCAAGTGCTTGTAGCTCCCCATTTTATATTATTTCTTCAACAATAATGTCCTAATTTTCCTCTCAAAAACTATTCAAACTGAATGTCTTCACGCTTCCCTTCCTCTAATATTACACCAGATAAAATATTTATACAATCAATTGACAAAGAGCAATTTTTTTCCCCCTTAAATGTTCTATTAACATGTAAATTTTCATATGATCTTTATCTCATAGGCAAAATGTGCCTCAAAATGCCCACCTTCTTCCAGGCAGTTAACCCTTTTGTTGGCTGTAAAGAATCCTGATCAAAACAGATTCAGTGGCCTCATTTCTAAAGCCCCTAAAGAGGTCCTGTATTTAAATTACTAATAATTGAAGCAGATGTATCTCCTAAAGTAATTTGCTTTCCCTTTTTAGACGGCTCATTCTCTCTCACACACATGCACAGAGACAGACAGACATGCATTTTAAGTCAAAACCCCACAAATAAGCTACTTCAAATTACCATTTTCAACTCAATTATGAGTTTAATAAAATGTCACTAACAATGCAGAATATTCCAGACATTACTCTGGCTGATACATATGGAATTAGATTAATGAGACCAACTATAAAAATAAAACTTATTTGCACTGAACTGAGAAATTGCAGATTACCACCTTCTGTAAATAAAGAATTGTTTACATTCCAGCTGGATCTGTAAACTTAAGGTCATTATACTCACGTTCCTAAGTGAGGAACTTAGGCCAAAATGTTTTCAGTGATTTGATTCTTATAACTACACAAAATGGGAATACCAAATTCCAGAAGCTGGAATAATAAATATGTGCAAAAAAAAAAAAAAGTCCTAACTATTCCATTTTCTTTTATGTTCAATAGTCTTCTGTTGCTACCTCACTAGAACTCCCAGCCACTCATTTATGAGAACACTCCAGTGCCTAAAAGGTTATATTTGTATGTTAAGGTGGTTGTCATTAAATGCCTGAAGCTAATTTTGATGGACAAATACTTTGTGTGGATGCCTTTGAAACTGCAATGGCAGATACCTTCTGTATCATTCTTGTTACTAGTCCTAGTATCCTACTATGTAAGCAGGCACACAAGATGTACTGGTTAATAAATCCATCACCAGCTGAGGGCCAACCTAAAGCCATGATTTTAATAACACAATTTTATCTTTCACATCAATCTATATTAAAAGATGACAATACAGCAAGAAAATGAGAGCAAGTGATGTATGTAATGTCTTAATTTTAACAGAATTCTACACTTTTCCTTGTCTTAGATAAGAAAAAGGGCAGGTTGTCTTGCCCACATCTGTGAAGCAGTTTTCCCCATGTCAGGAGCATCTGGGTGACCATTGCCAATGCTGAATAGACACATTTTGGTGATAACTCATCACCTCATCTTTCGGATATGCAAGCTTCACAAATAAAACTTCCACCCACACTAAAGTATCTCTCTGATAAGATGTAGCATCTTTGGGATAAAACTTACACTCTATATTGGAAACCTGTCAGCCATTTATTTGAAAGAAACAAAATCCAAACCAAACCCAAAGACCCTCCTTTTCCATAGCAGATGAAGTCTACACTGCAGAAGGCAGCCTATGTCCATATTTTTTTCTTTTTTACACCTAATAAAGGGAAACTACCTTTTATATAATTCATTATTCTACTACCAAAGAGAATACTGAACTGAAAGTGCATGATCTCCATATCACAGTGGGGAAAAAGATTCATGTGCAAAGAGATAGAGGCTCAGATTCAATAGCTCTTTACATCTCCCTGGCTTGCAAAGACATCATAGTCCACCAGAGCTTTGTTCTCATGCTCATGCTAATCTGCGTATTCCTTTTTCTCCTTCTTTCCTCAAAATATTATCTACTTGTTCCTAACAATGGAGGAGACAACTTCAACATGAAGACTAACTCAGCTGAACTCTGAAATGAAACATTTCTGCGGAATTAAACTGAACATAAAAATAATATAAATCAGCATTAATCAGTCATTTAATTACTACACATAAAAATACATAACAGGCACCATGGAAGGTTGATCTGAACACAGGAAACAGGAACACACAAGGGTCTAAACTGTAAATTTCCATTTTTTTCCAGCAGAAGGGGAGATCCTGCACAAGCCCAGGGGTTAGGCATAAAAGTATTTTTAATAGTACTTTTAGATTTCTAAAGATGAAGAAAGTAAGACATCTTTCATACTGTTAGACTCAATCTGAACCAAAAAAAAAACCCTTAGGAATTGGCTGCACAGGCTTTAACTGTGGTCTGTTACATTCATAATCCCAAAATCACCACATTAGTGTTCCACAGACCTTTGCAGTCTCAGTTCCTATTTGGACACACTGGACCTCCGAGAATAGCCATGATCATCTCCAAATGTTACTAGAGGTACTCTCGGTACTGCTGACATATTTTAGGAATGAACAATAATGACATCTTTCCCAGATAAGGAAATTACTTTTTGTACTGTGGTCAGATCTTTCTCCAACTAATCAATCTACCTTGCACCTTGGGAAACAGTTCACATAAGCAACAGGAATGCATTGAGCCAGAAGGAAATGACTCCTCAGAACTTCACTGCCAGTGAAAACTGAGCTACAATAAACACACACCTCAGCCACACAGAAGAGAATTCCCTCCTGGAGACAAACACGTGGAAAACAAGAAGTTTGAAAAAATGGAATTTAGTGCATCTAATAAGTTAAGCATAATTGGATGAAGCAACTGTTCTCAAATAGATCCGAATGTGGAAGACAAGGGTTCTCAACGTATGAAAGAAAGCACTTTACCTCTTCAGGAAAAAACCTTCAAAAAAACCAAACAACAAATCAAATAACTTAAATTTCTAATTTTTTTTTTTTTAATATTGGTATAAGTAAAGAAAGCAAGACGTCTTTCATACAGTTGGCCTCAACCTGAACCAGAAAACCCCTTAGGAATTGGCATAAGTCATGCTTTGTTTAGTAGTCACTGAAGATCTCTGACATCACTAAGTTTCCAGGTATCTACATCTTCCACCACTTTAAATTTTCTTTCTTTGTATTTTATTTTTTTCTAATAGGATTATCCTAATATGCCTCATCTTTCTTATCTTTCTCTCTATCTTTATTTTTTTCTTTGTATAGCTCTTTCGTTATCAAAGTTGGCACTACAACCCAGAATCTCAAACTTTCTGAGTGCCAGGCTTTGACTTGAGATCCACCTAAAATCCTGGTGTCTCCCAATTAATTCCAGTGAAGTTGGAACATTTCTATGAAACACACAGCAAGTCCATCCATCACACTTCTGAAACATCCACATCAGTCAACAAGTCCACACGTCTCTCAGTGCTCTGGTGCGATTTGCAGCTGCAGATTCCAGAATCCCACCAGAACACTCTGATATGCCTTCACAGCCGTGAACCATTGAATTCGCCCTGGTTTGGGACTTGTCATGCCAATGACAAGCATTTCAGAGGCTCTCTGAAACTTCAAGACCATATTAAGTGGAAAGTCTTCCTTACAACACTTGTAATTCTCATCTTAAGTACTTTTATGGCTTTGGGACTAAGCTGTTTCAAAGCCCTATAATACTGTGTTATTCCTGGGATACTTGAAGCAAACAAGCAACTGATTCTCCACACCCTGTGTTTTGAAGACTTTGTATGTATCTGGCTATACAGTAAAATAAATTTCCACCAGCAAGCTGAACAAAATCCAAGGTTTTAGCTAAATTCAATCAATTTAGGCCAATGCAAATACAGGAAATATAATACAGCTTAGCAGTGTAAAAGTATATAAAGCCTACAAAATATTTCAGGAGGCAGCGATCCATGCCAAAACGCCAAGAATAATATGTTCAATAATACACATACAATTCTTTTATGTAGACAACACGATCCATAAGTCACATTTGTATATTGACATTGGTATCCCCAGCACTGCCCATTGCAGAGTACAAAGGAGATTAGTTAGATGCTTGAATATATGTATAAATCAACAATGAATTATGTCTGAGTACAGTGAAGTGCCTGGCAAAAAGATAGGCTTTAAGACAGCCAACTCGATAAAGATCATGGGCCCGGATAGCCAGGGTCCTGGTTAGTTTCTCCAGCCTTACAACTTGATGAACATACCAGTCACAGTCAGACTGCTGCCTTTGTACAGAGAACCATTAAATGGAGGGCCAAGACCACAAGCACTCTTTTGAGTCCCCAGCAATTTGACTGCTTAAACTAATGGATGGCCCAATTATTTTACCATTTTGGCTTGTGCCTGCCTTGTTCCTTGCTTGCCTGCTGGCTGGTATCATACACCCAGGCTGTGCTGGACAGTAAACCTCCTGTGAGAGGAGAAAAACCTTGGTGGGAACAGTGGTGCTCAGTGCTTGTCTGTAACAGGGGGAGCAAGCTCATAACTCCCATGATCAGGGGTATGTTCTTACAAACAATGCTTTTCAGAGGAAGCTTTACCAAACCTTCCCAACAGACTGAGATGGACTGAAGCACATGAGCCCAGCAGTTTTGAGAGCTGTGAGTTTTGGATGAGACCTTAGCAGAGCTACATGCTCAAACCCATGTAAAACCGACATGCAGAACACAAGCTCAGTTGATGCTGACTGGTACCATTAGTTCCTTTATTAAATATTGAATTCCAATTGAATTACAGCCAAAAGAACTGCAAAAAACATGGACTTTTGAAACAAATAAGCAAAGTCAACTCTAGTTTTCTGCCAGCAGCATCTTAATTGCAGTTATCCCATCTGAACTGCTCCAGGCTGCCAAAAAGCTGTTCAGAGAGGTTGACACACAAAAAAATGCAAAATGATGAAGTGCCCATTTTCAGAAGCCCTATTATCTGGAAAGAAGTGACTCTGAGCAGCTCCATGAAGGCAGCACCTCAGGCATTGCTAGATTAGCCTGCACAAACTTTGAGGAGGGAAAAAAAGAGTAAATGATCAGAGCTCCAAGGTGAAAGCTGCCAACACTTTCTTACCAGGGGGTAGAAAGCCATACGAGTTTAAATACTTCATGTTCAATGAGAGCTATGCCTTTAAACTGTTGGCACCTCTGGTCCTTCAGTTGCTGAAGTTAAACTACACTGGCATTGCCAGAAAGCAACAGCAGCACGTGCCAAACACTCCATCCCCAGGTAGGCTGGTGAAATCCAACACATGCAGACAGCAGCACCAGCAGGAACAAGGCCGCTTAATGGATGTGACACTACAAAGAGGAGTAATAAGGTTAGAAAGGATGCTTTCTCCTGTAATATTAGGTAAATCCTGCAATAGGAAAAAAACAAACAAACAAACAAAAAAAAGAAAAAAAAACAAAACAAAACAAAACACAACTGAGCTTAAGGAATAGATGTATGTAGTGTGATTGAACAGCATTACTGAGCTACAAAGCTTGCATGCCAAAAGGATTGGAAATTTGCACCAGATTCCAGGCCGGTGCAAAACAGCGTAACTCCACAACCAGAAATCATACTGTGGATTTTGCCCCTTACATTTAAATCTGAATGGTTACTGCATTATCATCTGCTTTCTTCTGTTCATATTCACATTAGAAATTAATATTTCCTCAGAAATACCTTTTACAATGCAAAAAAAAAAAAAAAAAAATATATAACAAAAAAAAAAAAAAAAAAAAAAAAAAATAGTATCATTTAACAGCCAGATTTTAGCTTGCAAATCTTCAGGTGTCTCCCACCTTCCCATCTAAGTCATAAAATCAAGCAATGCAAGCTGAGCAATAAACATCAAATGGATTGCCACTCTAACTTTACATATTTATGCCTATAACACTGATCTTTGGATATCTTTACTAGGAAAATGTAACATTAACCTTGCTAAATCCAATTTTGATCATGCATTTTGACTCAGAAGACTCCACACTTACAAACCTGCCTCTAAAATACCCTCATATTTTGCTTTCAGTGCAGACGTTTGTTACAGGGCAGAACTCTTCCAGCAGAGGAAAGAAAAGATATCAACATACGTGGCTGAGGATCTGGATGCTCATGCTGCACTGCCTGCAAGCACGACCCAAAATATTTGCCCATGTTGTAAGAAGGGCAGGATCCTGATGAAAATCCATAAACTTCATTAGGGGATGGGAAGAGGAAATAAAAATAGCTACTGGGTTCATCAGAAGAAAAATATATGTAGAAATGGACTAAGTTCTGGAAACTGAGGAAATAAAGAATGTATTTATAGCATTAAGTACACAAGATACATATCCCCTTTTTTATTTTAGGCTTAAAGAAATCTTCTGCGCTGCTCCAGTCAGACTTATTTTACATCTTATCTAGAAGGCAGTAAGGCTACCATATGTAATCATGAGCCCTGTTGTATCACTGACTCAGCTCACATGGGGAATCCTTAAACTTAGTTACTGAAGCACCCTTGGGAAACTTTTATCAGCCATAGCATACAATTATTAATTCTGATATCTTTGCAGTATCCTGGAAGATTTTTCCAGGGAATAAGAAATTCCAATGCCTTGTCACGGAGGTTTTTTTGTGTAAGAAAAGGCATTTAAATTCACCTTGGCACTACTCTCTAATTCCATCAGAGGCCTCAGAGGCCCCAAATGCCCTGCCCATGGCAAAGGGTCTACAACTAGATGATTTTTAAGGCCCCTTCCAACCATTCTATGATTCATATGATTCTATGAAGCACCTTCCCAAGCCATACAGGGAAAACTGCCAATTTTTCCCTTCAATACAAGTTTTTTGCATCCAGCAAATCAAAGCATCATTATCAGCATGGTCTGTGGATTGTATTTATTGTTGCTAAATCCCATGCTCCTTGACTGGGAAAGACTGACCCCTCAAAGATCATCATGTTCTTCCATCCCTCTCCCAGTCTTCTTAACTGGATTTTTTTCCAGGTGGGTTTTCTACTCTGTGCCTAAACCTGAATGTCAACAATGGTTTAACGGCTGCATTTTCCAAGGCCGCAGTGTCAGGAACTAACGGTATGTGGAATGTTCCATCCCTGTAGGTTTTCCTGCTCAAACATCTCTAAATAAATAAATAATTAAAAAACCAACAGTGTGCACCGTATTCCAGCTCTGAATTCCCGGAGCAGCTCAGGTCCTTAAACTGAATAATTTGCCTCAGCTTGCGTATTGCAAAACCCATTCAGCAAAAGATTATGGGCCTTTAAGTGCCATCCAGGCCTGAAATATGACTCTAGGGCTTTAGGATGTCAGAATTGAGAATTGCTAGTGAATATTCTGTTCTGGCAATACTAAAACTACCATTATTTAGCAATATGGGAGCAGGCAAATGGGGGCAGGGGAGAGAAACAATCTGACAGAAGGAAAAAGGCTATAACTTAGCAGAAACAGAGATGCAGTTTTCATATGTGGCTGCATGAATTCTTTATGGAATAAAATGGATTTGTGAATCGAAAAGCGGATGCAGATTTATATTCCCACTTAAATCTGCCTAAAGCAAGTAAATGAATGCTGAGAGCTCATTTTAGTTCAGGAAACAATTTATGAGGATACGTGGGTGGGTGCAGGTACTCTACATGAACAGTCTCAGGGGGAATTAGCAGCTGCTTCTGCTCCTCATAACTAAGAATAAATAGACTAAACTGAAAATTAGCAGCACCTCATTAAATGTAAAACCATCCACATATAAAGCAGCTAGGACTGAATCCTTAAAAATTCAGAACGTGCAGTGTAACATGAAAGCCAAAGGAGCTTTTGTTATTCCATCACAAATTATTTAGGCGTGGACTGTGGCATCAAGCCAAATCTCAGAGATGGATATCTTGCAAGCCACTTTCCCTAGTGAAAGTTGCCTTCTGACCTCAGGTCTTCTAGCCCTCTTCAGCTTTTCCTAACCTCCATCTCACACCCCTCCAAGTCCCACCTCCTTTTCCTGGTGCTAGTTTACACCTGTACTGAGAAGACACAGGCCTACAGACTGTGTCCAGTCAGTGCTTAGGGATTATTACTAACTCCAGCTAAGCCCAGATGTTCCCAGGGAAGTTTAGTCAATGCCATTGAGCCTCCTGTAACTGTTCCTCACGGAAGCTCAGCTCAGGACCTGTAAATGCATTTATGAGCCCAACACAAACCAATTTACATGGATGTTGCATGCATAAATGGAAATTTGGTACCAAGAAATCTGTATCTACAGCTTCCACTCTCCTAGCTCCACCTCATCTTCTCTTCTTTCCTACACATTAACTTAGGCAGAATTACATGCATGATCTGTGGACTCATAACTATTTGCAAGCAACACTGTTGGAGAAGCTCAATTTAAGAACCAATAAGCAACAGTATTAGCACACATGCAGTTTGAACTGTATGGAGTCTGAACTTGAGTTCCTTCCTGTTCCATTTCAGAACATAGTATGATAGAATCATAGAACACTTAGAGTTGGAAAGGACCTTAAGATCATAGAATCATAGAATAGAATAGAATAGTTAGGGATGGAAAAGACCTTAAGATCATCTAGTTCCAATCCCCCTGCCATAAGCAGGGACACCTCACACTAAACCATGCCACACAAGGCTTCATCCAACCTGGCACACTGCCAGNAGACCTTAAGATCATCTAGTTCCAATCCCCCTGCCATAAGCAGGGACACCTCACACTAAACCATGCCACACAAGGCTTCATCCAACCTGGCCTTAAACACTGCCAGGGATGGAGCACTCGCAACCTCCCTGGGCAACCCATTCCAGTGCCTCACCACCCTCAGGAAAGAATTTCTTCCTTACATCCAATCTAAACCTCCCCTGTTCCAACCCCCCTGCCATGGCTAGGGACACCTCACACTACACCATGCCATGCAAGGCTCTGTCCAACCTGGCCTTTAACACCGCCAGGGATGGAGTATTCACAACTTT
Source organism: Agapornis roseicollis (assembly GCA_002631895.1). NCBI lineage: Eukaryota > Metazoa > Chordata > Aves > Psittaciformes > Psittacidae > Agapornis > Agapornis roseicollis. The sequence goes on along the minus strand of NDXB01004939.1, from coordinate 8,909 downwards.
CCTGGCAACCCATCCCAGTGCCTCACCATCCTTACAGTAGAGAATTTCTTCCTTATATCTAACCTGAACTTGCCCTGTTCAAGTTTTAACCCGTCACCCCTTGTCCTGTCACTACAGTCCCTAATGAAGAGCCCCTCCCCAGCATCCCTATAGCCCCCGTTCCTTCGACTGGTTTGGGTTGGAAGGGACCTTAAAGATTATCTAGTTCCCACCCTCTCCCATGGAAAGGGACACCTTTCACTAGACTAGGCTGTCCCAAGCCCCATCCAACCTGGTCTTGAATGTATCTAGGGACGGGGCATTTATCACCTCTCTAGGCAACCTGTTCCAGTGCCTCACCACCCTCACTGTAAAAAATTTCTTCCTTAGCTCTAGTCTGAATCTTCCCTCTTTTTTTAACCATTATGCCTTATCGTATCGCAACAGGCCATGCTAAAATATCTGTCCCAATCTTTTTTCATAAGCCCCCTTTATGAGTGTTTTTTTTTTTGTTTCATCTTTAAGCTCCTTAAGGCACCAGATGAAACTTTCCGTAAAGCAGCAAGACAACCTTCACAGACCCCCTTTCAGAGTCTCTAAACACATACTTTTACCATAAGACCTTTCAAGGATGCCTCAGTTTTGTGAATTAAAACAATTAGATTACTGTCATGCTTGAAACTCCAGCCTCCCTCAAGCTGTTTTCTGTGTTCAAATCACAAAGATTCCATCATACAGGACATTAAGTACCAATTAAGTCTGGAGTTAGATATTACAACCTGGACTGTGTATTTACCTGTCAGAAAACCAGCCCTTCTTAAGTCCTTGCCCCAGCAGAGTTTGCTCTCTAGTCTGCTGTGCCAATAAACAGTTTGCTAAGAGCAAGTCGGATCTATGGTTAGTGTCAGAGGAAGGGTGGTGCCACATTTGGTGCTGTGCCATTTCAGTATTCCATGGAGAACCAATACCCAAGAATTCTGCTTAGCTTATGAGATTGGATGGGAATTACAACACAAACTGATTCTTGATCTGCTCACAATTAAAAGACTTATTCAGAAAAGACTGAAATACATGCAACTATTGAGAAAAGCTAAGATAGAGAATACATCAGGGTTTACATCTGATATTAAATTAATCTTTGTAAATAAGAGAACCAGTAGCTGTTAATTTTACATGCTTATAAACAAGAAAGTCATCAAATTGGCTCAGACTGCACATTAAAGTGAATGAGAAAAAGATCTTTCACTCATCTTTTCTGTGTTCCTGTTGTTTTGTATTTTAGGCTTTTAAGAAGATTGGGTTTTGACAGTGTTTCCTGACAATGATCCATCAAAGAAGCTAATAACCTAGAAGAGGCATCAAGGGGAAGGTGCATTTTACAACCTCCTAGCCACTAGCAGCATCCTGAGGTGACAAAGCTAAAATAGTGTCAGCTCTCTTAGGGAGCAGATCCAAAATAACAAATGAAATGTCCTCTCTAGTCCAAGTCTCATGGTTTCATTGGGATGGAGCAGCAGAGGGTTAAATGTGAAAAATATGAGTTCCTATCAAAACCACGTCTCCCTTTACTACTAAAGTCTTGGAAGTTGTAGATAGAACAGTGTGAGATGACAGAGTACGAATGTCTCTGCTAACAGTCCATAAAACACAGAAGAGAGCTGGCGATTCACACTATAGCAGAAGGAGAGTCTCTCCAGTCCAGAGACATCTTCATTGCATAGATTCATGCTGAATTAATAGCACATGTCTAACCAGACACGATCAGAATTAAGGAGTAACTTAAATCCATCCCTTACATAAAACACATGTAGAAAGTTTTGTAGCTTTGTATTTTGGCAGTAAATATTTCAGCTTAAGGAAACAGTGATAGATATTTCACATTTGAGTTCCCACATATTTGAGATAAAACTTCACTGAGCACTGTGGTTAATGTGATCAAAGTCACCTATTATATGCCGCTAACACACTCAGCTGCCTGAGCGTTTTCAGGATGAGACCCTTTACTCATTACATTCATAAATAGGAAGGCAAGCAGGGACCATTACAGTCTGGGCTGACCTCCTGCATAAAACAGGCCATCAAATTTTAAATGTAATATAATTAGGGTTCTCAGGTTTAACTGATAACAGCAGCAAATACCCCAAGGAGACCTTAAAAATGTGTCAGGCAAATTTACACATAGAAGGTATGCTTTGATGTGTGTCACTGAAACATCACCAGAGCTAAGCTCATTCATGCCCAGAAGCTCCTCAATATGATTTTTTTTAAACTCTATTCTTGACAGTCTTCCTCCTTCTGGGAAAGCTGAAAGGACTGTTTATTGTTCTTGTCTTCTTTCTTAATATTTTTAAGCCTCTCTCCAGGCAATGGTCTAAGATATTTTTCTCTTTTTGTTATTTACTTCCCTGAAATGACTGTGAATGTGGTGCCTGAGGGTTCTGCAGGCTCTCCGAGGACAGAATCTGACACAGCGTTTTTCATTTTTTAACCCTCACCAATATCAATAGCCTCAATTATGTTGGTTTTTCTCTTCTTTTTAATTACTTTTAGCTAAGTGGGCTTGAAAGAAAAGCCCTCCAATTAACCCTTCCTAAGATATTTCAATTTTTATTAGTATTTAAACCATTGAACCACTTATGCCATCACCCAAATTGGCCGTGCTACTTTTTTCTCCCCAGTGAAAAAATTATTCCTCGATAATCATTAGTGTCATCAAATTACAATTCCATGGAGAGCCAGATCATATGAATATGCCACTGAACATGAACGTATAATTGTAAAAGATGAATGGCAAGCTGCCCTGGACTTCTGGGGCTTGAGTTTCTTCTCTATTTTGGTATATTTGCCTGCTTTGTGGCTTTTGGTAATATTTTGTGGTTATTCACAGGAAGGCGGAAGCTTCTTTAAAGAATCAGTAACAAAAAAACTCTCACTTTTCTGGTCCAAGCTCATTCTTCCACAGCAATACTTCTGAAGTGCAACTGTTAGTAACAAATCTTCATCCATGTACTAGCCTGGGCCAAACCACAGTCTGGGCTCAGCCTCACCCATATCCTGCATCAGGGAGCAGACACCAAAACCCATTTTTCAGGGTAATCATGAGTTTGTGTAATGCTGAGCACTAAATGTGATGTTTAGGTAAGCGATGTATGTGATAACATCATGAGACATGAGATATATTATATTTCCCCTGTGAAGGCACTGATGCTCTAGGCAAGAATTTGGAAGCTGGGCTAGAGAGTTAAAAGCAACAAAACCATGTGAATTATATTAGTTCTCATCATTAAATATTCATGAACATGGGCTGACATTCATGAATTTGGCTTCCCCTGACAGCCTGGCTTCAGACTTCTAGCCAGATAATTCTTACAGCTAAGCATTTTTCTAAACATGACGTGATACATTTAAAGGAGATGTTTTCAAAATGATCCAGTTACTGAGAATTAAGATATTACACTGCAGCTTGAAAAACTTGGTGCACTCTCTTCTCCCCTTCAAATGTACCCTGGGGTGCTGGTTGACAAGAAACTAAACATGAGCTGGTTTCAATGTGTGCCCACAGCCCAGAAAGCAACCGTATCCTGGGCTGCATCAAAAGAAGTGTGACCAGCAGGTCGAAGGAGGTGATCCTGCTCTTCTATTCTGCTCTCGTGAGACCTCACCTGGAGCATTGTGTGCAGTTCTGGTGTCCTCAACATAAAAAGGACATGGAGCTGTTGGAACAAGTCCATAGGAGGGCCATGAGGATGATCAGGGTTCTGGAGCACTTCCTGTATGAAGACAAGCTTGAGAAAGTTGGGGCTGTTCAGCCTGTGGTAGAGAAGGCTGCGTAGAGACCTCCTAGCAGCATTCCAGTATCTGAAGGAGGGCTATAAGGATGCTGGGGAGGGACTCTACATTAGGGACTGTAGTGACAGGACAAAGGGTTTAAACTTAAACAGTGGAAGTTCAGGTTAGATATAAGGAAGAAGTTCTTCACTATGAGGGAGGTGAGGTGCTGGAACAGGTTGCCCAAAGAAATGGTAAATGCTTCATCCCTGGCAGTGTTCAAGGCCAGGTTGGACAGAACCTTGGGTGACATGGCCTTGTGTGAGGCATCCATAGCCATGTAGGGGGAGTTAGAACTAGATGTTCTTAATGTCCTTTCCAACCCTAACCATTCTATGTTTCTATGAAGTTTTACCTAAGGAAAGTTCCTTTCCTGACCTGCAGTGGGCAGAGATTCTGTTACATTCATCCCATCTCCAAAACCACTGCAACAAGCTGCAGCTCCAAAGTTGAAGTAACTAATTTCAAGCATACCTTCTCCCTTTCTTCATCTGTGCTCCTGCTTCCCCTTCACAGGCAGATGGTCTTTACCTTGTGTTGTGAGAGCTCTCCATGCCTCCAGGCTAAGGCTGCTTGCTGGAGTTCCATATCCTTGGGACCTGCCCTATTTTAGGACCCAGAAAAATTAGTCTCCTCTGTCTTTTGTCCCCAGCTCAGCCTTGTGGGTGACAACTCTCAATAACCTCATTTTTATCAGATTCCAGGCTCTCAACCTGAACAGGAATGTCTTGCCAGGTGCTACCAAAGAAATTTCTCTATCAGTACTCAAGAAAATAAACCTGGAGGAACATCTATGGTATGTCCAGGATGCCATCTTGAAATGGTGGCCCCTCCTGGAGCTCTAGCCAGGCAGGAAGCGCTAGACTCTGAAAGCATTTACTCAGTGAACATGATCTTGGAGTTTTGTGACAAGTCCCAGCCAGGAAATCGAAGGTTGAAGAAAAATATCAAGGGCCATGGAAATTTTTTCTTTTTTTTTTTTTTTTTTCTG
>NDXB01004933.1:48043-59691 GCA_002631895.1 Agapornis roseicollis | reverse complement strand
AAGAAAGGGGGGTTGAGTGAGTGAACGAGCTGCGTGGTTGGTTGGGTTTAAACCACGACACCAAGGATGCAGAATCACTCCATGTTTGAAGCCTGTGGACCTTATGAAGCAGCAGAACCACCACAAGAGGGAGGCAATTTACCAAACGGCTGCTGTGCACCCATCCCTGCCCTGTGCCTATGATAACGGCTTCTCAGCATGGAGATGACAGATGTGTCCAGATGTTGCACACGGGATTGTGCCACAGATCATCAGCAGCAGGGACTGCTCAGTGAGGGGGGCAGGTGGCTCATCCCAGTTAACTCTCACCATCTCCCAGATGAAGACAGGCTGAGAACATTGGGGCAGTTGAGCCTGGAGACGAGAAGCTGAGAGGAGACCTCAGAGCAGCTTCCAGTGTCTGAAGGGGGCTACAAGGATGCTGGAGAGGGGCTCTTCATCAGGGACTGTAGAGATAGGACAAGGGGTGATGGGTTCATACTGAAACAGGGGAAGTTCAGGTTGGAGATAAGGCAGAAATTCTTTACTGTGAGGGTGCTGAGGCGCTGGCACAGGGTGCCCAGAGAAGCTGTGGCTGCCCCATCCCTGGCAGTGCTCAAGGCCAGGTTGGACACAGGGGCTTGGAGCAAGCTGCTCCAGTGGAAGGCATCAGAATGGAAGAGATGGTCCCATAAAGCATCTCATGAGCTCCCTTATTCAACAGTTTGACTTTCACTGTTCAGTTCAGCACTGAACATCCCCAGTCCATGAGCTGGCCACACAGCTTCCAAGCACAGGTAGGGCCCATGTGAGAAACCAGCATTTCCTCAAGTCATCTTTATTTTCTAATGATTATACTCCCCATAACCCTCCTCCAAGCCATGAAAGATGCTGCTTGCTTGCTGCTTATTTCCATCAGCTGAAGGGCATTGGGTCTGCCTGGTCCTCGCTCCCCAGCCAATATCCACAGGGATGCTCACTTTGCCGGGCTGGGTAATGCTGGTGAGCACCTGGCCGAGGCCTCCTCCACCTAATCACCTCCCCCTCATGAAGGGGAGAGAAACAATTACCCTTATTTGTCTTGTCAGGGCTTGGATGTGCTGTGGCTGATAGTAATCGGCAGCCACTTTGCCTCAGGGCTGCCCCGAGTAATAATTTACATAGTGCAGCTAAATCTGAAAATCCCACTAACATCCTGGTCTAATGAAGCTCCAGGTACCTTCCTCAAAGCCAGGGGAAGGCTGTATCTAGGCAACACAGACGGCTGTCCCTCCTGAAGGAAGCACTTAGATGAACACCTCCAAAGGCAAAGGATGCTGCTAATTAACCCTTGGGGCAGCGCTGAGCTCCCTGCTCCATAACAAGGTCTTTGCATCCTTTGCAGCCCACTGGAAGGATGTCGGAGCTCTACTTCATGCCTCCAGTTCCCCTCGCAGCCCCGGAGCAGGGCTGGCGAGCAGCGCAGCTTTACTCTTTGAATTGGTATTTGCTAACATGGAAGGAGCTCAGCTCAGCCCTCATCATTCCTCTTTGTACCGGCAGTTCCTGAAGGGTTCCAGCGTTTGCAGAGATTTCATGTCAAGTTGGTAAAGTGGCAATGGGAGCAGTATAGAAACTCACAGGGTTTGGGTTTAGGGTTGAAATCTGGAGAGGATCAAGCAGGTAACCAGGGTGCAGGGAGGACTCAGGATGGGGATCTCCAGGTTTCCAGAGGTCAAAGAGAGTTAGAGTCTCCACAGTGGAAAAGCCACCCCAGAGCAGACATAAGGCACATAGGTCCCAAGGAAAGATTCAGTGTGTGAAGGTGAGATCTGCTCCTAAGAGCAATCTGCCATGAGAGACATTCCACTTCCCATGCCCCTAGATTTCTCTTGGCAAGTGCCCCTTGGAAACCTGACCATTGAAGTTCCTTTTGCAAGGTGACTTAAAGGCATCAGCAAACTCCTTGCACAGCCCTGGGGGAAAGCACGAGCAGCACTTCACTTCCTTGCACCTGGATGGAAATCATGTCCAGCATTCAGCAAACCTGCAGCTTGGCAGAACTGGATCCGATGCTGGCTTTGGGAGGTGCAGCCTGGGGGCACCGGGATGTGATGGGAGCTTTTTGTCGCTCTCTCTTTAACTGAAGGTGAATTTCAGTTCAGTAATGAGCCTGGCACATTCCAGCTCCTGATTAGATTTGCACAGTGATTAACCCAGCACATACTCACTTGGCAACCTGCCCAGCCCATTCCAGTTGCAGTGGACTGAAACTGCTTCTGCTGCTGCTCTCACACTGGGAAGCAAGGTTACCTGAAGGTCGTCATAGCAGGGCTCCAACCTGTGCTGGTTCTCTGGTTCTGCTTGGGAAGCACCTGTCCAGCTCCTCCTGGTGGATCCCTACCAGCCTGAGTGTGAGGTGTCCCTGCTTATGGCAGGGGGGTTGGAACTGGATGATCTTAAGGTCCTTTCCAACCCTGACTATTCTATGATTCTGTGATTCTATGATTCCGTGGTTCAGATTGTGCCATTTCTGGTGCTCCATGGGACAGAAGCATCTTCCCGGAGAAGCTTCCCAAAGAGATGGCTGGGTTTCATAGAATCATTTGGGCTGGAAGGGACCTTCAAAGGTCACGTAGTCCAAGCCCCTGCAATGAGCAGAGACATCTTCGGCTAGATCCGGTTGCTCAGAACCACATCCAGCCTGCCCTTGGGGCATCCATCACCTCCCTGGGCAGCCTCTGCCAGTGTTTTACCACCCTCATTGTACAAGGTTTCTTCCTTCTCAGAAACTAAGATGTAAATGCACCCTTTAGTTGCTTTGAGCTACCCAGTGGTCTCCGTGTGTCTCCTACGGAGTTCCCATATGCTGCCCATAGCCAGAGAAGCCACTGATCAGTGCCCTCTCTGCAGTCTTACCACTGTTACTCTTGGCTGGCAGGTCCAGCTCTGACCCACCTCATCTGGGGAGGTGGGACCATGCAAAACATCAAAGGATTTCCTCTGTCACAATTCCATTTACCAGGAGCTGGATATATCCATTATGGTTATTACCAGGACAGAGAGCGAAAATGGCCATAAGCATGCTCTCAGATCAATTGCAATAATCCATAGTTGGCTCGGGAGAGACACAGGGTGAAGCCTACTCACTCCACCTCCCCTGTGCATGGCTTATCATTTTCTTATGCTCACAAAAGACATTCTTTTCCTTCCTTCAGGGCCTGTCCAAAAGGGAAAAAAGACAGGATCAAGAGAATAGCACGTGTGGCTCACGTTTGCAATTTGCCTCTGATGGGATATTATAATATGGCCCAGATGCCTGGGAAGATGTTTAATGTAAGCCAGAATGATTGACAGCTCTCCATACAGGATGTGAAGGCTGTCCGATCTCAGGTTATTGAGTGTCCCACTTACTGACAAATATATACAGCAGCTAAGTAGGGCACACATCTCCAGTTCACCCTGCCTGAGCCCAGATCATTCTCCTGGAGCTGCTGTTGGATGAGCTGTGAATTACTGATGGCATCAGCAGAGGATACTGGGGAGATGCTGGCACAGGGTGCCCAGAGAAGCTGTGGCTGCCTCATCCCTGGCAGTGTTCAAGACCAGGTTTGATGGGGCTTGAAGCAAGCTGCTCTAATGGAAGGTGTTCCTGCCCATGGCAGGGGTTGGAGCTGGATGAGCTTTAAGGTCCCTTCCAATCCAAACCAGGCTGGGATTCTATGATTCAAATACTGGTGCTGGAGGTTTGACCCCTTAAGTCTGCTCAAGCAGTCTGAGAGTGTGTAATGCCATGACAATCATGGGACCAAGCCCACCACCTTGAGCACCTGGCTCCATCAGCACAGGACTGTAGAGGTCGAGTCCTGCTCCTACAGGAAGTGGGAGAAGCACTTCAAGAAGCTCTGGAATCAAGGCATGCTCTTCAGTGGAAGAGAAGCCTTAGGCAGCATCTTTGCAGTAAGCCTCCTGAGTTTACAAGAAACACAATAGTGTCCTGTCCTTTGGATTCAATTTAATGGGCTCAGGCAGCATTAACTGGCATCTTGAGGATAAAGAACAGTTGTCAGCCCAGACTCAGGCTCTCACATTGAGCAAGGATTATTTTATTATGATTAATATTCTTATTTCTTATTACTGCTAATTACTGGCTGAAGCTCGGTGCTGAGGAACCTACAGTAATGCCTCCATCAGTGCTCCAGATGATCCCGCATACTGGGAAAGGCCTTGTCAGAGCTCATCAGCTTTTGCAGATGACTGGTTCCACAGCAGCCAGAGGTGAGTGGCAATAGTACAGACAGGCAGGGGAATCTTCTTGCAGACTAATCCCCCTCCATCACTTTGTTTGCATTTGTGACCTCTTTTATTCATGACTCTTTGGTAGCAAAACACTTCCTCCCAAATAAACACTTGTGAAAAACAAGCATGTCCTAATTACTTGTGCAAATATTCTCCTCTGAATATGGGTGCAAACTATTTACCCACAGGAGCTGGTATCCCAAACGCTATGAATATGTATTTTCATGAGAAAACACAGAAAGTGGAAAAACCTGAGTGTGTTTTGTTGGCTTAGTAAGGGAGCAGAAAGGGAGCTGTGTGTTTCCTCTGGCTGTGTTCACAAGTGTTCCTAAGGCTGGGTTCACAAGTACCCAGTTGAAAATATTCAACCCAATTCCAAATATTGCATCCTACAAACCTTAAATTCAATCTGACAGAGTGATTGTGCACCCCTGGAGTGGAAAATAGGAGGATGATATTAGTTATTCACAGTGAAATCATCCCAAATTCATTTTCAGGGCTACAGGGAGTAGTGCACTCATCCAAGCCATGAGCAGGCAGTTTCTCCAGGAGAATGATGTGGCAAAGGGTGCCAAGGTCTTTACCAAAGTCCAGGTAGAAGCCATCCACAGCCCTTCCCTCAGCCAGGTCTTCACTTTTGTTCAAGTCACCTTTGAAAACCTATTTGAGTTTCTTTCATTTCTCATTTGGAGATCACGGGTGTGTTTGTCCAAACATCTGTGGGAGCTGGTTAACAGGATCAGGCTAGCATTAGACTAGTCCAGACGAGGAGAGGATAATCTTTTCCAGCCAAACAATAGCAATAAGATTAATGCATAAAGGCATAAATCCTCCTGTTCAACTCCATTAATCACCCAGATGTGCTACCTCCCTAAAGCCAGGCAGTTGCACTGTCAACATTGGCTTTTTCTCTGCTGAAAACACAGCCCCATAGGGCTAGCTGCAGAAAGCTGATCATCTCATGGAAGGGAATGGTTAAAGTTACTCAATTCCTGTCTCACTGAGGAAATGCAGAAGCTAGACACATCCAGATTCATTTGCAGTTGCTGTTTAGGGCACAGTAACACAGGAGATCCTGGGTGTGCACCATCAAGCTAAGATAGAACAAAGCTCTGTAACTCTCTGGTTCTGGTTAAACAGTGCCCGCCTGCTTCTTCAGCAAAGAAAGACGTTTGCCACAAGCTCCTGTCAGGTACTGAGTTACCATCTCTAACTTGAAATGTGCAAGAATTGCACATGTTTTGGACCTTCATTTCACTATGTAAAAAGCCAAAAGCTTCCAATGTTACTGTATGAAGTGACAGAGACGCAATGGAATCTTCTCTTTGGGACATCAGGGTTATCATTTTTCCAATGTGAACTCGGCAAAAATAAGATAAACCCACAATTTATGTTGCTGAGTCTCTATTTCATCTCTGAAAGTGCCAGCCCATCACTTTCCCAGCTCAAGAACCAGGACATGTTGACATTGCAGCCCCCATGAGCAGCACCACAGGGAGAATTGCCTCTGAGTTCCTGGGGATCATTGAGGTGCTATACCCAGACTGCAGCTTGCTCAGACCTTCCTGACCACTTGAAATCGCTGATTTGGGCTTTGAAAGGAGGAAAGAGGCTGGAAGGCTTTGATTTTATTCCTCTAGACTACAAACCACATTGTGCACGAAGTCATTTTTGCAATAGATCAGACTGGGGGGTATTTTCCAAACCCTCTGACAAGCACAGCTTTAAAAAGCAAGCAAATGACGTCCCTGCAGATTGACTGAGGATAAAGCATGCACGAGAATTCATTCACCACCCCCCGATGATAACACAGCGGTGATCAGAGCTCTCAGAGACAGCCGTGGGCAAACGGTGACTCTTTAATGATGAGCATACATTTAATTTGATAGCTGGGAATAATTGAGTGTTCCGGGCTCCGCTCATTGCAGGGGTTTGAGCAAACATAATTGAAAGGGACATGTGTTCTTTCCTTCGTACTCTGCAGTTCCTGATCAACATCCCGGCTCCAGCATTCGAACCTGGTGCTGGCTTTGGAGGAGCACAGAGCCCGACCCAAGCGGTGATGGAGCTCAGCCTCAGCGAGAGCCCAATGGGATGCGGCGCACAGCGCTCGGCAGCTGATGGGAAGGGACACAGCGACATCCCGCGTCCTTTGGAGGGCGGAAAGGCTCCGAGTTCATTCTGAGCCTCACCGGCCTGAAGGAGGAGGTGTGGATTGCTCCACCCCGGCTTATGCGTGACTTCGTTGCCATCAGATGTCTATCGCCGGCTGCTCGAGCTTCATGTCCTGCTGGGACGGGTTCTTGCTGATAGATCACAACGATGTCTCTGAGCTCGGCTGCCGACCAGGAGTAACCGCAGCACCATGGTTAGATGTTCCATGCAACACAGACATTGTTATATTCAGCCTACAGTAGGTTCGATAGAGAATTTATAGCCTGCCAGATAAAGAACCATGAGGACAAGAGATGGGGCTGGGCATTGAGGATGGCAGGCTTGAATCCCATTAATGTCTGTGATGCTTTTCCTTGGTGCTTTAAGATACTTTGCCCTGTCTGAACACTTCTTTCTCCTCCTGGTGTTCACACTCCAGCACTATTTCTGTTCATCTGATGGGTGGAATTCAGGCCTTCCACAGCAGGACAGTGCATGTTGCAATCTGCATTTCCAGAACCACTTGGGGACTGATGTTTGCCTGGAAATGGGAAGACCAGGAGTCTGAAGTGGAACTTCCACAAGGAAATGTATATTGCTCCCCCAAAAATCCCTCCATCATCCTGTTCTGCTGACAGGCAGGGTACACCACAAAACAACCACACACTAGCTGTATAACATGCACAGTTTATTAAACAAGCACACTACAGCAAATAAGCTCACTGGCACAAATCAGGTATATATCTCTATGTATATAGTAAATGAGTACAAGAAAGTGAATCAGAGATACATATATATAAGTACAGAGGAAAACTAGCAATATCATTACTGCATAGAGACAACAGAGGTTAAGAAGAAATACATCACCAGTCACCACTGAATCATCATCCAGGCCCACACTTGAGCTGGGAAGCCCCATTGCAGCCAGTGCCAGAAGTCTCAGTCCTGGATTCGGCTACAAGAGGCTCCTGCTTTTATACCCTTAGAAACACAACGGGCTTTATGCCAGCTCTGTCATTGTTTGCCCATGTGGACGTGCAGTTTCTCATGATCTCAGTGTTGCCCATGCCAAGAGCACTGGCCAGGCACTCTGCTGCAGCCAAGTAGGAAGGTCATAAAATAGCTGCACCCCTGTTTTCCTGCCTCATTCCTATAAACAGGCACCATGACACATGCATCCTGCACTGAATACACTGTGACAAAACCATACTGTGTTATATGTCTCAGCCATGAGAGGGAATCTACTCTCAGTCAGGTTCCCATCCGTTACACATCCTCATCTTTGTTATCCTTTAAAAAAGCAAGCCTCAATGAATATAAAGCAATGCTGTTATAATAAGAAAGCTGCTTAAGAGCCTTTCAACATCAGAGCCTATCTTCTGTGGACATTTCCATGTGTTAAAGGTTGAAAAATTGGGGAATTAAATAGCAATAAATCTGTAAATATGTAAATCTGTAAAATTAAATGGTGAAAAGCTTGGTCAGTTAAGAAAAGCAGGTGGAAAATGACATTACAAAACATTCAAAATCCAATGGTAACTAGTTTGCATTTTGCCATGCCTATGCATTGTGTGAGCTAAAGCCGATATTCATTCCCATTTATCAGTAATTACTAAATGCAGCTTTTCCAAAGGTAATGCTTGCATTAGCAGTTGCAAAGAACATTGTATTTTCTAAGCTGAAGACTTCTACTCCTTTTCCTGCGTTTCACATCCTACATTTCCCAACACATGTGATGTCCTTCCCTTTCTATCTTGCAAGTAAGCAGCAGGAGATGGGTAAAATTTGTATTTCAGCCATGAGAGCATTTTAAACATTTGGACATTTCCATGTTTTGAGGAATCAGTGGTTATGAGTGAAAACAGCCTTTGGAATGGAATCCTCACTTTCTCAATGAACAAAGCACTTAATACACTGCTCAGCACAAGGATCTGCTCCTCTACTTGTCAGTCACAGTGACCTTTAACTCCGTAAGTCTATTGATGAAGTCCTCCATGTCCTTTGTACTGTCTGACTTGAGGTAGTAAGTCACCCTATCATTAGACAAATATAGGGTCTTCGAGTCGATTCTCTGTGCTGTGGCACTGCTGAGATTGATGCTACCACGGATAAGCTTGCCGATGTCATCTTTGTCCCTGCAGAGCAAAGGGGAGAGTGAAGAAGCTCCGGAAGCAAGGCCATTGCTGTCTAAAGAAGCACAGGCTGTTTGTTAGGTGGGATTTTGAACACGTTCTTTGCTCTTCTGATGGCCACAGAGAGGTGGGGAGGGTATATGGGGACATGAGTGCCCCGTGGCCCCCAGCTTTTCCCACCACCTCCCTCCCTCCTCAGCTCCAACCCCATATCTCTGCAATCAATGGGAGCTGTGGGACGCTTTGCCAGAGCTTCCCCATCTCCATCTCCCCCCTGGTGCCAAAAGCTATAAACGAAACCAAGCTGCAGATGCCTGTTAAAACCCCTGCTATCATCTAAGGTGTCTGCCTGGCTGTTCTGGAGCCTTTGCAACTACAAGACCCAAGTAACAAACAACATCCCCTTTGGTGGGACCTGCCTGGTCGGTCACTTACCAGTAATAGTTAAGCCACGTGTCCCGAAATTCAAAACAGCGATTCTGGTACCAGAATATCCAATTTGTCCATTTCCTGAAGTGGAAGATTTGCATGTCCATTGCAACACAGAGGGGACTGAAAGTGAACTAAAGAGATTGCTAGAACCAAAAGTGAAAGCAGCATTTTCTTAAAGGGCCCCTCCCTGGAGGGCATGAGGGCTTGCATGTCTGAGGTGCTGAGTTACGGGTCTGAGTGCGGTGCAGCCAGGACATCAGCATCATTCATGGGGCAATGCCGAGCATGGCCATGGAGCCACGGGGTCTCCAGGGGATACCTGGTGGTTGGATTTGCTCGCACACCGATGCTCCCGAACACAGCCGTTGAGGTTAACGGACGGCGGCTCCTGCAGCGCCCTCTTGTGGCATCGGCCGGGAAAGGCCGGCGGTCACCTCCGAGGAGCTGGCTTGGGACCTTCAGGAGGTAGCGCTGTCCTTGCCATCCCTATTGCTCTGACACTACCCCTTTCTGACCCCCTCCGTCACCCCATCCCTTCCTCCCATTCCCCCATCCCTCTCACACTGTCCCTGTCCTCCCTCCATCACCCTCACCCCGAAATTCTTCCCTGTGAGGGTGCTGAGGCGCTGGCACAGGGTGCCCAGAGAAGCTGTGGCTGCCCCGTCCCTGGCAGTGTTCAAGGCCAGGTTGGACACAGGGGCTTGGAGCAAGCTGCTCCAGCAGAAGGGGTCCCTGCCTGTGGCTGGATGAGCTGGATCATTCTATGACCCCTGTGTTGTCCCCTCCCACACCCCCTCCATCACTCAGAGGCATTTCAGATCTGGGGAGTTTCTGTCCCTGCCTGTCACTGCCTGTGCCCCGGGCATCCACCTCACAACAATAGGATTCATCTGGAATAGCCTGAAGGAATTAATGATGGAAAGGAGAGAAGCTGGGCTTAGGTATTAACGTGCAACATCATTTTTCCCAGAAAGTCTGTAACAAAATAATCCCATAAACCCAACAAGTGTTGGTGCTATTTATGTAATGTCGTAGCTGGCAGGAGGGCACAAATGCAAGTGAGTTTATGTAAAGCCCTGTGCTCCTGGGGCAGGGGATGCTCCCAAAGGCACCAAGGAATGAGGCTTCTGCTCTACAACTTCCCTCTGAGCTTGTGCTGGAGGTTGGGGTGGGTTTTCTCCCCCAGATCCATGCTTGAAACAGGTCAAGGACCTTTGCTGCTGGCCCCGCAGTGTGTAAGCAGCCTGGTGACAGCATTCAGTGGAGCTTTCTGGGGGTGACACAGGGCTCCTGTGCTGTGTGGGGCACAGGGGGGCCCACAGAACTAAAGCAGGATGCACAGCTGATGTTGCAAAGGATCCTGGCTGGTGGCTGGACCAGCCTTGTCCATTCAGTTTGAATCTGGAAGTGCAGGTACCAGCACTGCCACATCTGCAGCCTGGGATGCAGGGATGGGCTCACCGCATGCAGCAGCGCAGCTTTGGGGAGTGGGAGCATCTTGCAGGAGCTGCCACAGAAGTCACCAGGTGACACGTTCCCTGCAGGGACATTGCCCAAACCCACAGCAAAGGCGTCTGTGAGGATGCAGGAGGGGATGGACGGATGCTCACACCCAGCAGAGGCAACCCCATAAGTGTGTTACCCTGCTCATGAGCAGTCACCATGGCACGGGGCCAGGGGTCCAGCTGAAGATCCTGCAGGAACACGAAGTGTGATAAGACTGAGACCAAAGGGTGGGGAGGAACTGTTGCATTGGAGTATTCTGAATCATTTCGGTCTTACTGGTTTAATGGAGTTATTACTTGTTTTAAGGTCTTCCCCTGCAGTTTCTGGTCTAATCAGGTCAAAAGCTGATTTGCAAATAATCACCAGGAAAGGGGGGGAAATCGAGGGATTTAAACCCAAGCTGTGCATTTTATACTATTAATTGAAAGTCTGTGAGAGATAATGTGTCCCTTCTCCTGGCTGAAATCTGTAAGCTGCTATTAGCAGCAAACTCCCCACCCGGCTTGGGAATCACCTCCTGGTTGGGATTACGGCTGTGCACGCATGGGAAAATCCCCAACAGGCAGTGAAAGGGCAGAAATTAGGGAGCATCAAGGAGATAGGGGCTGTCCGAGCACCCATGAACTCCACATCGGGTAGCACAAACCCAAAAGTAACTGAAAGCGGGGATTAATAAGTAAAGTCATGCTGGTAACTGAAATGTTTCTCTGCCAGAGAGAAATGTGCAAGTTGGACTTTATTGTGAGCTCTGTGTGTGTCTGGCACACTGCTGCAGGCAGCTCCCAACACACTTTCCACATCCCTGGAAGAGGGAAGAGGTCAATTAGCAGAGAAATCCACTCCGGTATTAATTACATGATATTACCAGGGCTTATTGGCTAAGCCCCATTCTAATCACCTTTCTCTGTTTTATTGCAGGCAGCACCTAAGGACACTGCATGTAGTGAATGAAACAGATCTCAAAGTTGACTTCGGCACGGGCAGCGCGGTGCAGGCACAGCAGCAGCACCAGCGGGCACAAGAGGCAAGCAGCGAGGATTAACACAACAGACCTGCTGTCTCCCACCAAGGTGGTGGCAGAACATTCACGAGTCAATGAAGTCCCCCCAACCCCAGCCCGAATCCAGTGGGGTTTTCCATTATAAATAAATAAGGGGGGGGGGGGGG
>NDXB01004933.1:0-47915 GCA_002631895.1 Agapornis roseicollis | reverse complement strand
GGGGGGGGGGGGGGTGAGTTACGGTTTTCCAGCAGGAGGGAGGGATTCATGCAGCCTCCAGGTAAAAGTCACTGCGGAAGCTCAGCACAGCAAAGCAAGATCCCGTTCTGGTGGCTCAGCTGAGGGATGCTGCTAGCCCTGGGATGCATCCCATGAGGAGCAGGCTCATAGAGGCCTTTGCCAGCTGAACCACTGCAGTTCCCAGTCAGGAAGATGCTGTCAGGTCCAAGCCTTCCATCCTGAGGCCGGCTCAGGGCTGGTGGGACAGCGATGGGGATAGCAATGCCAGGACCCCACACAAGCCTTCTGCCCGGAGGGGGATGTTTCATCCTGAGTCCACCTCTTCGTGCCTTCACACCCCTCTGGAGCTGACAGTGACAGGCTCTGCTGCAGCGTGACATTGAAGGTGCCCAAGGGCTCTTGCTGGAAGCACAGGGAGGCTTCAAGCATCACCAGTTGGTTCAGTTGTCAAGGCAGCCCCGAAAATCCAGCTTGGTGGGAGGCAAACGATGCCAGTGCCATCGTGAGGACCAGTCCTCTTCTGTTGTCTGCCTCAAGAAGGGAGCAGTCTGGAGCCAGAATCTGTGTCCAGGGACAGTGAAATTGCAGTGACTCCAAGCCTGCTTGATTCCCCCATGGAAGTCTGCACAGGAGCACATGGAAGCTGCACCCAAGTCCCAGCGTGAGGCACAGTCCCACCAGTGTCCTGCTGCCACAGCATCTTGGGGACCCCTCCTGGCAGTGGAGCTTGGAAGGGGAAGGGGCCCTGCCCCATGGAGGCTGCCGTGAACCTGCTGCCCTCTGGGAGGGAGGTGACCCCAGGCTGGGCTGGGGGTGCTGGCAGCAGATTCCCCTACAAACACCCCCAGACCTGGCAAGATCCTCCAGGGACCCCAGATCCTGCTGGGTCCCCTGGAGTGCCCCAATCAAATGGGATCCCTTAAGGAACTGCACACCCCGCAGGGTCTCCCCCCATCAGACACCTCAGGACACTGCTGAAGTCCCCGGACCCTGCTGAGCCCCCCAAACCCTTTGGATCTCAGCCCATCAGATTTCCCAGACCCTGCTGGGTCCCCCCCACCCCACAGGGTCCCCCAGGACCCCCAAAACCCAGAGGTCCCGAACTCATCGGATTCCCCAAGACCCCCTAAAGGACCCCAGACCCTGCTGGGTCCCCCCCACCCCACAGGGTCCCCCAGGACCCCCAAAACCCAGAGGTCCCGAACTCATCGGATTCCCCAAGACCCCCTAAAGGACCCCAGACCCTGCTGGGTACCCCATACCCCTCCATCCTGCAGGATCCCTCTGGGACCCCCAAACCCCTTGGGTCCCAGCCCATCAGATTCCCCAGACCCCGCTGGGTCTCCCCACCCCACGGGGTCCCCCAGATCCTGTAGGGTCCCCCTGAGATCCCAGTGTCATCAGACTCCCCAGGACCATCTCAAGGAGCCCAGACCCCGCTGGGCTCTCCCTGGGACCCCCCAGCCCCACAGGTCCCCACCTCATCGCACTCCCTACTCCCGTCTAAAGGCCCCCAGACCCGCTGGGGGGGGGTCCTTCCCAGCACCGCTGTCCCTTAGGCGGGGCTGCGGGGCGCTGCGGGCAGGCGGCGGGCGGCAGCGGGCGGAGCGGCGGCCCCGCGGGAGCGGGCGGGGGCCCAGGGCACGCAGCTGCGGAGGGCGCGAGCGGCCGCCAGGAGCGCGGCGGGACGGGGCCGGGGCCGGCGGCGGAGCCCCTTCTGCAAGCGCTGCGTGTGCGCCGCCAGCGCCAGCTGAGCCTGGGCCACGCCGGCCCCGAGCCGGCCCAGCGCCTCCGCACGGGCGGCCAAGCGCAGCTCTGCGTGCCGCAGGGCGCAGTGCACCTGCAGCACCCGGCCCTCCAGCTCCGCCGCCGCCCGCCGCCGCCCCTCCGCCGCCACCAGCCGCCGCCGCGCCGCCGCCAGCTCCACCGACCCGGGGCTGCTGCTGCTGCCGCCGCCGCCGCCGCCGCCGCCGCCGCCGCCGCCGCTGCTGCTGCCGGTGGTGGTGGTGGTGGTGGTGGTGGTGGTGCTGCCGGTACCGCCGCGGTCGGGGCGCTGCTCGCTGCCCGCAGTCGGACTCGCACCCGGACCCGGGCTCGGGCTCGGATCCGCCGCTGCCGCCGCCGCCATGGGAACGGGAACGGGAGCGGGGCAGCGCCGCGGTGATGATATATACCCGGGGGCGGCGCCGGCTACGGGCGGCTCAGCCCCAACGGGGCGGCTCCGGCACCGGCACGGGAAAGGAGGGACGACGGGGACACGACCCCGACCCGGTGCGGTTTGGTACAGGGGATGCTCGGGATCGGTATGGCCCGGCACGGCACCGGGCTCGGTACGGTACTGACACTGCCACTGGCCCGTGCTCGGTACAGCTCGATACAACGGCAAGGCACTGGCACCATCACGACCCCGGGCTCTATACGGCTTAGTACAGAACTGGACTGCCCTCGGTACGGACTGGCACGGCTCCGGGCTTCGAAAGACCCAGTACAGCACCAGAACCAGCACCGTCATGGATTCGGGCTCGGTATGACTCAGTACAGCACCGGCCCTGAGCTCAGTATGCTTGGGTACCGACACCAGCACATCGCTAGGCTCAGTATAGCCTTGTATAGGACCATCCCGGTGGCACCGGGTAACTGCCCTCTCTTACGGGCATCACAGGGAAAGGTTGAGGGGCTTATCGGGGGGTCACTGGGAAAGGCAGGGCTGGGAAGGCTTAAGCTGGAGAGGCTTAGGGGGAAAGGCTGGGCGAGGAAGGGATACAGGAGAGAGATTTACTGGGAAAGGTTGGGAGAGAGGCTGAACTGGGATGGGTTACTGGTTTCAAGCCTGCAGCCCCTGGGAGAAGCAACTGAAGAAGCTCCTTGTGCTGGCTGGGGGATGCTGGTGGCCCAGCAACCAGCATGGGGTAGGGAAAAGGGCAGGGGCAGCCCCTGTCCCACTCCCCAGCTGTAGCTGGGATGTTCCAGTGCTTGGGGCTCAGGGGACGTGGCACCAGGACAGCATGTCCTTGGTTGCATGACTGTCACAGCAACGTCGTTGCCGATGTCATTATCATTTAAGACAGTGTTAATAGAGCTGGGAGTGGGAGGGAGGTGGAGCAGGAGGGTGCTGCTGCCACCTTGCTCCCCCGAGGAGCCTGGTTTTCAGGGTTCCTCCTGTGGGGATGTCACGCTCAGTGGCTGCATATTCACATAGGTGCGTGGGGTAATGTCTGCTTGTACCCGCATCAGAGCGGCAGAGAGATAAAAGAGATGATGGGAACCAGGTGCCGAAGTCTCATCCCACCCCCAGACAGAAGGAAAAGCGAAAAACCCACCCCAGCCTAAAGCTGTTCTCGGCAGAGCCATGTCCAGGCCTGCAATGGATGAACACCCCCGTCCCACGTGGACTGATGGCAGCTTTGTTTTCCTTACCTTATGAGGGAAAAAAAAACCCCATCCCTTGTGCTTTGTGTTGCATTCGTGCTCTTGCCAGCGCTGCCACACGTCTGCCAGACACCGGAGCAGCGTCAGAGGCTGCTGCGTCACCGTTCCCGGCCCCCGCTGCCAGCTTGTCCTTTCCTGCCTGTCCACCACCTCCCACCGCATCTCCCCTGCTCCACGGCCACATTTGCTCTCTAGGCTGAATTTCAGGCTGTACGAAAGCTGAAGTCGAGGCTGAACCATCTTCATGCATCCAGTGCAAATGCTGCTATAAAGTGAGGTTTGATGCTGCATCATCATAGGTTCAGGGTCAAAGCTCTGCTCTTGCTCCCCCTGCCTCCAAGCCAAAGCAGCTGAAGGCAGGTAATAAAGAGAACATTCTCCTCTATTTCAGTGGAACCTGGACCCCCATGAGTACTCCAAGGGGGGAAAGGGCTGGGGTCGGTCTTGCAGTGAACTTCTCCCACTCCCCCAAAGCGAAATCTCAGAATTGCTGAGCTTGGAGGGACCTCATCACCTTTGAGCTCCTGTCCCTGGCCCAAAGTGAGAAAAGGAAATGCTGGTAGGGAGCAGTTATGCCTGGGAATGAATTTCAGAGATCAGATGAGGCCAGATGGGCTGGGGATGCTGGGCAGGAAGGCTGGGGATGCTGCTGAGGCCCACACAACAACTGTGTCTCCAGGCTCTCAATAGCACATCCTGCTCGATGAACAGACAGAGGCCAGTAAAGGCAAATCATAGAGAAATGCAAGAAATGCCCGTGCCCTCCAGGGTAAGTCACAACCCAAGTCCCTCCCGTGCTGCTGCGGGCCCTGCCTGAGCTGACAAGCTATGAATGATTTAGCAACGGAGTCTGAAATTAGCAGTGCTCAGAATAAACCTCTTTGATGCAAAAGCTCAGTGGAGAGCATTGTTCTCTCTCCCCTGGCAGCAACCCTGCAGCTGCATGTGGAGGCATCGACAACAGGGATGGGGCACCAAGCTGCACCCTGCAGCCAGCCCAGCACTAGTTACTGGTCCTCTGAGGTCTCTGGTGAGGACTTGAAGCCCTGAGGAGAAACAAATGAGTCCAGAGGAGGCCATGGAGATGCTGCGAGGGCTGGAGCAGCTCTGCTCTGGAGCCAGGCTGAGAGAGCTGGGCTGGGGCAGCCTGGACAAGAGAAGGCTCCTGAAGGGGAGACCTGAGAGCAGCTCCAGTGCCTAAAGGGGCTGCAGGAAACCTGGAGAGGAGCTTTGGACAAGGACCTGTAGGGACAGGACAAGGGGAATGGCTTGAACCTGCCAGAACAGGGGAGACTGAGATGAGCTCTTAGGCACAAGCTCTTCCCTGTGAGAGTGCTGAGGCACTGGCACAGGATGCCCAGAGAAGCTGTGGCTGCCCCATCCCTGGCAGTGCTCAAGGCCAGGTTGGACACAGAGGCTTGGAGCAAGCTGCTCCAGTGGAAGCAGTCCCTGCCCATGGCAGGGGTTGGAGCTGGATGAGCTTTAAGGTCTCTTCCAACCCAAACCATTCTACAATTCGNGCCCCATCCCTGGCAGTGCTCAAGGCCAGGTTGGACACAGAGGCTTGGAGCAAGCTGCTCCAGTGGAAGCAGTCCCTGCCCATGGCAGGGGTTGGAGCTGGAGGAGCTTTAAGGTCTCTTCCAACCCAAACCATTCTACAATTCACCCAGGGATGTGGAGCCAGCCCCTCATTGGCTGTGCTCTGCCTCAGGTTAGGGCAGCCCTGCAGGAGGATGTAGTTGAGGGCTGTGCAACAACCTCTGATTTTGAGCCTCTTTAAAACCCTGTATTGGGATCTGCTCCAGAAAAGCAAAGCCTTATTATAGGAAGTAAATCTTTAATGTTCGTGCCATCTCCCCCAGTGTCTCTGCAAGCTTTCCCTTAGGTGTCCCAGTTCCCAGGCAGGGGGGATCCAGGCACTGCTCTCTTATCCTGGCCCAGTTTAAGGGAAGGAATCCTGCATCAGGTTTTCAGGTTTAAGCCCCAGGTCTTCTGGGTTGCCCCAGCTCCATCCTGGTCCCAGCAGCGAGCTCTGGAACATGGTGGCAGCTCAGCCGAGAGGTGACACAGGAGCTGAGGGGCATTAAGCAGCATGGTGTTGGGCTCAGGGGGACACATTGTGCTGCCCAGCTCACCCTGGATGTGCCAAGCTCTATGGGCAGCACTGGGAGAGGTTTCATGGCCGGGATCTGTGCTCAAGGCACCTGGCAGAGGAGGTGATGGATTTCCAAGCAGTGCTCTGAGTTGTACACAGATGAAAGCCTGGCCAGGAAAATGACACCAGCTGCATGTAAGTACAGTGTTCCTGTGCCAGAGGCTTAAGTACATAAATGTGGTCTTCCTGCCCTTCAAAGAAGGAATGAGCTGCTTGGCACTGGCACCATCTCTCAGATTGATTTCTCTCTCTCCTTGGAAACTGGCTGATGCTTCTGAGCCCAGTGCCTCTGCTCCGGCTGCAGCCTCCGTGCCAAGCTGCGTTCTTCCAGGCTCCTTCCCTGCCTGCTTCCCCTCCTGGTTTCCTTCCTTTTCTCCAACCCTTCAGGGAAGGATCCGATCCCCCCAAGAATGAATCATCAGCTCTGTGGTGAGAACCACTGAGTCACCAAGCGGCAACAAACAGGACGCGGGCTGAACTCCTGGGGAGCACTGGGCATCACTGCAGCTTGTAATTCCCTTATGCCACTGCTGTCCCCAGGGGAACTGCTCCCAGCAGGAGAAGGGATGGATTACGTTGTTGCTTTGCAGGGTGCTGAGCATAGAGGATGAAATCACCCCAGATGAGGGGTGCAGGCTCCTCCATGGCTGTGGCCAGGCTGGAGAGCAGAGGGCTGGGGGGCCAGGAGGGGTGACCAGAGGCTTTAGGGGTGTCAATGCACTGGATGAAGGATCATCTGGGATGGACATGCTCCAGAGAGGCACACAAACCTGCAGGCAGCACCCAGGGAGGCCCAGGTGAGATGCTCTCCATGGGGCAGAGGTCCAATGGGACCCTAGGGGAGGGATGTGGCCACCCCATGCCTGTCACTACTTGTCCCTTGGCAGGGATGTGCTGCCTGGTGCAGGCAACACAGGGAGAGAGTTAAAATGAAGAGGAACAATGCAGGGCAGACTGGGGGGATCCTGGAGATTGGGACCCTTGGGAACAGGGATTCTTTGGGACAAGATCTTCAGAGACAAATGTTCTTTGGGACAGGATCCTTGGCAACGACAATCCATTGGGACAGGAATCCTTCATAGGGACCCTTGGGGATGAAGACTTTAAGGATGGGGACCTTGGGGGACAGGAATCCTTGGGGAAGGCGATCCAAGAGATCCTGGGGGATGAGGACCCTCAGACACGGGGACTGTTCGGGACACAGACAATTGGGGATGAGGATCCTCGGGCAGCAGAATGCTCTGAGGCAGAGTCCACGGTGACAGGGCTTTATGGGGAGAGGGCTCTATGGGGACAGGGCTCCCACCGGTGGAGCCCGGTGCGTTGCAGACCGGAGCAGCTTCGCCGTCCGCGGTCTACTGTCCCTCGCGGCGGCCCGTCGGGCCGGGTCACGTGGCTCACCTGGCCCAGGTGAGGCGGGGCCGGGCTCCGTTCGCTCGCTCGCAGGTAACGCCGGGGCGGGGGGAGCTGGGCCTCGGCCGCGACCCCAACCTCAACCCTGGCCCCGGCCCCGCCGCTGCTCCGCGCTTCCCCCGGTGGGGCCGCTCGCCCTGGGCCCGGGGGCAGCAGGAGGCCGCGGCCGGGAGGGGCGGGCACCCCCGCGGCCTCCCCCCACCCCGGCCAAGGCCGGCGTCTCGGTGTCCGTGCGCCCCGGGATGGGGAGGCTGGGGCTGAGGGACAGCTCCCCCCCCACCCCCACCCCGTTCCGTCCCCTCCGTGCCCCGGGGCCTTCCCGGCCCTCGCCCTGCGAGCCCGGTGTCGGTGGGAGCTCTGCCGGGGGTTGCTGGGGTCTCTCTGCTCCCTCCTGGGGTCGGTTTGGCTGTGGAGAGCTGATACCGTGATGGGGAGGGGAGGCTGCCCCCGGCACCCGCTGTGCTCTGCTGCCAGCTTTTCCTGTCCCCCAGACCCACCGTCCGGAGGATGTCGGGGGTCCAGAGCGAGCAGAGCAGCCTCTGCTTGGGGCCCAGGCGGGGCTACCCCACCACCACCACCACCACCCCCGCAGTGCTCCGTTAGTGAGGAGGAAAGGGCAGCACGGAAGCGGAGCCCTGTTGTCAGCTGGCACAGGGCGTGCTTTGGGCTGGGGGTGCAGGGGAGCCTTTGGAGAGAGGCAGTTCTTTGTCTGCGCTGTTTGCATCCCAGGGAGGCTCAGCGGAGAGGGTGCAGCAGCACAGGGAAGAAGCCAGATCTGTGTTCCTCTAGGCCAGGGTCTCTCATGCTGCCCGGAGCCAGCAGAGCAGCCAGGGGCCTGAGAGGTTTATGGGGTGGCTTTTAGCATCTGGCAAGGCTGTTTAGAAACCACCTCTTGGTGCCTCCATCTATTTATGATAAGCTGTGTCTTGTATCCTGAATTTAGGTACCTCAGTTACTGTTCTTCCTTCCCTAGTCCCTAACAACAATGGCAGTGTTGTGATTGCCAAACTGGTGTGATCTTGTTAAGTGGATTCGCTCCTTAATTTAGCTTTTTCCACACTCTCAAAGGAAGCCCTGTCCTCTGAACAATGAAGATCTTAGACCCCGGCTAACTCTTAGATGCGCAAACTCTTCATGAGCCCCTCCTCATTCTTCTGAAGCAGATGCTCAAGTTCTTTAGGAGGATCTTCACTTTTCACACCCAGTGCCTGCGTGAGACCAGAGAAAGCTCTCACCGATCTTGTGAGTATCAACTCGGCCATGGATTTCAGTCAGAGCTTTTATTTAAGTTAAGCAGCTGGCTCCAGGTTTCAGACCAGTCCCTCGCTGCTGCATCGAGGTCTTTTGTCTTGTCTGTGCTCCTGGGGAACTCCTGTGGGACCACTGTGGTAGTCACAGCGACCTGAGCTGAGAAGGGAAGGGAATGGGGCGAGCTCAGTGCTCAGGGCTGGAGGCATCTCTGATGCCTGATGCCACCGGGGGTTTGTGCAATGTCAGGCAAGAGGTTTAATCTCTGTGCCTGCAGGTGTCTTTCTGCAGAGATGAGATAATGCTCCTCCCTGTGTCAGAGATACTCTGAAATGTCAGAATGTTATATATTGTTATATAAATGGTTGTTACTGTGCAGTGCATGCATTAAAATCTGATGAGGCCATGGTATTAAGAGCATTTTAAACCGTGAGCGTTCATCAGCGTCACAACACTGATGAAGCTGAAGTAAAAGCCCTGTTCTTAAGTTAAAGCAATTAAAACTCTCCACTGATGCTGAGTCGAGGGAGCTCTGCCTGCTCAGCACTGAAATTGGAGTGTCTGGGGCTTTTGTATTTAACATATTGTCCAGGAATGTGCAGAAGGAGCTCCTGGGACATGCATTGTTTATGGGTTTTTGTAAGCTAATGGAGCCAAAGCATTCCTGGAAAGCAGTGGTGTGCTGTAACTGCCTGGCTTTCACTCTGTGCCTGCTTCTTTGTGTGGAAAACGTGACTATTTGTTTTTAAAAAGGGAAAAGGAGGCAGTGCTCTAACAGGATAGGGTAGAGGTATATATTCATGCTTGAGGTGCCCTATAGAAAGTATATAGTAGAGCTGCAGAGGCAGTCCAAAACTGCTTAAGCTATGGCTGGGCTTTTGCTGCTTATTCATTAGCCTAATTAGAATTTAAAAGGATCTCTTGGGGATGAAAGCAGTGTTAGCCAAGAGGCTTAGAAACGGTGGGCAATTTAGGGCCCCACCACAGTCTGAGCTAAAAGCAGCAATAGGAGTAGTGGAGGGTGACACCCTTGATGCAACTTTCCTGTCCATCCCCCAGTGCCGAGCTTCCTTCATAACAGGGACATAAAATGTGCCAAGCTCTGCTTGATGGATGTGTGGAGCTCAAGTGTGACAGTGTGTAAACACAGTTTACTCCTGTGTGCAGAGCTGGGGTTGTTGTGTTAGTCAGTGAGAACGGGTGAGTACATAGGCTGCTGGTAGGGTTTCTGTAGTAGGGCTTTGTGAAGGTTTTGCTCCCGTGAGGCTTGATTTGAGAGGGACTTGATGACAAGATCTCTTTAATCCAGATGAAGACATCAGTTTTCATAGGAAAGCCTTTGGCATAACTTGGCCTTAGCATGACTAGCAAAAATCATTAGTGTTAGTAACACTGCTGTTGCTAAACCCTCTAAATACCATTGAATAATCTGGAGTCTGAACTGACAGCTTGCATAATGATTGATTGCTTGTCATCTCCTCCTGGGCATGGTGTGGTTTGAAATGGATAGGCACTGTCAGGGCCCAGCTTAATCCTAAAGAATGCAAGACAAAGGGGAAGTTGTTTAAAAGAAGATACTTTCCCTTTGGAGCCTGTCAGCTGGCTCCACCTATGGCTGTGATGCTCATTTTTTGCTCTGGAGCCTGAGTCTTGCAGCTGCATGGAAGAAGCCTCTTCTGAAGGATACAGGGATTTTGATGTCTTAACAATAGTCCTTTTAAAACAGTTCTTTTGATTGGAGCATCTCCTGGAAGGAAGCAGCAATGTTGAGTTATTGGAGAACCCTGAAGCACAGGCTGGATCCCCTCCCTGTGCAATGAGAGCAGCGTGAATCCTAGTGCAAAGTACTTGTGTAAATAATGGGACTATCAAATTGTGGAATCACGGAATCTAAATGTTGGGTTCTTCTCTGTTGATCAGCAGCTTGCTAAGTGATGAAGCCTTTGTTTGACTTGAGACCTTCTTGTTCTGCAGGTGCCTGAGCAGTGAGCCATGCTGGGCCGGAAAACAGGACTCCCCCACAAGCTGAACAGCCACCGCCAGCTGAACCAGTCCTACCAGGAGGCTGTGCCCCTGCGGACCAGGGCATCCAAGGAGACAGATGTCAGTTTGGAGGTGTTCAGTGGCTCCACACCTGAAATCAAACAGGGCCGCAGCAGAGCCCAGCAGATGCGGGATAGGAAAGGTCGCAAAGCTGATCTCAAAGACTCCAACGGGAGAGAGGCAGAAACAATTACCTTTATTTCTGGTACAGCAGAGACTCCCCCAAACCAAAGCTTTTGCTGTTCCTCTCTGTCTCAGGCCTGGAACACATACAAGGCTGTTTTCTGTTGTATAGTGACCTGTGGGGGCTGCTTTCAGGACTGCAGTGTCTGTATCCCCTATCCAGGGCCTACTGAGACCTCCACTGATGATGGAAAGAATGGAGATTATAATGGGCGACTGCCAAACAGCCCTGCCAATGTCTCTCCCACTGAGAAAAATGGGAACCAGATCAAAAAGTCCAGCATGGGTAGCAGTTTCAGTTACCCAGATGTGAAACTGAAGGGCATTCCTGTCTATCAAAACAGGAGCCCCAGCCACCACCTGGAATCAGATTCATGCTGCAAAGAGCTGCTGCCAGAGAAGCCCTTCAGGAACAGCATAGAAAAGCCACCCCTCCCCAGCAGCCACCGGAGTTCAGAGGAGTATTATTCCTTCCATGAGTCTGACCTGGACATCAGTGAGCTGAATGGCTCCATGTCCAGCAGGGAGATTGATGTCCTGATCTTCAAGAAGCTAACGGAGCTCTTCAGCGTCCACCAGATCGATGAGCTGGCCAAGTGCACATCAGACACTGTCTTCCTGGAGAAGACCAACAAGATCTCGGACCTCATCAATAGCATAACTCAGGACTACAACCTGGATGAGCAGGATGCTGAATGCAGGCTGGTCCGAGGCATCATTCGCATCAGCACCCGGAAAAGCAGAGTCCGGCCCCATATCTCTATCCCAGCCAGCCAGAGCCATGAGGAGAAGTCCAGCAGAGGCAATGCACCAGACAGTGGGAATGAAACCATGCTGGAGTCTGTGGTCATCAGCCAGGATGGTACGTGTGGCTTCCCTGGTGCTACCACTTCAAAACAAGAGGGTTGTTTTCATGGATCACAGAGTAGTTTGGGACAGAAGGGACCTTAAAGCTCATCCAGTATCAACCCCCTGCTATGGGCAGGGACCCCTTCCACTGGAGCAGGTTGCTCCAAGCCCCTGTGTCCAACCTGGCCTTGAACACTGCCAGGGATGGGGCAGCCACAGCTTCTCTGGGCACCCTGTGCCAGCGCCTCAGCACCCTCACAGGGAAGAGCTTGTGCCTAAGAGCTCATCTCAGTCTCTCCTGTTCTGGCAGGTTAAAGCCATTCCCCCTTCTCCTGTCCTTACATTCCCTTT
Source organism: Agapornis roseicollis (assembly GCA_002631895.1). NCBI lineage: Eukaryota > Metazoa > Chordata > Aves > Psittaciformes > Psittacidae > Agapornis > Agapornis roseicollis. Next base: position 36,223 of record NDXB01004933.1, on the reverse strand, counting down.
TAAGAAGTTCCTCTCCTGCTTTCTTGTTGGCCCCTTTAGATACTGGAAGGCTTTTCATTTTATCAAAGCCATGGAGATGTGACAGTGGAGCAGAAATGAAAACTGGTGTCTGTCTTCAGGCTGGGCTTCTTTTCCTGGGATGTGTGAATGGAGGTCCTTATGTGTTACTGGAGACCTCTGTTTCTCACCAGTCATTGTGTTGGGGCTTTCTAGATAGTATCTTTCACTGTCAAGGAAGTTTGTGCTGAGCAATAGAAGTTCTGCTGCTACTGCAGTGATTCTGCTTTCCTCCTCACCTCTAAGCTGGGCAGCAAAACTGAGTCAAACTTAACTGGTATGACCAGACGAGCTGGCTTGTGCCTGAGGATGTCCAGTTACTCAGCTGCCTTTCTCCTGTGAGCTACCAGTGCTCTTTGCTAATGCCACCTTTAGACTATACCATGACTGGGAGCCTCCTTGAATCTGGGACTTCCTCCACACAGTGGGTGAGGAGCTGACAGTAAATGTCCCTGCAGAGAGGAGGGAAGGGCTGCTGCCACAGCCTAACTGCTTCCTGGCTGTTTGGGAGATGTTTTCCTCCTGGTCTGGAGCACTGACCTCCAGCACAGCTTGTAAGAGAGTTTGTTGTAGAAAGACCTTGGAAAGCTCAGTGTAGAGGCTGAGGGGAGGTCCAGAAGTAACGGAGGAGGAAACCGGGTGGTTTAGCATTCTAAGGCTGCTGTTTCTTCCTGGTATGTAAGAGCTACAGAGCTCAGATTACCAAGACAATGGTGGAAGCAGTCTGAAAAATGGAACTCTACCTCTCCTATTACCAGAGGGTGGTGCCTGCCTTGGAAGCTGAGCCCTGTGTATTCCCTGACTGGGATCATCAGTCTTGAGTCACAGCTGCCCATCCTTTCCTGTCTCAGCCTCTCTTGGTTTTCATTCCAGACCTGGATGTGCAGATATCAGAAGAAACATCAGCAGATGTGATAGCCAGGAACATGAGGCGACACAGCAGTGCAGGTAACGTACCTGGCCAGGGTCTTCACTTCAGAGGCATCACAGGAGTGAGGGGAATGCCCTGGATGTCCCATGGTACACCATCCTTCAGTTTTCACCCTCAGAGGCTGGGCTGACATCTGCTTCTTTAGGTTACCATAACGGGGGTAGTTCTCTTGAGCTTTGGGCATGAAGGAAGCTCAGAAGACTGCCTGGGTCAGTGGGTGCTGGAAAAGAATGGAATCCAAGTATGGAGTGATCTCTGTCCATGCACAATGCTTGGCCTAAGAGCTTCCTGTCCTGGGGTGTCTGTGGGACTGTATTTGGAGTGTGACTGGCTAAGGTCTCAGCAGGGTTACACTGGGAACAAAAGGAACTGTGCAAAAGGGAAGCAGGGCAGGGTGATGGGCTGTCCCCTGAGCTCTGATCCTCCTGGCATACATGCTGCACTCCAAAGAGCAGCCCAGGGCTAAAAGACAAGTTTTCTCCTGCATAATAACAGATCTGTTCTAGGAGATGGCTACAATACAGGCAGGGTTGCTCCCTGCCTGTGGGCTTTGTGTGGCTTTCTCCTCCCTCATGATACACAAAGCCTTTGTGGCAGATGTTTGCCTAAGTGCCAGGCTGCTACAGTTCATGCTGTCTAATGTCACCATCTCTTCTCTTTCCTCTCCAAGGCTCTCCAACAAGCAGAGATTCCTCTTTCCAAGACACAGAGACCGACTCATCCGGGGCACCTCTGCTTCAGGTGTACTGTTAAGGAAAAGGACCCAAGCAGCAGGCAGGCATTCCGAGGCTCTGCTGCTGTCAGTTTTCTTCTCTTTCAATATGGAGTGTGCTACGCCACTTACTTTTTCCCCCAGTCTACCCTGATCCTGTGTTGAAGCCAAATTTCTCCTGCTCTCTAGATTTCACTGGATTTTTATGTTTTCTTGGACAATATAGAACATCAAGGAAGTGAACTGTGGAGCTAATGAACCTGGGAGGTGAAATGTGTGCCCAGGGAAGAGATGATGGACAAGGAAGTATCAAATAACTTGTGCCTTTGTGATTTCCGTACTTCATGTTTAGCTTCAACAACCTCTGTGGCCCAGCCCTTTTCCTCTGCTTTTGAGGATCTGTTGCACAGTCCTTGCTTTCTGGCATTGCAGAACTCAGTTCAGGTAGGGAAGAACTGGATGGTGTCTCTGTTTGTGCTGATCCTGAGTTGAGGACCGAGCACCTGCTCCCCAAGGACCCAAATCTCTATTTAAAGTTGCTGGGTGGGTCCCCAAAACATCTAAGTCCTTTATCCATGGTGCTTTCAGAAACCAGATCTGCCTTTTTCCCCACTGACCACCCTTAGTGGTGTCATCTTCTGCTGCACTGTATGAGAAGGTTCAGGTAACGTGGTTCATTTACTCTCTGGCCACTTGATGTGCCTCCTGAGATAGTGCCAGTCACAGAGGGGTGGGATGCCTGCACAGGCATCCCCTTTCCCAAGGAGACCAAGGGGATCAGCTGTGCACTGCCAGGTGTGGGTTGACCTGTCAGCTCTTCCTCACTCATCTGCCCAGCCCTCTGCCTGGCATCACACTGGCTGCTGGGCCAGCCTTGCACTTGGGATATGGCAGCAGAGGGAAAGCTGGTTCATTTTGAATGGGCTTTGTAGTTAGGAACGGGGCTGTTTGCCTGTTCTTGCTTTGAGAGGAAAGCATCCCCTCAGGGGGTCTCCAGGGGTCCGTGAGGAACTGCCCTTTGGTGCCTTCTCCTTCCCTTTGCTCTGCTCCAGCTAGTCAGAAGCAGATGGGGCATTGCCACCCTGAGGGCACAGTGCCAGCTGGCCTTGAGGGCTGCAGTGTTGCAGCGGGAGGATCTTACTGCTGTTACCACTTGGATGTTAATCAGAAAGCAAACAAGGTGAAGCCATGGGACTTGTTTATCCATTCAGGTACCCTTGGACGTGAGTAGAAAACCCTTCAGTTGTATTTACCAGCCATGGCATAAATGCACCCACTGGTTTCTGGGGGAGAGGGAAACCAAAATAGCCCTCGTGCTTTGGTGTGGACCATGCTTTTGTGCCTGAATTGAACTAAACTGTGCCTTTATTTCCTAGCCTGTGATTACTTTTCAAATGGTTTTCTAGGGAGGGAAAGGATTTAATTCCTCACATGAGCAGCCAGGCTTATTTAACCAGCCAAAGCCCTTTGAAATGGTTCAAGTGCCTGTTGGAGCCTGGTTTTGTGACCTGCTCGTGTTCCTGAGCATGCCTTCATAAATCATGGACATGACCAAGCCCACACCTGGGGATGCTGACGGAGAGAGCTTTTGAAAACAAAGGGGAGAGACTGAGACTTGGATTTGCCTTCCCCTCCCTGCTTTGTTGGGTTGTGAAGAACCCCATAGATGTGTTGAAGCCAGGCCAGGACTCCCAGAGGAGCTGTGTTTGGTCGCCTCCTCCTTCCAAGTGCTAACTGAATGGACCCCTTTGGCTTCCTGCTTCTGAATGGATTTGTACGTGTGTATTTGGACCAGTTTACTTCAACCTGTGCACTGAGGCATCAGCATGGGTCACACTGACATGCAGCTCTATGGTCTGCACTGAGCTTTGGAGAGGAGGGCTGAGGATGGACTTGCAAAGAGCTGCCAATCGCCATTACAGATGCAATAGCACGTTTTTCATGTTTAGTCTTTGTATGAAGAGTGAATGTGGATGGATTAAGCTTGCAAACACACACCCCCCCCCCAAGCAGTCTTTGCAGAGCATGCTTCGAAATACATCTCAAAGGTGTGTCTGCACTGACAACTACAGCAAGGCTAAGTCCACTTCGAACCAGACCTGTTCACACCCTCTACTGCNCCAGAAAAAAACCTCACTAAGAGGAAGACTCTCAACTGGATGGTCCCTGAAGCTGGTGCCCCTGTGGTGTCTTATGGGATTCTTTTGCACTCCTTGGCCTTAAATGTCTGATTTGGTCGTTTTTATAAAGCAGAACGATGTGCTCTTTACCTGTGCTGTGTCTCTTGCATTCCTGCTAGCAGCAGGTTGGAGGGAGCCTGGGCCAGGCCAGGAGCATTGCAAGGGCATTGCTGGTCCCTGCTTTCCCAGCAGCACATGGACAAACGTATCTTTGTCCATTGGGCAGCGTGTGCCCAGGGGCATTGATTGTTCAGAGGCTGAACGTTGTGGGCTGGTGCACGCAGGGAAGCTGGGGGCAAATAAAGGAACCGCTGGGAAGTGCCTGTTTGCATACAGGGAAACCTGGACCTTTGCTGAGTGGTGATGCTGGAACTGAGCTCAGTCATTGAGAGGCTCTGGAGTGGCTGCTGGCCTGGATGGATCTGCTTGCAGGGGGGATGCTGGCTTGCTCTGCCCCTGTGACCTGAAGGACCAGTTTTGCCCTAATTTCACTGCAGGATCTCAGCTGATGACCTGCAGAGCCCCATTCCCTGCCACTCACCTTCCCTCCCCCCTCTCTGGGCAGAGGACACAGGGAGGTGGTTGTGGTGGGGTTTTTCCCCCTGCTGCATAGGACATCTCCAGGCAGAAGAGGGTGGATGGGCTGAAGGATTGGCATTAACCCCTTCTTTTTGTTTTTCCTCAAGTGTAGTCGGTAAAGGACTTCTTTGGTGAGTGCAGTCAGGCAGAAGACCCCAAACTTGAGTCCTTCTGCACATGGTCCCCTGCCTGTTTTATCCCACTTCTCTTAAACCCGTGCCCCTTTTGGCACCAGGCACAGCCTGCTGCAGTTGTGTGAGATGTGTTTCCTGGAAGGATCTCAAAGCCATAACCAGGTAAATGCTGCCTTCTGTCTGGGAAGGGTCTCCAGAGGAGATGTTGTGCCTGGAGCCCTTGAGCCAGCTGCTTGGGGCCCCAGGGACATGAAGCAAAGGCTGCCGGCAGCAGCTTGCTGGTCCACCTCCAGCAGCCTGTGTGGGGATGTGGCTGTGCCACAGCTGCCTCTGCTGTCCCCATCTGCTCCTGAACTTCCCTGCTAGTTCCCTGGACAAGCCTGGGCCACACTTTCCTGGCCTCTGCCTGTGCTTCCTCTCTAAACCCCTCCAGTGCTTTTCCTGGAAGCAGGATGTCTGCCCTCACCACTCATTGCAGTGACCAAAGTGACTGAGGAGCTGTAGCACACAGCATCACTTCTGCTTCTCTTGGGCCCAACAAATCCTTGGGAAAAGGCTGTTTCTGAGGCATTTGAGTCCAATCCCTGCTCAGTGCAGCTCTGCTCTCACTCATCCCCTGCCCCAAATCACTGCTGCCAAACTGCTGCTGTGGGATCACTGCAGTTCCTGGGAAGATCTGAAAGCTCTGCCTTTCAAACTGTAACGCTGTGGCCAGCTCTCCTGCTCCTGAGTTCACTGCGTGGCTCATGCTCACAGGCACACATGGAATGAACCCACAGCAGGGTTTTGTCTGCTGAAGGTTGTGTCTGGGGTGACCAAGCTGCCTGGGCTGCTGCTGCGGTGGGTTTTGCACTGTTGGGTGTTCTGCAGTGACCTGGCAGGGGTTGGTTGCCCAAGTGGGGATCTTACAAGCACAAGCGGGCTTTACCCAGCTGTGTGTATGTAAACGTGTGCTTCCCACTCCGGTGCTTCCTTCTGGGAACCTGACTCAGCACCTTTCTTTTCCTGAAGACATTGCTTGAGTTTTATTGGGCTTGGTTTTGCCAGGAGACGCTGCAGAGACTCAGTGTCCTCGCCATGCCGTGGGTGTGCTGCTCTTGAGTGGCTTCAGTAGGATCCAATGTACTGCGTGGCCCAAGGCATCCCCCTGCCAGGACCCGTAACTGCTGGGAACAGTTCTTTTGAGTGCTAAAGAAATCAGTCCATCTCCCCTTTCACACCCTGAACTCTTGATTTTAGTGTGTTTAGGAGTTGGAAAGTGGATGGATTGACACTGATTCCTTACAGCCTTGGCAGTAACAGAGGAGCTGTGGCTTCTCCTCAAAGTAAGTGGTGATGTTCAATACCCAGTGCCTGTGTTTCCCTCGTTGGGGTTTTACTGTTTCATTGTTCTTTCCAAAGCAGTCTGGGCTGTTCCTAAACGGTCTGATCTGCAGTGCTCATTAAGAGAAGCTAAGCCAAGAGCTGCTGGAGAGGAGAGCAAAAGGAAAGACTGGGAGAACCCTTTACCTTAATGGAACATCCTCTGCAGAGCCTGCAGCCCTTCAAGGGATTGCTCTTACAGGAGGTATGAAGGGGCCAGGCGAGTGGAGGAGCTCTGGGCTGTGCTCTGCCGCGGCTCCGGCGGGTGGCAGCACCCAAACGGCTTCTCCAGGTGACTTGAGTGTAGGAAGGCAAAGGGACCTTCCCTGCTCTGCTGGGGCTTGGGCAGGGAAGATGCGAGCAGAGATGAGGATGGATTCGCAGAGCTGGGTTTCCAGTGGTGCTCAGGGTTTCCCTGCTGTGGTCTCCAGTAACTCAGACTGAGATGGGATTTGCCATCCTTTAAACTGCTTCTGCAGCTTCTCAGACCAGAGCTATCCTGCCTGGCATGATTTATTCCAGGGAAAACTGCCTTTTGGAAGCAAAAGGGTGCTTTTGATTCCCCTTGGCCTGGGGGAAGGTCAGTGGCAGCTGGATGTTTGCAGACCACAAGGCCATCAGCAGAAACACCTTCTGTTCCGCTGGCTGGAAGGGTTGAAGTCCAGGGGTAGTGCTGGGATCAACTTGGGATCACAAACACAGCCCCGGGCATTCACCTGCAGCGGGTCTGGAGCTGCAGTGATGGCCCCATACTCCCAGGCCTGTTTGTCTTTTCCCTTGGACTACCTGGAAGGCCAAATGAGGTTCCTTTACCCCCAAACCCTCCCTCTCTGCTTCCTCTGGGGCTCCTGCCACTGCCTTTCCCCTGTCTTCACTCTGTCTGCTCTCAGGTGCTTCCCAGCCTGCTCCGTGCAAGTGCCACCAGCCTGAAGGGGCAGATGTGGATTGTCACAGATGCCATTACCCTGACACATGCTGAGCACACCGAGCCACGACCCTGCAGGGGCTGAGGACCCAAGATTTTGGGCTTGATGACCCAGAAGGAGCTACCACAAGCAGCACAGGCACCACAAGGCCGTGTACCAGCCACCCACTGATTCATGCCAGCAAGCAGATCAGGTCAGGCTCAAGGTTTCTGGTGCTGGTTACAGGACTGAGTGGTGAAGAGGAAGTAACGAAGCTCAGGCTGGGCTCGGGGTGCTGCCATGAACTATGACACAGTAGAACTGGCCCCGTTCGCAGTCCTGGATCCTGCAGCAGGAACAGCGCCCAGCCGGCTCCCCTTGATCTCCAGCTGCGCCAGGGAGCAGCAGCAGTGCTTTGACATAGCCGAGAACAGGGTGAAACTCATCTCACCCCTGCCAGCCCACCCACACCCCAGTGCAGCCCAGACACTGCCAGGTACCCTCGCCCCAGGGCAGAGCACCTCCAAGGCACTGTTGTTTTATCATGGCCAAAACACAGTTGTAAGATGAACAGGCACAAGGGTCCCAACGCAGCCACCCCAACCTGGGTCCTTCCTCACCCCCAAGGTCACTGCTCCACTGGGTGGGTGCTGGTTTTTGATCTGAAGAGGCTGTAAAACTGGGAGATTAAATGCAGACAATGTCCTATTGTGCAGAAAAAAGCCCTAAACGCGAGCAGGCAGGTGCAATGCCAGGCTGGACTTTGCCCAAGCTGGTTTTCCAGCTGTTTGTGCCCACTCCCTATGGCTGGAGGTGGAAATGTTTCAGGGAGGCAGAGACAAGAACCACAGCAGCAGGGATCTGGGGTAGCCTGCAAAGGACTTTCCTTGTTAGCTCATCATAAAGGCAACCTGGGGCAAGGGTGGCTTCCTCAGCACAGTCATGTGCTGCTACGTGGAGAGTAGGGCTTGGAGCAATGGGCCTTGGTCAGCCTCGTGTTTAAGTGGAGCCTGGAGTTCATCAGCACTCAGGAGCGAGACACAAGGTTCCAACTGTCTCTCCTTGGCCAGGCAGGCACCACAGTCCAGAGCAGGGACATTGCTCCCTCCCTGCTCACACCCCTGCAGGAGAAACCACACACTCTACTTGGAAATAAGCCACTTTTTTCCTTTATGTTGCACTGCAGTTGAACACGATATGAACATGCACAGAAATGCCACTTGGCAGCAGGAGCTCAGGAAACAGCAGTGCCTGTCAGCAGTTAGCACAGGAAGAGGCTCTTGGGAAAGAGGCAGGAGACATAGTCCCAGCCAGAACAGCCCCCCATCCTCTCCCCTGCCCACAACTACAGGCTCCCCACCTTTCCCTTACCATAAGGCAGCAGATCAACCCCTCCAGACTAGAAGCAGCAGCAAAGGAGGAGCAGTGTGTCTCCACTGCAATAGCTGGTGGTTTTGGACTGGTGTTTGCCCTTCCCAAGGAGGCAGAAGGAGTATTATTTTACAGACTAAACTGACCCTTGTTTTCCCAGAAGAGCAGGAAGCTGATGAGAAGGGAATAAAAACTCAAGAGTACCTACTGCCAAACTGCAATGGCAAGGAGTGCACGAGCAGCTCGGAAGAGCCAGGAGACAAAGTGAAATGATACAGCAAGGGTATGTCCCAGAACCTCTCAAGTCTGGCTCCTGTTGCTCTAACTCCCTTTTTGCTCTATCCCCTCCTCTCTTAACTGCCCTTTGGGAAGTGTCTCGGATGGTTTCGACTGGAGCTGCTGCAGCCTTGTGTTCTGCTCAACACAGGACAACTGAGGATGACTTTGTGAAGCTGCCTCCACTTCAAGCTCGGGTGGGGATGCTCAAATGTCTACTCGCCCAAGGTAAGGGATGTCCAGCAATACGTATCCTGCCCCATTCAATGGGCTGACTGAACGAGGGGGGAGAAGGGGAGGGTTCAGTTGAATTTAGCTTTTGAAAAGTCCATTTCTGGATGCTGTTCCATGAACCTGCAAGGAAAACAAGGACAGGAGCATGAGTGTGAGTCATCAGGAGCCACAGAACAGCTTGGCTGCTGGGAGGGGAAAAAGCATCCTTACTTCCTGCACTGTCAAGTTAGCTGTCCCCACACCCTGCAGGGCAGGGACTGTTCTGTTGAGCTCCCTGGGGGACAGTCCCATACTACAACCTTTTTCCTCAGGTCAATGGTATCAGAAATCCTACCAGCCATGGAGGTCAGCAAGTCCAGACAGGGAAACACACCCTTTAGCTGTTACCTCTCAGACAGACACGTAGCACGAATGAGAGATTGCAGGGCAGAGGGGAGATTGTGAGAGCAGATTACGATTTGAGCTCCAACTTGTTAACTTAAGCATTCCTGGGGACACGGGGAGTATCTCCAGTGCTGTGACAGTGAAAACGCATGTAGGACATGACCAGAGAAACCTGGTTTCTGGCTAGGTGCAACCTGATTTCACATGTACTGCAATGCCAGCAGATAGGAGTATTTGGACTCAGGTTGCCACATCAGAAGGTTCTGAGAACAATACACTGTGCCTCTGAGTGATCAGGAGTAATCAGTGTACGAAGAAGCTCCTGACTTCCTCCTCTGCCCTGCAGTTCACTAAGGGACACAACACAGGACCAGATGGAGGATCCATACACAAAGTAAGGGCAGGCCTCTGTCTTCCTCTGTGCTCTCATCGCATGGTTTCCCCTGAAACACCACCACAGCATTTCCACTTTCCACTTCCATGGAAATAGGTGCTGTGAGAACAGTGTCTGTTTTTAGCAGCCAGATGGGCTTCAAAAGGCAGAGATTAGGAGCCACCTGGGTGTTACTGAGTCTACTTTGGCCTGGACAAAGTCTAAACGTCCTCTCTGTTCTTTGCCAGCCAACCAGCCCAGCTCCAAAGCACTGAACGAGTGACCTTGCCAGAGAGGCATCCTGCACGCAGACTTCCCAGCAGGACAGGGCTACCTCCCACTCCACTAACTCAACACACAGGCACTAAGTGTGGCCTCTGCTCCAAAGCAGCTTCACCCTATGCTGTACTCAGTGCTTCTGCCACTACAGATAAGCTAAGGAAGAAGAGTCAGGCATTGCGACACTGATCCTCCTTCCAACCTAAGATAAGCTGTGGGTTTGCACTTGCTGAAGAAGTTGCTTGACCCAGAATTGCCTCCACACCTCCCCACATGGCCTTGGGAGCTCTGTGAGTAACCTTCCTGCCAAGGTGCATTTATGCCAAACAGGGCAATAAAGACATAAAAGTGCTATTGGCTTGGAGACAGCATTCTGGTGGCAAGTCTGCAGGGAGGGGAGATTATCTGGGCTATGGAGAAGAGGGAGATTAGAAAACAATCAAGATCATGTTAAAGTTCAGTAGAGATGGGACCTCCAGTTCCAAACATGCTTTCTGGACTTGAAAGCAGATTAGGGATAATTCCAGAGCTAGGCTATTCCCAGAATTTCCCGTTATGCTTTCTACCCCCATAGGCTTTTATAGACACTGGTGGTTGGCCAACAATTCAATGCCTACGTAACTGCAGATGTGAACACAGGTAGGACTGAAGGCCAACCTGCTTTCTGCTCACGTATCTGTGTCAAAGAGGAAGATGTGAGGAGCTTGGGGAAGGGAAACCCCACAAATTAATGAGGTCTACTCACTTTTTCAAGATGTCTTGCTTCTTCTGTTCATCAGATGTGGGGAGGCCCATGGATTTCTGTCGCTGATCATACATCATTTTCTCCACCATACTGCGAGTTTCACTGTCCAGGTCTGACAACTACAAGCAATGGCTTTGATTAAAAGTGGAATAACTTGTCTCAACCTATACATGCACCCCACTTGCAGAGAGCATGAATACACTGAGCTTACAAATACAGGTTGCCCAGAGAAGCTGTGGCTGCCCCATCCCTGGCAGTGTTCAAGGCCAGGTTGGACAGCACTTGGAGCAAGCTGCTCTAGTGGAAGGTGTCTCTGCCCATGGCAGGGGTTTGGAACTCTATGATCTTAAGGCCCTTTCAAATCCTAATGTTGTTACACACTGATGTTATGCTTTGCTGTGTGCACAGGCTGCAGAAATACTTATACAGACGACTCAGCTTCACTCACTTGGAGTTTTGGGGAGCACTTAAGTTCATGTATGAGAAGGCTCCATTCAGTAGAACAAAGGGAGTTCTTACCTTTGAGTTCTCTGGATTAATTTTCTTGGTGTTAATTTCTGGGTCTGTGGAGACAAGTTTGTTCCACCATTCCATCTTGTTGATCTGAAGGATGAAGTAGCAAAAGTATTTCATTTCTCCTGGGCTTGCTCTAGGAATTTTATGCCTCAGTCACAGTGAAAATTTGAACATGGATAAAGGGTACAGCTTTCATTGTAAACCACTTCAGGTAGCCTGAATTTCCACAACTGAGAAACCTGAGAGCACGTCAGATGTCACCTTTGGCATGACATAAATAGAATTACAATCAAATTGCCTGGAGAGGCCCAGAAGGGACACAATAATAGTAAAGTCTGTCCTTGGGTCAAAACATGGCATTATTCCATTAAGGCACAACTCTAAAATGACTGATCTCCTTCCAGCTGAGCAATGTGATATCCTGGACTAGCATGAAGTTAGGCTGAAGACAACACGGGGAACCTGCAAAACCCCACTTCCAGCAGTAGCCCTGACCATGCACCAAGGATAAGCATGGTTCTTGTTTCAGCTGACAAAGCCCAGGGCTTTCCCAGGTTTTGCCAGACTCTAATTTCAGGGAAGAGGCAGACAAGTCTGAATCCTCCCCAGTTCACTCTGCTTTACCTTCTCCAGGTGCACAGTGACTGTTTTGCCATCTTCAATCAGCCAGGAGCTCTCCTCCACCTTCACTTCATTGAAAAGCTCTCCATCAATGACAGGAGAATGGCCCTTCAGGCCAACTTTGAGGCGCCGTCTCTGGATATCCACCACCATGTCCTTCCCCTTCAACCTGAAGTTCACCTTGAACGGGATGGCCAGCTGGAATACAAAGAGCAAATTTCAGGAGCTGAGCAGTGAAGTCTCTCCTCACCCTCTCACGCTACTGTTCTAAGACTTTCTGCCTTGGTTTCACCAGAGTAAGACAGAACATGGAATAATTTCCTTGGGGTATTGAGTGAGTGGGAGGTAAAAGGATGAAAGAGTAAGTTTGGCAGCAAGATGGCTAGTAATTCAAAGGGACCATAAAAGGGAAGCAGATTTTCATGTCTTGCTAAAACAAGACCATGGTTTGGTAAAGTTACCTAGAGCTTCTGGGGAATCTGATTTAGTTACCAAGTTCTCTCCCAGCTATTGAAATGCTGCTGTTAAGTCAACTAAGAGTGTCCCACAGACAGCTGAGATCCAGGGTATTGACTCCACTGTTCTTACAGCACCTGCTCTTAGTCTCCATCTCAGATTCTTCAGATCCTGGTACTAAAGAAACACTTACATCGAGTTCTGAAAGGGTCTGTGTCCATCTGTAATTTGGAAGGTCAGCTCCATTGCCAGAATTGGGTTTAAGTTTTCCTTTGTCTTTCTCATCTTCCTCTTCATCATCTGTTTCCTAAGCAACAATTTAAGGTGTAAAGTGTGGAATTAAGTGTGTGATTCTTAAAGAATGCCAGACTGGGCACCCCCTCCCATTCAAAGAAGTTTTCAGGGCTGTCCAGAAACTTTTTTCTCTCAGCCTAAAATAAAGCCCCTAAATGACCTTTACCTGTTTGTTAGAATCTGAAGATTCACCTTCTTCCTCCGAGGGTTTCACTGGGACATTGTTAACCTGTCCTTGTGCCTCTTTCTTCTGCTTAAAAAGAGAACAAACACCCTCAGTCAAACGTTGGCACTTTGTGTTACTTGCTGATCTGACACTAGGTGGCCTCAACCTCTTCAGCTGAAATCACAGAGCAGGACTCAAGACCTGCACTGAACAGATTTTAGCCCTTAGAACAGTGTTACAGAAAAGCAGTACTGCCAAGGGGAAGATACCCTTGGTCCTCAAAGCTTTGGATGACTGCAGCAGAGGTTGGTGCTACAATGCAACTTGGTCCTCCCAGCTTTGGATAACAGTAGCAGAGGTTGTTACTACAATGCAACAGTTGAGCCCAGGCTGACAGCTGGCACTGCAAAGGAACAAGTCTGAGCCATTTTAAGCCCTCACTGCTACCAGAACTACATGCAGGCCAGTGAAAATGACCCAAAGGGTACCTGCAGGCACCAGACCTCGCTTTTACCTGGTTGATTTCCAGCTGCAGCCTTTCTGCTTCCTCATCTGTAAGTTCCTTAATCCTTGGCTCGTTTGCTTCTTGCTTTTCCTTAGCAAGCTTTGCAGCTCGCTCCGCCTTTTCCCGCCGCTCTGCCTCCTGCCGAGCCTTCTTCTCCTTCCGCTCCTTCTGAGCCAGCTTGTTGTGATGGTTGAAGGTGTCTGTGATCAGCTGAAAGACAGCACCAGCACCAAAGGGGGTTAAACAACCACTAGCTTTTCAAACCCAAACGAAGCCAACTCGCTGTTTACTGAGAATATCTATAGATGTTGTGGCTTTTCCCTTCCTTTTCACTCCAGTCTTTTGACTGAAAATCTAAAGTAGCACAAAACTCAAGAGTATTTCAGTGTAGCCCTTCCTAATTCTTCCTTACACAGGGATTCTCATGTTGTTTCTCACAGGGAAATAACAGTTCTCCATTTGTCCTGCCCTTTGTGCAGTTCCAGGATGAGCAGATGCCTAACCCAGCCAGTTGACAGCTACTCCACCTAGGAGGGCACAGCTGGAAGAACAGACACCAGATCCAAGGGTTTTTACCTACTTTTCACCTTCCCCATGACTGAGCTTTTCCAGATGGAGATTCAGTGCCATGTTTTAGAGGAGAAACATTTGAAAAGCTCAACAGTTTACACTCAGGGCCAAGTTCCTACATAAATCCAGTCCCAATTCTCATGTTGTGACTATGAAAAGCAAAATGTCAAGGTCTCTGATGCAAAGGGCTCTACGGCTCAGCAGGGAAGCTGAGTACATAGGCAGGAAGCCAGAGCAACTGCTCCATGGCTGATAACACCAGGGGCACTGTGCAAAGCAGCACGTATGAGAACTGAAGTTTGCTCCGGAAAACAATGTAGGTAGAACCCAAGAAAAGGAACTGGAGAGATTTCTCAGCCAAGGGGTGAGGTGCTGGTTTATATATACCCTAGGAACTTTCAGGAGGGTTCACTTCTTTCCCAAATCACCTCAAAGTATCGACACCTTGGAGTTTTGTAACCAACACAAAGCATTTCTGCTTCAGAGGACCAGTTTGTTCCATTCTTGGTGCAGTCACTGTAGTGTCAGAGATACTGCATTGAGCACCTTTGCAGAAGACCATGCAGCACTTTAACAGATACCACCCAAGGACACACTGTCCTTTTACAGGCACAGACAGAAATGTCTATGAAGTTGCCAACAACAGTAGCCAGGACCTCCAGAATCACCAGCCAGTGTCATCTCTGAAATGCTACTCTGGTTTCACGCCCTGGGAGCATGCCCAGGAATTCAGGGAAATTTGTTCTTTAGGCAAAGAAAAATGACAGCAGGCTTCACCTTTCTTACTTTACAACCATCCTCTTTTCCTGCTTTCATTTTGTGCCTTTAAAGACTAGACAGAGGAAGTTACACACTGTCTTAGCAACTAACATCTACGCTAACACCTTCAGCACAGCAGTAGCACCCAATCTGCTGGAGTTCCAGCAGTCCAGGAAGAGGAACAACTGCTACATTGCTAAGTATAAGCAAGAAAGCTTGGACAGTTCATGTTTGAATGCTCTGAATCTTATTTCCCTGCAGGGAAACAACTGAGTTTTTCAGCTCTGGAGCTAGGTGAGGAGTTCAGGCTGCCAGGACCCCCAGGCTTCCTCCCCAGCTCCATACAGACAAAGGTGCAAACGCCTGTGCAAAGATGTGGACTTTGGGCTTTTTCTGAGATGAACAAACAAGGTAATGTGGGGTTATCAACACCACGGTGTGTGTCACCGTTAAGTCAGTGTGTCTGGCAGATTTGCTTTCCAAACAAGCCTTTGGCCAGAGCATGACAAAAGAGCCTGGAGAGGAGAAGGCTGCGTTGTGACCTCATTAGCAGCCTTCCAGTATCTGAAGGGAGCCTTTAGGGATGCTGGGGAGGGGCTCTTCATTAGGGACTGTAATGACAGGACAAGGGGGAACGGGTTCAAACTGAAACAGGGGAGGTTTAGATTGGATCTAAGGAAGAAGTTCTTTCTTGTTAGGGTGCGGAGGCACTGGAATGGGTTGCCCAGGGAGGTTGTGAGTGCTCCATCCCTGGCAGTGTTCAAGGCCAGGTTGGACAAAGCCTTGGGTGGCATCGCTTAGTGTGAGGTGTCCCTGCTTATGGCAAGGGGGTTGGAACTGGATGATCTTAAGGTCCTTTTCAACCCGAACTATTCTATGATTCCAACATTGGTACCATTTGAAGGAGCAATTGAATAGGGGCAACTGGTTTTACCTTGCTTCAGCAATGTGTTTCATCAGCATCACAGTGTTCCCAGGCACACAGGAATGCTTTGGACTGTTCAGGCAGGGAAGGCTCAGTATGGCACAGACAGAGGTGACATAAATGAATTGGGGTTTATTTACCTTCTCTGCTACTCCATCTTCTCCCCCAGTGAAGAAATCTGTTTTCCGCCTCAGGAAACTAAAGAACGTGTTCACAAGCTGGGAGAGGAAACAGTGAAGGGGGGGTGGGAGAAGGGGAGGAGAGAAAGAAAGAGCAATGAGATCAGATTATGCCAAGCCACCTCCTGTCCCTTGAGCAGCCTCTGTTCTTCATCCTCCCTATCCATGTACCAGGATCATACTTAAATCAGCCCCGTGGCTGTTTCCCAGCCCACAGCTTTTGTGGAACTGCAGCTCCAGGACTCCCAGTGTCCAGAAGAGGCATTTGTGTGGTTGACATGAGGAAAGGGCAAGCAGTTTATTGTCGGGTCACCCTGGAGACACAGCTACTCCAACACCCCAAGCTGTTAACTGAGGCAGGAATTCGGGTGGGTACGTGTATGCATGTGCATCTATACACATATATAGACTGAAATACTCTGAGTTTCCTGCTACTTTAGATTTTCAGTCAAAAGACTGGAGTGAAAAGGAAGGGAAAAGGAAGGCACTGGAATGCGCTGCCCAGGGAAGTTGTGAATGCTCCATCCCTGGCAGTGTTCAAGGACAGACAGAGCCTTGGGTGGCATGGTTTAGTGGAAGCTGCCCCTGCCCATGGCAGAGGGGTTGGAACTGGATGATTTTAAGGTCCTTTCCAACCCTAACTATTCCATGATTCTATATACACATGTACTGTACTTTGCTGCTTTGCACACTTAAACCCTTAAATTGTGCAAACTCACCCTTCCCCAAGACCTCTTTATTTGTACAACTATCTGGCTGCCAGATACCTCATGGACTTGGCAGTTTTGAATTGGCACCCCTGAACACCCTTATGGACATCCATACTCTTGATGGACTTGGCTTATCTTTATTTCCCAAGCATTTTGTCCTCTCCAGAGGTTTCCCTGCAGCACAAGGCACTGTGTCCCTAAATGATTCCCATGCATCCCAGACCTCCAGCAAAGCAGGCTCTGAACACTCCGGGGGCACAGTGGGAGGTGCTTCCCCAGAGCCCTGTCCCCGAGGAGGGCACCACATTCACATTCAAGTACACTTCATGGCCGAGTCCAACCCCCCCATCAGTTCGGGGGGGGGGGAGCCGCTGGAACCGAGCCTCCTCTCGGGTGTTCTGCTTTGTAGTCAACCTGCTTACACTGTACCTCCGTTGGTGTGAGAGGGCGCAGGCCGAAGCTCCTCACCCCCACTTATTAACCCCGTTAATTAACGGCCGGCTCCTCCGCGCTCCCCGGGACTGCGCAGGCCCGGGCCGCTCTCGTAGGAGGAAGCGAGAGGAGCACACGTGCCTCCTGTGCACCGCTTGGACCTGGGAAAACCGGGCCCTCCACCCTCTCGACCCTTCCCACTTCTTCCTTCCGGTCCCTCCCCCCCCCTTCCCGGTCCCGTTCCCCTTCGGGAACACGGAGAAGCTCCCGCCGCTGCCTCCCGGTGCCGGCGGCGCTACCTCTCGCACGCCGCCGTGGTGCTGCTGTGCCATGGCGAGCAGCATGCCGTCAAAGCGGTCCTCCTGCTCCGCCGCATCCTCCGCGCTCAGCCCCATGCTGCCCGCCGCGCCGCCCGCCTCAGCCCCTCACACCGGCAAGCGGAACCGGAAGCGGCGCCAACGGAAGAGCGACGCAACGGCACGCTTCCTACATCCACCAATCCCAGAGCGTCTTTCTGCTGATTGACAAGAGCAGCAACCAATCAGTGGGAGGGAAAGGCGGGCCGCGAGGCGCGGGGTTCGGTTGCTATAGCAACCGCCGGTCCAGGCCTTTCCAGAAAGCTCTGTGGAGGCCTCAGGGCCTGCTTAGGGCCCCATGGACCGGTTGGGCCTTGCGCTGCCCTCCCGGGGACACCGGCTCTGCACCGTGGCCCCAGCACCGGCGACCCTGGGCCCGGCCTCAGTACCAGCATGGGGTGCTGGAGAATGCGCCTGGCACATGGTATAGGGTGAAGAGCAGAGGTTGCTCAAGAGACAGGAGGTGGCTCGGTGTGGTCTGGTCCCATTGCTCTGTTTTCTCTTCTCCCCGAGGGAGAAGATGGAGCGGCAGAGAAGGTAAAAACCCCAAATCCTCACACTTTTATGTCTCCTAACTTAATGCGTCACCCATGTGCTGGTGTGCCCCCAGTGCCATGGGTTAATGGTGGTCCTGGGGTAATGGTTGGACTCAGTGGTCTGAAAGGTCTTTTCCAGCCTCATTGGTTCTATGTCTGTGCCATGCTGAGCATTCCCTGCCCAAACAACCCAAAGCATTCTGGTGTGCTTGGGGACTGGCAGCCCATGGTGCTGATGAAACACATGCTGAAGCAAGGTAAAATGAGTTGCCCCTATCTGGTTGCCCCTTCAAATGGGGTGTTTTCTGCCATCCCTATGTGTGTGCATGTTAGGATTAGGGGGGGTTGTCTCCTTCTGTGCCACAGTTATCCCTCTTCCTCTTCACCACCCCCCCCGCCCCCCCGGATTAGAAGCTGCCACTTCCCTGCCTCAATTCCTGCTGCTCAATGGATAAAAACACTCGGTAATTCCAGGTGAAAATCCAAGAATTTGCCCTTCTCCTGCCTTGCACTTCCCCTGAGAGACCCGAATGGATCCCTGTGCCCAGGTCGCCGGCTCTCTCTTCCTCCTGTCTAACAACCAGAGTCTCCTGAGCAAGGCCAGGCAAACAGGCGCTGATAAAACAACTTCCAGGTTGCTCATTCCAAGGCCGGAGCACGCAGGTCATGGAAGGGAGGCCCCAGACGAGCGTGCGTGACCCTGCCAGCAGCGACACCGCCAGCAGCGCAGGGGCCTTGGTGCCATGGTACAGGCTGGGTTAATGACTTTGTTTATACTGTTTGGGGAATGGTGATAAGGTCGCCCAACCCACTGGCCCCTTCCCTTGCTGCTTCATTGAGAAAACGGCCGTTGACACGGTGCAGAGAACTCCTTTGCCCTGGCCAATCAGCCTGGGGACAGCGGGTGGTTGGGCTTTTATAATGACTGCCTAATCGCAGCGCGGTCAAGGCTGTGGAGGGGTGTTTCACTCCTGGCCCAGCTTTATAAGAGCCAGTTGGAGCAGCTATGTGCTGGCAGAGCTGGGAGGACAGGCAGAATCCAGCCTGCAGGAGAGGGTTCAGGAGGGATCTTATGCTTCTCTCCCATCTGCTGTAGCAAGAGGTGAGTTTTGCTGAGGATCCAGCCCCTCTGCTCAGCTATGACCAGCAGCAGCATGGACATGGACTGTGAGAGGTGCCAGTGCCACAGCGAGGACAAGCACACCGCCATCCTCTACACCCTCCTCAGCCAGAACCTCAGCCACAGCCCAGTGCAGCAGCGCTGCCTCTGTCACCAGCGCCGCACCGTTTGCCTCCGCACTCCCCACATCACCTGCCAGGCAGCCTCCAATGTGCTAGTAAAGACCATCAGCTTCATGAAAAACCTCCCTTCCTTCAACCTGCTGCCCCGAGAGGACCAGCTCCTGCTGCTGGACAGCTGCTGGGTCCCCCTTTTCCTCCTGGGGCTGGTCCAGGAGATGGTGACCTTCGAGGTGATGGAGACCCCAGCCCCCAGCATGCTCAAGAAGATCCTGCTCAATGGGCAAAGCAAACGGCAGGAGCCTGAGTGGACACAGCCAACATTGGCAGCTGTACAGCAGCTGCAGTGCTGCCTCAACACCTTCTGGAGCTTGGATCTGAGCCCTAAGGAGTATGCCTACCTGAAGGGAGCCATTCTCTTCAATCCTGGTGAGTGCTCAGTGCTCATGGCTCTGCATGTTGGTGGGAGAGCTCACCCTGTTCCCATCAGCATCTCCACATGTGCCCCTTGGCTTGGGGACCCTCAGAGGATCCTTTTACCTCATTCTTAGCACTGACTGCTACCAAAAGTGCCAGGAAGCGGGGAGGAGGGATGTCAGAGGGCTTTGCCAGCCCTGCATGCACTAAAGCACCACAGGATGGATGTACAACAGTAGTTTACCCAGTTAATTACTTTTCCTCCTTCAAACGGCAGCCCTAGAATAGTTACAACTCCATAGTGCTGCATACACCTCATTAGTATGGCCTTGGAGATCCCTTCTGAGAAACAGGGAAGGGGAAGGGTGGGATGGGCAAAAGCTGGGATGCTTTTCCAGCCTCCTTCATCACCATCTTTACCCCTGTCCCTTGGCAGATGTCCCTGGGCTGAGGGCCTCCCTGTACATCGAGAGCCTCCAGCAGGAAGCCCAGCGAGCGCTCCAGGAGGTGCTGCAGCCCCTGCACCCCGAGGACCAGGGCCGCTTTGCCCACATTTTGCTGATCACCTCCACGTTGAAATCCATCCCTCCTGCCCTCATCACGGATCTCTTCTTCCGACCCATCATCGGCAACGCGGACATCATGGAGCTCCTTGCTGAAATGCTCTATGAGATAACGGGCAGGCAGCTGGCTCCTGCGGTGTGCTGAGGAGCCACGCTCAGTCTCCAGCCCCAGGAGTGCCTGCCAGGCAAGGAAAGTGAATCTGGGAGCAGGGATTTAGCCTTGGACTCTGCAGGGATTGCATTAGGGATGAGGCAGGATGATTCTGCCAGGATGCAGGAGAGCAGGCAGAGAAACTGCTCCAGTTCATCTGGTGTTTACAGTAGCTCCTGGTCTCAATTTCAGGCTCAGGCACCTGTGAACAGAGCATGGAGCAGAGCGGGCTAGAGCCCAGCCTGGTGTTTTCTCAATAAATCCTTGATCCCATTGAAATCAATGTGCATTTTGCTGTTAACTCCAAGCAATGAGGTACGTCCTCAGCTAACAGCTTGATTCTGTGGTGTTGAGGCATGTCCTCAGCATCACTTCCTGATCACAGACATAGTGGGATTAGGTCTGGGTGAAGTCCTGGTCTGTTTATTGTGCTTGAAATCTTAGAACTATTCACGGAAGATCTTCCTAAGGCACCAAAAGGGGAAAAACCAGGATTAGATCTTGCAGGGTGTGCAGATTTCCCTCTCTTTCTTTGTCTTAGACACTATCTTTTCTCTCTAACACCATGAAATGCCACAGGACTGCTTGCAGAGCAGTGGCTTACTAAGAGCAGTTTGGGCTGTGGGCTCACCTCTGTGAACCAGGGAGCAAACCCCAAGCTGCAGACACTGTGGAGCGGAGCTGAGCTGAGCTGGTTTAGCAGTTGAACCAAAGATCCCTTGTCAAAGATAGAGCCTGGAAACCTCCTTCCTCCTGCCTGCAGCCTCTGCCACAAGTTCGATGTCAGTATTTTATAAGGAAACAGTCTGGAGTTTGTATATAAGTTGTAATAAATTATTTTTTTTTAAAGAAAATGTTTTATGTTTTGGAATGTGGTGGGAACTTGTTAGAGCTGGGCTTCCATTTCTGAGGGGGGCTGGCATGGAAAGGATGCTCCAACGGAAAGGGCCTTTCCATAGAAATCCATCTGCCTTGCCACGGGGAGGGAGTGTTGTGATGGGACACAAGGAATTCACCGTTCTCCAGGTGCTGAGCCTCACCCAAGGCTCCTGGCGCACTGGTGGTGGCAGAAGTGGATGCTCTGACTCACCTGGATGCACACGCAGCTGCCAACAGGCTCCAACGCCAGACCTGTGGCCATGCCCAGCCCAGATGAGGGTTGGGTGAAGCCACACGAAGCCACCCCACGCCCCGTCCCCTTCCTGCCCATGGAAACCCCTCGAGCCCTCTCGCTGGTGCAGCTCAGCAGTGACAAAGGCTTCCAAGGTGATCTCAGCCCCATGACAGCCGTTTTCCATGGGGCACGGAGGCCGTGAGTCACCGGATGAAGCCCACGGGCAGCCCGTGTGTGAGTCACGGCACGTGGGTGCCAGGCCCAGGGCACAGCCCCCGCTGGCTCCATCCTGTCCCCGGGGCAGGGCTCGCTGTGCACTGCCCTGCCTGCTGTGGCACCCACCCCATGCCGCAGCCCATTGCGCACGTCTGGTGCCATGGGACACCCCTCCATGGTGGCACACACGGCACTTGGGCTTCAGCAAGAGAAAGACCCCCTTGTATGGGGCTACACTGCATGGCATGGGGGCTTGGAGACCCCCAGCACCCCGACACCCCCATTGCTTGTGCCCGCACTGTGGCTCGGCCTTCCCCATAGCTCGTGATCCCCCAGACCTTCCCTAACCCCGCCCGGCCACCAGGCGGCGCCCACTCCGCTCTTCAGCAAGCGACGTCATCAGAGCGCGCCGTGCCGGCTGGGCAAGATGGCGGCGGCGGTCGGTGACGGCGGCGCCCGTCGGTACTGCCTGGTGAGCGGCATCCCGGGCGCGTTGCGCTCCGCTCAGCTCCGCGCCTACTTCAGCCACTTCATAGAGACCGACGGCTTCCTCTGCTTCCACTACCGGCACCGCCCCGAGCGCCCGCCGCCGGGCAACGGGGATGGCGCCGCGCCGCCAAGCACTTGCTCCTGCCTGGTGGCCGTGCGGCCCGGCCGCGCCCGCCGCTTCGTGCGCATGTACTCGGGCAAGCGGTGGGTCGGGCCCGGTGGTGCCTCGCTGCCCGGCCGCTGCCTCATCCGCAGGGTCCGCCTCAGCCCCGGCACAGGTACGAGCCCCGGGAGGGGAGGTGGGGTCGGGTAGGAGGGGTCTGGAAGGCCCCTTGGGCTCCCTGCGGGCTCAAACGCTTCACGGGGCTTCCTTAAGGCATTTCTGAGGCAAAAAGAAGCGGTTTGGAGCCTGCTTCTCCCTCTCCTGCCTGGGAGGGACGTGATTTACCCCTGTGTGGTGGAGTGTGTTCCCTCACAGAGCCATTCCTTCCCTCCTGCAGGCACAGAGACCCCTGCCTGCAGCGGGGACCGACCGGCTGCAGGTGACTGTATTGCAGAAGCAGACTTGAAGCGGCTGCCCGAGTTCAACCCTCCTGCCTTCATGCCTTATGGGAACGTGGGCACCCCCCTGAAGGTTTTCCTGGAGCTGATCCGGGCCTGCAGGCTGCCTCCATGGATTATCAAGAAATTACAGCTGAATTTCCCAAAGACAGGCTCATCCCGTCGGTATGGGAATGTGCCTTTTGAATACCGGAACACTGAGACAGTTATAGAAGAAGAAAGGGTTTACACTGCTACAGGGGATGAGATCACAGAGGATGAGGGGCCTGTGGCAACATCTGAGGTGATTCACCCAGCCCGTGCTGAGGAAGATGAGGAGGGGCAGGAGAAGGAGGAAGAGGAATCGCATTCGGATGATGTAAGTGGATGTTTCTAGCACCATCCAGAGGTGCCCACTGCAGCTGCACAGCCGGGAGGGCCAATACAGCTCTCAGCTCGCATTTTATCTTTGAATTGTATAAATTGCTTGTCCAAAGCAGTGTTAACATAAGGTTGTTCACATCTCGGTGGCCCAAGCCCCATTGTTGCATGGACAATGTGGGTATTAACACCTCCAAAACGGCTTGTCCAAATCAAGCTGGTTGTAGGGGTTGAGCCTAAAGGGTTTGGTCAGGGTTGAGCCCAAAGTGGTCAGTCCAGAGGAGGAGGCACAGGAGGAGGCTGGTGCTACAGGAGCTGATCCCTGCCCTGCTGCTGCGTGGCAGATTGACCCGGCTCTGCTGTTGCTTGTAAATGAGATTTGGGAGCACGTTTATGTGCTGGCAGCGATGCATGGGGCTGTACAAATGCCTGACCTTGACTGCTCCTGCATTGAAGTTAGTCAGTCTGAGGAAAATGGTTTTCAATGACAAAGACTCCTAGAAAACTGGGCTGGACAGGCTCTGTGGAGACTTTCTCCCTTCTCTCCAGCTGACAGACGCCTGTCTAGCCTGTTCTCACAGCCCTCTGTCATTACAGAGCCAGCACAATCCTGAGGCAAGCCATTCCCGTTCTTTGCTGCACCAGAATTAACTTAAATGCCAAATCTTTGCTGCAGTTTTATGCCATTAGGTTCTCCAGGCAACAGCGGGCACAGGGAACGCTTTGTTCCTTCCTTTACAAACTTTGTATTCAGTGTTTTCTTCTCCAGACTAAACAGAGTCCTGTAGCTGTTTCTCACAGGCTGTTTCCTGGATCTCCAGCCATTCTTTTGGCTGTTCCTCAGCTGGTTAATGTCTTCATTAGAGGACTCTACCCAGAAGTGGGCAGGCAGCAGTAAAGCTGTCAGTGTGCTCTGTGTCCGTGCCAATGAGCTGCTTCCCTGGAACCAGCACAATCTCTTTAGGGATCAACATGAGTGGAATTAATTTGTTGCTAGTGCTGACTTTATGTCCAACACACCTGCTCCTTACATGGGCATCTTTGTGTTCCAGAGTGAGTACGCTGCTGAAAGCATGCTCTGAAGTGGGTGTGATGTGGTATTTTTCACCACTTCTCTCTGCTGACTCTGAAGATGGCATTAGTCAGGGGAATGAAGTCATCAGTGCTGGTCATGTTAGTGCCTGAAAGCAGCAGGCTGAGACGAGCTCTGTTGACAAAGCTGTTTCATAGGAAAGGTGCTGGGAGGGTGAGGGAAACAGGGGAGGCCGAGTGCTGTCTGGCACCCACCTTTCTCCACTTCCTTTGCAGGACAATGATACCTGTGAGGAGTGGGAACGCCACGAGGCTCTGTACGAGGATGTGACCAAGCAGGACCGTGTGGAGGAGAGGCTCTTTGAAGAGGAGATTGAGCTGAAGTGGGAGAAAGGCGGCTCTGGCCTTGTCTTCTACACAGATGCTCAGTACTGGCAGGAGCAGAATGGAGGTAACATTGGTGTTTGTGTCACTGAGCCACAAACTAACCAGCACGAGCTGGGGGGGCCCAGGCCTGCAGGTAAATCAGGTGTGACCCCATAGGAACACTCCACATCAGCTGCAGATGTGAGCATCTTGCCATTGCTTTTTAAACCTTCCCTCAATCACAAAACCTGCAGTGGTTCAATCCAGTCACCAAAGACCCCAACGGTCTTCCTGGCAACCCCTTGTGTAAGTACTGTGGTGTGCAGAGCTTCTGATACCATTTCCTTCCCATTTTGTTAGAGAGAATAGGGATCTGGGCCACCATCAAACAGCTCTTCTGTGTCAGGCTTCCAGAACTGTCTCCAAAACTGGTGTTTCCTTTCTCTTGGCAGACTTTGATGAGCAGACTGCAGATGACTGGGATGTGGACATGAGCATCTACTATGACAAAGGTATCTTGAGCTGATCCCCCCACCTCAGGAAACCGGGGAGGTTGGGAAACTGACCCTGCAGGATTTCTGCAGTGAGGAATTCTTTGGCTTTGTCATCCTTTGAAAGCATCCAAGACGTCAGGGTACATCAAACAGCGTTTCTTCTTGTCTGGCAGTGAGAGCTGCCAAAAAGAACAGGTTCTGCCTCCTTGTTGCGTGCTGCTCTGGGGGAAATGATGGTAGTGAACAGCTTTCCTAAGCTGTGCTGCTCTGACTCTTGCTTCTTTCTCCCTAGATGGAGGTGATAAGGATGCTCGGGACTCGGTCCAGATGCGTCTGGAACAGCGACTCCGGAACGGTTTGGAGGATGGGTCTGTTTCAAGGCAGCAGATTGGCACCTTTGAGAGATACACCAAGGTGAGCCCTGGATACATGCTCAGGAGCTGATGAGGCAGGGCAGGAAGTGGCAGTGCTTGTGGGTTAGAGGGAGGAGAGGTCTTAGATGTGAGGAAGGGGCAGAGCATTCTGCAGAAGATGGGGGAGAGGGGGGGGCTTTGTCCAACAACTCTGTGATGGTTTCTTTCTTTCTCCCAGGGCTTTGGCAGAAAGGTGCTGGAGCAGCAGGGCTGGACAGAGGGGCTGGGACTGGGGAGCACCAACTCTGGAATGGCTGAAGCTCTGGACAATGAGGGTCAGAACCCCAGATGTAAGAGGGGGCTGGGGTAAGTACCCAACCATGCCCTGCTGGGTGGTGTTCAGAGCTGCTGCTGGAGCAGTCTGGGCTGACACAGCAGCTAGCTGGCTGCAGAAGGAGCAGGGATCTGCCTTTGTGCAGCTGGTGGCAGGGCCTGCCACAGCACCCCAGAGCCAAATGTGCTGCTCTTCCTGATGGGTCCTGTGCTTCTTACAGGAGTGTGGTGTTAGAGTAGAACTGGAATCATTTGCAGGTTTGTACAGCACACAAACACAAAGGGAGAGCTGTGCTTGAGGACTGAGGGTCACCTCTGCTATGGTATTCTAGTAGGGAGAGCTGCACCTGCCCGAGCTGTAGCCATGCACCTCAGCCCTGCTGTCTCAGGGGAAGGGGTTGGAGGCTTTGTGTGGTGCTGTGCTTCACTGTGAGGACTGGCTCTTGTTCTACAGTAATCTCACAGCCAGGAATAGGACAAGAATCCTTCTTACAAAGGCACCTCTCCTGTGGAGCAGGTGAATGAAAGGAGCTGGGCTGCACAGGGGTGCCTGTCTGCCTCAGCAATGTGGGACCAAACATTTCTTGCTTCCTTTTAGGTACCACGGGGAGAAACTGTCAACTTTCATCAGGGTGAAAAAGCCCCGGCAGGATGCTCCCATCCTCATCTCAACCATCTACGATGACCCTCAGCCAAAGGACAGTGGTGACCAACTGCTCAGGCGCCAGCCACCCAGTGCCATGAAGTACAGGCAGCACATGGCATTTGTCAGGGCATCCCATGAAGCTCTGCAGAGCGTCAGTGCCCAGTCACACTGAGCAGAGACTGTTGCAGAGCCTTTGGGATGGTTCCATTCCTGCTGAGCACAGGCTGGCTCCTGGTCTCAGGTGTGGAGCAGGGTGGTTTTATATTTATTTTTGGAAGAAATATATACTTGTAACAAATTGTGTTGGTGGGATCTTTTCCCCCAGTTGAACCCTCCAGTGGGGGAAAATAGCACTGGTCCTGTCCAGTGGGAGCTGGGAAGGGTGTTGCACTTCTGACTGGTGGTTTAAAGTTGCTACTAATGCCTGGATCAACCAAGCCTGTGTGCTAGGTGAGCCTAACAACTCATAGTTCGTGACTGCCTGAGACCCAGGGAAGGACAAGTACAGACAGGGCCAGCCGTGGCACGGTAACTGTCCTGCTGAAAGCTTGCTGCTGGCCCGCAGCTTCGCGTTGCTTGGGTGTGGTGATCCCACACTCCTGGGAGAAACTCATCGGGATGAAAGACTTGTCCTGGCAGCCTCCAGAGGAATTCTGCGGGAGGCGTTTCCCTGCGGGCGGGCGTAGCGGGTGCTTCCTTCCACAACTCTCTGAACGTGCTCTGCCCCGTTTTCCTCTTGGAGGCAGGGGGGGATGGGAAGCCTTCGTCCTAGTGACCCAGTACTGGAGGCTTGGATGGGAATTGGTGGACGCTCCGCTGGCAGGCTCTCCTTGACCTTCCTTAACGCTCGCGCTGTGTCGGGTTGGGATACAGGGAGTGACTTCCCCTTCTCTTGGGGGCAGACGTGGGGTTTAGGCTGTGCTGGAGGGACAAGGGCCGGCGCCGGGACTCGAACCCACGACCCCACCCGGATCCGGGGTCGAGCCCAGGCGCTGGAAGAGCTACGCGTCCCTCCGGCCGCCAGGGGGCGTTGTGTTGGCAGCGGCCGTTCCTATCGCGGAACGCGGCGCTCGGGGTCCGCGGACACCCGGACCCAGTGCCCGGAGCACCGGCGGCGGTGAGCGCCGGGGGGGGATGGTACCGGGGCGGCGGCGGGGCCATGGGCCCTGACGGGACCTGGGCAAGGACGGGGGATGTGGAGGAGAAGGGGGATAAAGGGACACAGGGAGAAGAGGATGCGGAGCATGGGATGAGGGGGAATGGCTTTAACCTGCCAGAGGGGAGGCCGGGATGAGCGCGGAAGCGCTTCCCTGTGAAGGTGCGGGAAGGAGCATGCAGGAGAAGGGATGTGGTCGGGTATGGGGAGAAGAGAGGGCACGGGACGTGGTGGGGTGAGGGAGAGACGCACCAGGGAGGAGCCCGTTAGGGTAACCCTCGCCCTGCAGGCACAGCGCTGTGGGTCTGCCTGGAGGGGTTGTGCTCGTTTCCAGCCACAGCATCCCCGGTGTGGGGCTCAGCAGTGCGAGCAGGGACTCAATGGCACTTCCCCTTCCTTTCCGCATAGCTCCCTGGGTGTGAATGCCAGCAGATCCCGTTCGTATAAATGCAAATAAACCGGTAAACGGTGGGTTTCCCTTTCGCAGTCGACAGAAGGAGATGAGCCACCATGTCTGAGGGCAGCAAGGGGAGCTCGCTGGCCTTTGGCCAGGTGGTAATCGGCCCACCGGGCTCTGGCAAGACAACCTACTGCCATGGCATGCAGGAGTTCATGGGCAGGCTTGGGCGCAAGGTGACGGTGGTGAACCTGGACCCTGCCAACGAGACGATGCCCTACCAGTGCTCCGTGGACATCGCCGAGCTCATCACCCTGCCCGACGTGATGGACAGCCTGAAGCTGGGCCCCAATGGGGGATTGATCTACTGCATGGAGTACCTCGAGGCCAACTTCGACTGGTTACAGGAGAAGCTGGCTGCGTTCAGGGGTCATTACTACTTGTTTGACTGCCCGGGGCAGGTGGAGCTCTACACCCACCATGATGCCCTGAAGAACATCTTTGCACAGTTGGTCAAGTGGAATTTCAGGGTAAGTTTGGGGCTTCACAGGGCCTCGTGAGCTTGTGCAAAGGTCCCAGAAGCTGGACACTTCATAGGCAGAGCTTTTGATTGTGGGGGCTAACAATGGTTTTCTTTACTGAGCCTGTTTGGTATCTCAAGTGAAAATGGGTTTATCAGGGCAGGAGGGGGATTTCACCCCATTTTATGCTCAGAGGATTTGCAAAAGAGTGGCTTGTTCAGGGCATTTGATCACAGAATCCCAGGCTGGTTTGTGTTGGAAGAGACCTTAAGGCTCATTCGGTCCCAAACCCCTGCCACAGGCAGGGACCCCTTCCACGGGAGCAGCTTGCTCCAAGCCCCTGTGGCCAACCTGGCCTTGAGCACTGCCAGGGATGGGGCAGCCACAGCTTCTCTGGGCACCCTGTGCCAGCGCCTCAGCACCCTCACAGGGAAGAGCTTGTGCCTAAGAGCTCATCTCAGTCTCCCCTGTTCTGGCAGGTTCAAGCCATTCCCCTTGTCCTGGCCCTACAGGCCCTTGTCCAAAGCCCCTCTCTGTATTTCTTGTAGGCTCCCTTTAGGTATTGGAAGACTGTCGCGAGGCCTCCCTGGAGCCTTCTCCAGGCAAGACTGCAGTGGGATTATCATGAACAGAGGCATGGGTTCCTTCTTCACATGCTCACACTGTGCTCTAGGGTCCTCTTCACAGACCTTGTGTGTTCTATCAGTGCGGGTGCTGTATTTCAGAGGTCAATGTGTGCACTGGGCTTGCAGGGATCCTTTACCCTGCACTGTGAGCAGTGCAGGTGTCCTGTGCAGGAGCCCACCCTGGCTCTCCTGCAGCCAAGCCATAGTGCTCTGCACGTTGTAGTACGTGCTCTGTGCTTTCTTGCACAATGGAAGATGCAAATGAGGAAGCCCAGGTGAGAAGAGTCCCACAGCCAAGCTTGCTTACGTTGCATTTGCTTTGCATTTGGGCCAAAGCATGAATGTGCAAACCATGTGTGGTGTGAGCAAGAAGGGCAGGTTCATTTGCTTGAGAATGTCACTGGGAATCTGCACATTAGAGGTGATTTTTATTTAAATAAATGTACATGCAATTGGAGTTGCTAAAAAAAGCCGAGTTGCAGTGCTGTGGGGATGCTGGCCCCAGCGCCTGTCAGCTTGAAACTGGCTCTTTTCTGCTGCAGAAGCATAGCTGTGACTCAGCCACACTCAACTACAGAGCCCTGGCTTTGAGTAACATTGTGTAACAGGCAGTAACTTAACAGAGATCTCAGACCACATTGTTACAGCTACACAAAACGCCAGGAATCAACCTGCTCATTAATGTAATTATTAATTATTATTGCAAACCACAGGACAATTGGTTCTCCCAGCCGAACGTGGTGTGCTGCAGTCACTGCTCCTGAGCATTCCTGGGGGGAAGGTGGAAGTCTGGAAGGAGTCGTGGTGTTCAGGAGACTTAACCCCGGCTCCCAGTACCCAAAACCCTGCTGAGTTCAGGCAGGCATGGGAACTTCAGCTGCAAAGGAAGAAAAGGGCAGCAGTTGCAGATTTAAGTGTTTTTCCCTCGTACTGGTGGGGCTCAGCACCCCTCTGACCATCCCTGCAGCCCTTTCTGTGCAGCAGCACCCCGAGTTCTCCATCCCCAAGGTGGGATGGGAGTGTGGTGAGAGAGATTTGTCTATAGGTGCCCTTGCACGTGAGGATGTTTTCTATTCAGGAGCTAGGAGGTGGGTGGGAAGTTTCCCTGTATGGGTGTCTATGTGGTTATAGTCAGGTCTTGAACAGGTTGGCCTATAGCCGCTCCATCACAGGTCTGACCTGGTGCTGTCCCTCTGTGCCTTTGCTGTCCAGTTGGCTGCAGTGCACTTGGTGGATTCTCACTACTGCACAGACCCTGGCAAGTTCATCTCTGTTCTCTGCACCTCACTGTCCACCATGCTGCACGTGGAACTGCCCCATGTCAACGTCCTCTCCAAGATGGACCTGATTGAGCAATATGGCAAACTGGGTAAGAGCCTGGGAGAGAGACACACACGGACCTGGGCTGTGACGGGTGCAAATGGGGTGTTCAGGGGTGCATCGCTGGGAGGTGGATGGGGAGCTGGTGTAAATCTCACTGGGTTCTTCAATTTACAAGTTGCCTTCAGAGCTTCTTGGTGTTTCCCTGCAGCTTTCAACCTGGATTATTACACAGAGGTCCTGGACCTCTCCTATTTGGTTGACCATTTAGCTTCTGACCCCTTCTTCAGAAACTACCGCCGCCTCAATGAGAAGCTGGTGGAGGTGATTGAGGACTACAGCCTGGTGTCCTTCGTTCCACTCAACGTCCAGGTGAGGAGGCAGGAGTGGGGCAGAGAGAACAGGGAGCACTGGGTATTTGGCCAGCAGTTTGGTAGCAGCCAGGTTATGTCTGCTTAGAGCCATGAGAGCTGAAAGAGACTTGGGGATGGAGGAGGAGAGTGAAATACTTGTGAGTGATCTGTGGCAGCCAGGGGAAGAGAAAAGGCTGATGAGCTCAGGGCTGTGTGGGCCTTGTGTGTGTCCTGGGGTCCCGCTGCATTCAGCTCTTCTGTGCCTGCCATTCAAATCTGGACAAAGTATTACCTAAAAGGTTATACTGGGGAGCCTAAAGTAATTGTAAGACTGGGAGGAATACATTTGGGAGGAAGGGCTGAAAATGTTCACCTGGTAGTTCACAGTGCTGTCAACAAGGGCAAATGGGCTGAGACAAGAGGTGATGAAAGGGAGGGAGATGGTGGAGGGTGTCAGCCCATCATGTATTCGGGCTCCACAGTGGGTGCCCCTGTTTGTCCTGTGTCCCTTTGTTTGTTGCCCCTGGGGAAGGACCTGTCTTGCCTCAGGGGAAGGACCAGATTCCCTGTGTGTCATCTCCCTCCCTTCCAGGACAAGCAGAGCATGCGGCAGGTGATGCAGGCAGTGGACAAAGCCAATGGCTATTCCTTTGGAGACCAGGAGCACAGGAGCCTTGAAGCTCTGATGTCGGCAGCAGTGGGAGCTGATTTCCACTTCACTTCGTATCCTTCACCACTGACCCTCGGTTGGGTTTTAGTTTGTTCTTCCTTGGGGAAGGACAAACTGGAGATGGGGCTGGCAGTTTGCAGGCCCTGGTTGTTCCCAGCATCATCTGATGCCGTTTGGTGGTACATATGCCTTACAGACAGTTGTCCATGCCAGAGCCACCACAGTTGTTGCTAACTGATACTGTGCATGTGGGAGGACTCTTTTGACAACTTTCCTGTCTCTCACACCAACTTGGAGTGGTTCATTCCATCTCATCCAAACCATACAATTGATTCTCCTGTACTTGTCAGGTCTGGGATCAACCAGAGCCAGAAATATCTCAGATGCTGTGTTTTGCTGCCAGTACTGCCGTCTTCCTGCCAGCCTTGAGGCTAATGTGGGGCTGGTTCCTCACTGAGAACCTTAAGAGCTCCTTGCAGAAGGGAGTGTTTGAACCCAGCCCCTTGTTTTCCTTAATTACTGCCTTATCAGCACACTTGCAGTACAGGAGAGGTATGTGCAATCTCAGGACAAAGCTGTGGAAGAAGAAGTGATGGATCTGTAACACACCCACCCCTTCCAGGGCTGCTCCCTGTTTTGACACCTCTCCTTTTCCTACCAGGAGCTTAAGGGATCTCAGGGCTGTGTGATTCAGTTGAAGTGAAAGCTTTTCCAGGCAGAGGCCTGGCTGCTGGACTCCCTCTCTGTAAGGGTTTGACCTCTTGTGCCGCACTGCACAGAGCGGTGTTTTTGCAGGAAGGTGATGGAAAGCCAAGTCTTTCCTTAGGAACACGAGAGACTTAGCCAGGTGAAGGCATGGATAGCAGGAGAAGAGAAGCAAGATAAGAAGACCAACCTCTGCTATGTCTTCTCCTACCCATCATGACCAAGAGAGATCCAGAGGAAGAAAAAGCAGTTTGAGGTGTCGCTTCTGCAGTGAGACTTGAGGCAGAAGTCTGGGGGTTACTGCACAGGAGGAGCATGCACAGGCCTCGTGCTCAGAGTAACCAGGCTGAGAAGCCTCCAACCTGTCCCAGGGAGGACAGAGAAATGGTTGGGTTTCTTTTTTTTTTAGGTAATGATGGACTCTTTGTTAATAAAACTCCTTGAGCTCGCTTTCATCTCCGGCCTTTGCTGAACCTGAATGAATAAAACCAAGAGTGCTCCAAAGCCCGAGGCTAGAAAGCCTCTGGTGGGAATGTCCCAGCAGCTGGGGTGTTGCATTCTTTGCAGCACAGCTCCCTGTTTGCCGTGGTGTGTTCCTCTCTCTGTTCTCGAGTAGATCATCAGGTGTTGGCTGGAGGGAGGGAGGCTGTGGGATGTGAAAGCAGGTCACTCGTGTGCTCAGCCAGGGCGCTGATGGTGACACACAAACTGCAAGCTTGGCTCTTGGAGGCTTTCGATTAAGACAGACCCTGTGTGATTCAGCAGGAGGTTGGAGCACTTGCTTTGCATACAGGGCTTTTTCCAGCAGCTGCCTTGTCAGCCCTCGGCCACCTTGTGCGCTCGCTTCACATCCCAAATCCTGGCGCGTCGCCTCCTTCCCGTGTCATTCCTGCTTGCCGGTCTGCGGCAGCTCTCAGCCTCCTGTGCCCTCTCCTCTGCCTCTACAGCAGCTTGGATCCATCAGGGCACTGAATTGCAAAGGTTGGGTGATGAGAAGTGAAGCGTCCACACTGGGCAATGCTCCCAGTGCCTCCCGGATGGGAGCGAGCGAGACTCCCGGCTCCCAGCTCATGTGCAGACTCAGCATCACCTCTTGCCCAAGACCTTGCATGAAAGAAGCCAGCTCTTCCTCGCAGGACAATTTGGTCCTTAGCAGGGTGGTTGCAGACTCAATCTAAATGTGAGCAGCGTCTGGCTTAGGGACTGCAGCCGGGCAGGGAATTAAACCCAGGTTTTGCTGCAGCTCACAGCTTTGGGGTCAGGATTTGGAGGCAAGGAGGAGCTGAGGGAGGAGAAGGAGAACAAAGACGTTTGCTTGCATGTGCACACACACAGTTCATAATGAAAGACTCCACTGACATTTCAAGGATAGAAGTCCAATTCCTCTTGGCTGTCAGCACAAAAGCCCAGGGGCTTCCCTGGGTATTCCTGGTTGAAATCCAGCAGCTGCATTTCAGTGCTCTCTGGGGCTGAAGTTCTGGAAGCCAATCCAACCATAACCAGAGCTCAGATTCCACCCTTGCCTCGTGGCCTTGCCTCAGCTTTGAGCCCTGTAAAGGGGTGAGAGATGCGATCATAAAAATGTGAGGGTTTAAGGCTGCTTTTTCAGGGCTTGCAGAGATTTGGTGGCTTAAAAGGGGATTCTCAGGTCAAGCTGCAGTTACACCAGAGCCATCAAAGCCTCTGTGGCTGTTTGGCTGCTTCATGTCAATACCCAGGCAGCATCTGCAGCCCCAGCCTGGGAGAGCGTGGAGATCAGAGGTGGCAGAAACCTCTCAGCTTAGGGAACCTTTGCCGTGTCCAAGCCAAGAAATGCTGAGGTCTTAAAGAGCCTGAGAGG
Source organism: Agapornis roseicollis (assembly GCA_002631895.1). Classification (NCBI taxonomy): domain Eukaryota; kingdom Metazoa; phylum Chordata; class Aves; order Psittaciformes; family Psittacidae; genus Agapornis; species Agapornis roseicollis. The sequence continues at coordinate 2,754 of NDXB01004933.1, read as the reverse complement.
GGCTGGGTTTCAGCACCAAGGCGCTCTTTGCAGCCTGGGGTTGGAAAGCAGGGGCTGAAGCAGGGCTGATTCTCCCTGGTCGGGGTGAAGCAGAGAAGGGCCCTGCAGTGGGCGGGGATGGACGGAGATCCAGGGTGCAGGATCCTGCACCTCCTGCACCCACATCCCTACGCTGGGAGGGGAACAGCCTCACCAAGGCTCCCAGGGCTGAGGGAGGTGACACTTTGGCTCCTGTCATTCCCGTTGAGCAACGAGCTGGGGCGAAGGGCCAGGATTAGTCACCCCATTGAGGCACATCCCGGGGGGGGGGGGAGAGGGGGCAGAGCTGGTCCTACCTGTGCCAGCCCCTCCAAGCCCAGCACCAGGAGAGGCTGAGCCCACCCNGAGTTAGCCCCCCCAGGGGGGCCCCCCCCGGGGGGGGGGGGGAAGGGGGCAGAGCTGGTCCTACCTGTGCCAGCCCCTCCAAGCCCAGCACCAGGAGAGGCTGAGCCCACCCTGACCACGTGTGGGACCTCCTGTGTGCTCCTGAAGGCTGAGGGCACGTTTGATCAGGATGGAGGGGTTTGGGCTCTGGTTGCAGCCACCGAGATGGGGTTTTCCTTGCCTCCATCACCTTCCAGCCCCAGTTCCTGCCTTGTGGCCAGGCTGCCACGCTGGAGCCCTGCTTGTACATCCCAGAGCTGGCTCACCCCATGGCAGCCACAAGGTCCCTCTCCACAGCCCAAAGTGCATCGTGTGCATCAGGACAAGTCAGGTGAGACTGTGGGTACCAGGATGCGTGCTTTCGGCAGCCTCCCAGTGTGGGTCAGGGCTCAGCCCCTTGCTGGGGGCTGTGGGATGGATGAGATGGGCTAAAATCCAGAGGATGCGCCCAGTGTGACCCCACACCCCAGCCCCAGGGCAGGTTGGGGCGCTGCTGGCTCCATTACAGCGCTCAGCAGGCCAGCGCTGTCAGCACCCGGCACCAGCTCCCTTGGGTGCTGCCACACCAGGGCGGTGCTGGTGGTGGCTCAGCCTCAGCCAGGAGCCGGCCAGCCCTGGCCCCGGGGCACGAAGCCCTGTGGGGAGCTTATGAGAGCCGGGGACAAAGGACAAACCCAGCCATGGTCCTGCAGCCCGGGACCTGCTCCCAGTGCCTGGCTGGGTGGGTGGCTTCAGGGTAGGGGACAGTCCCGTGTCCCTTGTCCCTTTGCTCCACTTGTGTTCAAGTCAATAAAACAAGCGTTTGTAAGAGGTTTGTTGTGCACCCCTTCCAGGGATGCTGAAAGCATCCTCCAATGATCCTCAGCCATGGGGCAAGGATGGGGATCAGAGTCCCAACACCTGGCAGTATCCAAGGCCAGGTTGGACACAGCAGCTTGGAAGGTGTCCGTGCCCATGGCAGGGGTTGGAACTGGATGAGCTTTCAGGTCCCTTCATCCCAAAGCACCGCTGTGGTTCCATGATCCTACCTGAAACCAGGCCCGGGAAGGACCCCGGGGAGCGCCTCGTGCTCCGCAGCAGCACAACCTCCTCACGGGACCTGCCTCGGGGACCTGGGGCCTCCCTCCCAGCCCCACGCAGCTCCCGGCCCGGCTGCGGCCGGGGAGCATCGTCCCACACGGCAGCAACCAGGGCGCTGTTGAAACCGGCTCTGTCCCGGGAGCCCGGCGGCAGCAGCGCTGTCCCCTGCCCCCGGGAGCTCCAGGACGGAGTCGGGGCAAGCGGCTCCCTCCCTGGCACTGGGTCCGTGTCATCCCGTCCGTCCCCCAACCCCCATCCAAGATCCCCCCCTCCGGTTCAACCAGCCCGGGCTGCCCGTGTCCCTGGCGCCGGGGGTCAGGGGCAGCGGAGCCCTGGGCTCGTTCTTCACGTCGGGTTGGGTAATTACAGGCTGGGGCTGGTTCCCAGGCTGGGAGCGCTCGGGGCCGGGCGGAGGCCGAGCATCCCCCCTGACACCGCCGGGGGGCCCCCCAGCCCCACTGGGACCCGGCCCTTGGTGAGGCCAAAGTGATGCAGGGATGCAGATGCGGATGCGGATGCGGATGGGGACAGGACCAGGGCAGGGGGATGGAAATGGGGGGTTAATCCCTTTGGCTGGGCTCTGCTCCAGCTGATGATGAGTTCCCATCCAGGGCAAACAGGTTCTGGTTTGTGCAGCTCAACCTCCCACAGCAGCCAGTGCTTTCCCACGGCAGAGCCCTAGCAAACCTCATTGCACGCTAGGCTGGGCCCTGCACCGGATAGGGCCTTGTGCTGGGTCCCCCCCTGCAACCCCTGCACCCATCAAGGTGTGTGTGTGTGTGTGGGGGGGGGTGTCACTGGTTGTGCCTCAGCTTCCCCAAAGCCCAGGAGCTCCCAGCACCCCAAGAGCTGGGGTTTGGCCATGCTGCCATGTCCCTGCTGTGTCCCCCATCGGGGGGACCCAACTGAACCGGGGCTGCTCCTCCTGAGTCAGGGCACGTTTCCTCCCGGCATCCCGGCGTTTCCCATCAAAGGCCGGCTCCTGCCCAGCCCTGCTGCGCTTGATCTGATGAGCTCATAGCCCAGGGTGCCGTGCCTGCGTTGCACTGTAATTACTGCTCATGCCGGGACTCGCACCGGCGGCGGCGGGGAGGGAGCAGGATTGCGCCCCATGAGCTGCACCCAGCGCCGTGGCCGGGCGCCAGTGCCACAAGTGCTGAGCTTTCGTTCATCCCAGCGCGTCTGGGCCTTGGCGGGGACGTCCCCACCCCGGTGACACCCCAGGGCTGTCCCCACGGTGCTGCTTTTTTT
>NDXB01004931.1:209912-224342 GCA_002631895.1 Agapornis roseicollis | reverse complement strand
TGTGAGGTGTCCCTGCTTATGGCAGGGGGGTTGGAACTGGATGATCTTGGGGTCCTTTCCAGCCCTAACTATTCTATGATTCTATGAAAAGGAAGCCCTAAGTAATCAATGTTTTAAGCCCTATGAATCTTCAGAAATGAATTTTGCTGATAGCTTCTCTATTGGGAAGTAACTAAAGCATCCTGGACTCCCTCTTTATTTCTAAAAAATACTAACACTTTTTCAGACACTCCTATGTGTTACTGAGGGGTACACTACTGAAAAATCAACAGGCAGAAGATAGCACTATAAATCAGAATATGAAAGCATAGCTGACAGCAGAAGAGCAGCTAGAGATAAGAACTGTTATTTCAATTAATATTGCTATCCAACCAAAGCAGAACTATGTAGAACAGCAAAATTCAGGATTTGTTTTAAGAAGACTGTTAACAAGCATGAAGACTGAAAAAAATCTAATAGAATGACTTCCTTTCAGCTCTCTCCCTAGTAAATGCTGCATGCAATACTGAGATTTTTATTCACACTGTTTTGAAATAGCTTCTTTAGGATTTCATACATGTAAGAATACAGAATTGTGTCTCCATTTTATATTTCATTCATGGAAAATGTTGCAAGATTACAAAGAAATGCTACAGGTCAATTATTATCCATAAGAATAAAATCAGGTTTGTGATTTATTCCTTTTAGTTGATGGCCAACCTCCAGGTGACACGAAAAATATACACAAAAACATATTAAACTTTTTCAGCATAGTCATTTTAGTTCTTCTATTCCAATCCCTTCATATTGTATTCTCTTCATATTTGCTTCCCTCCAGTTATATTTGAGGAATAAAAATGCATTTGCAAGATTAATGTCACAGCATTAAAGTCTTACTTCCTAAGGAAGCCGGAGTTTATATCTGAGATTTGACAATCCTATATCTGAGTAATTTTGAAAACCCTGCTTAATGCAGTTAGGTTCATATAAGGTTCCTTCAGTAGTATGTACTGATCAAAATCTAAAGTTCTTATCATATCAATAGGCATTCAAACAACAGTTGAGTTACTCTGCAATATCTTGGAATAGCCATTCACTGCCCTATACTGTTCCTCCTTCCATTGTTTTACAGCTGAAAAGTACTTCTGCCCCTAATTGTTTACTCTGACCCTTCCATTGCAAATTTTCCTTTATTTATTCCCAGATTTGTGTTGCCCAGGCTAGAACTGCACACATTCTATGTGTGTCTTAGTTCTGGCATTTCCTTAACTCAAAATCCTTGAATTTATAACCTTGGTGTTCTTTTAATTTAAGATGCAAGCTCTAATTTACATCATCTGTCAATGATTTGGGAAATTTTATGCCAGGCATAAAATTTATTCCCAAGGCAAAGGACTTTTCAGTGATGCTAACAGTCTCCTATGATTAGATGTGACTTTAGATCCTCTTTCCTCTGACATTTTCACAGAAAAGTCTCAAGAAAAGGGAGAAGTGAAATCCAGCGAGCACTATCTTGAGTCCTAATACTGTGTGCACTCTTGCCCTGTTTCATCAATTAGTCCTCAGTTACAAAGTCAGAAAAAAATACTCAAAGCTGACAAGTATTTTTGTGTTCACAGAGCCAGGTCACCTCCTCCTTCCCTCTGCATTTCCACCCTGCTTCTCTTTTTCGCTGTTGACTGAGCCATCTAGGCCAGTCAAATTGCTGGCCTCACTTCTTTTCCACTCAGCATGACTGCTTTCCTGTTATTTCTTTTCGTTCAACAGATGGCATATGCACACCTAATAAACACTAACACATTTGCCCAACCAGCCATTGTCTCGGTCACTCTGCTGCTTCTTTTGGAGCTTCTCATTCCTGCCAATCCTTTTATGAAATAAAATCATCAAAAATCACCACATCCTAGCCTTGTGGTTTAATACAGACCTGCAAAGATGGAAGAATTGCATGCAAATAATGTGATGCTCTTGTGACCCACACCATACACACAAAGCAGAAAATAAAATGCTCAACACCCTGCAAGAACTTGTTTTCCCCTGAGCAGTTCAAGGGAATGCCATCCTGTTGTAGGCTTTGTACAGACTGGAGAGGGGCAAAGTCTGATAAAAGCTACAAAATCAGCAACTCCAAAAAGAGTGAGGAAAATCACACAGGCACTGTGCAGCAGCACAGGAAGGACAAAGAGCAGCAAATCAGAAAGTCACCAGGAAGAGCTGTCTATAACACTACTAGCATGTAGTGCTATGGCCTGATTCACCTTAAATGTGCTTGACAATAATGCAGTAGTTCCTCTGATTTCAAGGCCTACAGTTCCATTTTTACTTGTGACTCCTAACTAAACTGATTTAAAAAAAGAATGAAGGCTGACACCCTCACTCTCTACCTTTCTACCACTGTTGCTTGAATCCAGCATTGTAACACAAGCAGTTACTTGTTAATCATTATGTTTTCATATATATTTTTATATATTCTTGTATATTCTTTATTACCTACCGCTTGCATCAAAACAATACCTACTTGAGGATTATTTTTAAGGAGTTATTCACTTATTTGAATTGGGGTTTTCCATATTTTCCATCAATATTTCAAGCAAGTTAGCACCTTTCAATCCTGAAAGGTACTAATGAAGTAGCTCAATTTAGCTTGCCTTTGACACAGTACAGGTTATTTCTGTGAACTCAAGCATCTCTTATAGATGAATGATCAAAGCGAGCCTTTCATTTTCCTCTGTAAAAGCCACCTACTTTTGTGAGAGATTTTTAAACCATTCATGATTGCCACATCTCAAATGCATCCTCATGGAGGCTAAATTTAAAGCTAAAAGATCTCCTGATGATCATGGTTAAAGCTCACATCTTTCAATCCATCATTTTGTTTGACATGCAAGAAATGTCTTCATTTCAGATATGACTTATCACTGCTACTTCAATGCAAAAAAAAGAAGATGGCATTGATGTTTGAAATAGATCATGCAACGATCTTTCCACCTTCAGTGGCCTCCAGGTCATACTACCCAGTCATTACTTAATAGCAATCATATTTTATCCTTGTTTCTCCTGAAGTATTGTGCCTATGCAAAAATCGCTTTCTAGAATTGTAAGTTTCTGCATGGCTCATAATATCCCTGAGTTTAATTGCTTTTTTTCACCTCCATGTTGTATTGAAACGATACTGCAATCTCTATGCTTTTCAGGACTCAACCACGTAGGACATATCAACAGGTGAACCTACAATTCCTTAAGGAAATTGTATCATTTTGGTCTCAGCAGGGGAGAAGACCCCACAATGTAGCTTTCTGTTTCTGAAGAATATATTACAGTGGATATGAAACGTGGAAATTCATTGATACATTATGAATGTCCATTTCAGTTTATAGTGCGAAAGTTTTAACCCACTATTTTTTCTTATATAAAAAAACTTCCTTAAAACTTTTACTGGCCTGTGAGACCAACCAGAAATTTTCATTTTTTTTATTTGTCTCATTAAAAAAGTATAGAAGTAAAAATCTAAAAATAAAGAATCCAAATTTTTAATGACACATTTTGTGATATCCCAACACATTTCTGCTCTCAGAAACTTATTTTAAATTTTCAGATTTATGTTTATTACAACAGTTTAGTATAATTATAGTCCTATTACTATGCTTAGTGTAACATGTAACTTGACGTGCCTTTATTTCTAGTCTTTTTTTCTTTTCCATTAAGGAGGCATTAACTACACAGAGGCACAATTCAAAGTTCAGTAAACTTTGCACCAGATTGCCTTAACCCTAAGTTAAAATATTTTCTTACATAGTACCTGAAGGTTTTATTTTATGTCCCATCCCTACAAGTGTTCTATGACAAGCTGAACAGGACCTTGAGCAACCTGGTCTAATGGGAGGTGTCCCTGCCCATGGAAGGAGGGTTGGAACTGGATGATTGTAAAGTTCTTTCCAATCCAAACCATTCTGTGATTTTGTGATTGTCAGTATGAATAAAAAATAACATCTCTTTCCATCTCTTTTTATTCTTTCGCAGCTTCTTTCCTCTTGATGACAACAAAAAATGTCACTCTTTCCCCATCTGTAGCTGGAAACAGATTTAACCTTGTTCAAGGTGAGTCGTAGTTCCTTTTCTCCTGACCTCCCAGTCTTTGGTCCTGACTAACAAACACTGCCTGTTTGAAGTCAAGAAGCTGACACGCTTCTCCACTAAAAACAGGACATCAAAGTAAAACTGTCCCCTTCCAGAACATATGCAAGTGCAAAATCTTTTCTTTGCAAAATCTTTTTTTCTTTTTTTCTGAGCACTACCTCAGTATCTCTTGATTTTAGTTCTCAGAGGGCATCCCTAAATATGCAGAACCTTTCTTTGTTTCAATCAGTTATTTCCATGTGGATTCCACCCAGTAATTTGAAAGCTATCCCTTGTGCTTACATTACTCTTTTTATGGTAGCCTTGTAACACCTCCTACACCTGTAAGAACTCCTATATTTACTTCAGCTGGCCTCAGATGTCATGAAACATACTCCTCCCAGCAAACCAATAAATTCCGATTGACTGATCTGTTAAACCTGAAATGTGCTTTTCTTAATCTGGTCTTCTAACTCATCAAGAGCAAGACAGCTACTGTTGACATAAAGAATAGACAGAGCAGACTACAAGTCTATTCTCTTTCTGCAGTGTCTGATGATTGTTACTGCTGGTGTGCCTCCAGCAGAATTCTGCTTTGACATCGGTAGAAACTACACCAGGTATTCAGTCTACGCTTGCATTTTGCTGCTGTTTCTTTTCACAACAGTATTATTGCAGCTTCAAATGCCTGAGTGGAATTATGTATTAGTGGGGAATGAGGATAAGGTCTCTAATCCACGTATAAAGAAACATAATTATCTAAAGAGTGTAGCCAGACTCACAAAACTTAATTTCAATGTTTCCATGTGATTTTGAAGTCAAGTATTATATATTCACATTTTCTTATAATTCTATCAAAAATATAATTAGCCATATTCTAAGTAGACTTTTTCTAAGTTTACAAAAGGAAAATAAACAATACTTTGAGCAACTGCAATGCTAACTGGAGATTCAATTCAGGGAATAAATTTCAGTGCTTTTTAATTTAATTCTCAGTAGGCTGCAAGGTTTATAATTTCTGAAAAATAATATCAATGTGTAGGAAAAGTGGCTGACAAGTGCAGTCACACTTTTCTTCCATGTACAGTAATCATCAACAAATTATGTTAGCAATTGTAAACCAGTTTTTTAACAAGAACACATACAAAACCTTCTGTTTAACAATTGTAGTTGTGTTTAAGCAAAATAGTCTGTGTTTGATGCATAGATTCTTTTGTTTTCTTAACCACATTCATTTAACACTGACACCTCTAATAATCTATACAGCTATCCTTTATAAAATAGAAGATACTATTTATCTTGTAAGAGCCAAAAATAGAGTCTCTTACCCAGCTAAACAGCATTATTGCTATAAGGAACCATTTGATAAATATAACAGAAATAGCTCAAACAAACAAAGAAATTAATAATTAGAACAAACCAGTTGCCAACAAAAGGGTTAAAATCCTGGCCTAGAGCTCAGAATTCAAGACCCGTATGACTTTAGGCAAAGTAGGAGATTTACTAGAGATTTCTGTTCTTTCCACTTTCTAATGGAAAGCTCAGAGTTGTCACACATTTCACTGCCCTGTCCGCTGGACTGAATTACTGTGGCTATTTCTGAACTCAAGCAATTCGGAGTGTTTCTGAGGCAGACACAGACTGTGCCCTCACTAAATCTCAGCTTGTACACAGGTGCAATGCACAGCAGCACCCCCTTCATACCTTGGTTTTCAGAGAAAGAAAATGTGGCCACACAAAGCTAAATATTATACTGTGCAGCCATGTTATTCTGTAGCTAAATTCCCTATCAAATGATCAGGACAATAGCAGCAACCCAACATATTTTCATCTCCCACCCCCACTGCAAACAGCAATCCATGAGAAGTTATATGAATGAGTTCTATGCTGCTATAGTTTTGGGAATATGTTAATAAAAAAGGGTAAAACTTTTATGCTGGTTTGGATAACATATGCATTCTTTGGTCTCATATAGTACTGATGAGTGCATAAACCTATGCTCTTCACCTCCTAAGTTATTTTTCTTTGGTTTTTTGTCCACAGAGTATTGCAAATGATTAAAAGCTTGACAACTCTGGAAAACTCTTTGCAGTCCTGTTCCATAGCTATGAGAAGTCAAGAAATCCAGAGTTTCTTCCTCTCCAATGAACTCCCCTGGATGGAAGAATGAGAGCATTAGTCTGTGCTTGTCTGTGCATACCTGTGTGTGCTCATACACAAAACAGAAGAGTCATATCACCCATTACTAACATACCACCATACCTCACAGCAGAATACAGTTCAGCACTGGAGAGTAGTTCAAAAAGCCCAGAGCAGCTTGCAAAATGGGGTAGGAAAGAAAGCAGATAAATCCTAGAAAGCTGATACAGCACCAGAGATCTACATAAACAGGATTCAACTTTCTTGAGCTGAACTGTTGTCAGCTTGCTTGCTTCAAAGCTGTGGAATATAGCCTACATTCTGTGTAGAGCCATTTTTTCAAACATTTCCCTATGATGGAGAAAAGAGAAGCTAAATTACTCAGGGCTGAAGGGAATAAACAAGCTGTTGATGATCTATCCCAGTAGTGAGAGAAAAGCTAATGGAAAATAACTCATGCATGTTTTCCAAAAGTCTGCAGTTTCTACACAGACACTAATTTTCATCATCTTTTCATCTAAAATGCATACAACTACATGTATGAATTTTACATGTATATATGCCCATATACTTTTTATGAAACTACTTCATTTCTTTCCAAAACTGTGCATGCTCTTAAGTTCGGCATTTTGCAAGAGGCAAAGGTCCATCTCATCTGGACTGCTGCAATCTGAGTTATACTGAGCTCTTTGGAGAAAGGGAGAAAAGCATGAAGCAGCAATAGGAACTGAGAGACTCCCAAGATAAGTGGAGGGCAGCCTGCAAGAGGAAGCAGACCCATAGCTGTGCAGTTCAGTCACCTGCCTGCTACTGCCAGAAGATTTGATCCTGCTCCTTCATCTGCTTATCTTACAGGATACTAACCCAATAAAAAAGAAAATTCTAGATTTTCAGCAGCAGCAAGGTAAGCATTCTTACCCTGTGGGCTAACTACTGCTACATCCAACACAGAACTAAAAGCAGAAGCATTTAACAGAAAATGTGAGGGAAGAAGTCAGAACATTTCAGCTCATTTCAGCTCATGTGGCAACTCATGTGAGAGGTGGCTTGAAAGAGTATTCTGAGACAGGCACTTCATTAGAAACCTAGAAGAGACTGTATGGGTTTCTTCAATGACAGTTGATGGACAAGTGGAAACAGTCAGACCTGCAAGCATCAGAATAGGCAGGAAGAAAATTTGTTGTGTTTCATCTGGTTTAACTCTAAAAATTACTTAAATAATTGTCATGCCCTGATTTACTATTTTATATTTTAAATGTAACATTGATTTAAAAACTGAAAGCCTTTGCTGTCCTTTCCATGTTAAAAAAGAAATTCCCACCCTTGGCTGCACATGATTCCAGGCCTAGCAAGGAAAATTTTCAGCAGGGCTTTTAGAGAGTTTGGCAGGAGGCCTTTCAGTAACAGAAGATTCCCACAATTATTTTGCCAGTTAAATTACTGGCCACTGCATTTTATTCAGTCTCTCCTTCCAGCTAAGATCTAGACAAAAAATGTCCTTGTCTGCTTAGACTGCTTTTCAGCTGAACATCACAGTTTAAATTGCCTACTGAGATATGGGCTTTTTGTAGCAACAGGAAATAAGTTGTCATCAACAGCATGTCTAGAGATCAATTAAATTTCATTAGTATTGGAAAATGTACAACTTGAATAAGACTAGCCAGCCTGGATTCAGATTATGGAGAGATTGACAGATTCACTTTAAAAAAAAAAAAAAAATCATAAGCATATTGCCAAAACCAAATGAAACAGATTCAGTGGATGCCAAGGCAATATTCATTCTTTCTGTATCTCCATTACTACCAGTGCCTTTTACACACCATGGAGATATTTGACTGGATTACTTCAGATTTTCTGGAAGTCTTTTATCTATTATGCCATTAGGAGTCATTGGAGTTGACAAAGAGGAGTGAAGTCCAGTGGCTGCTGGCACAGTATATCAGAGTAACCCAAAGCGTACAAAAGAAGGAAAATCCTATAGTTACATTTTTTTATTGAGCTAAAAATGAAATGGGACACTACAGAGACCAAAATGTGATTGCATACATTTTTATAGTTCATCTGAAATATTCCACAAACTGGCAAAGGAAGGAACAGCATCCAAATCTCCTGTTAATATTAAAATGACACTCAACTTCAGAGACATAGCATATAGCAAGGAATACTCCATTGGCACAGAGACATTCCCTTGTTTAGCTTTAGCACCTGGATTAACAGATGACAGATGCTGTGCTACTAGTAAATATATATGCAACAGAGGAGCAAAGGGTAGGGAGGACATAAAAGTGCTTGAGTACATTGATCAAGGCACAGTTAGAGCACATTTGTAGAAAAATCCCCAAAGTTTCATTTAATTTTGCAGATGCCTGTAGGTAGGGAACTAGTTGCCAAATACTCTGTTTTGGTGATGTTGTCAAGTATAGTTCATGAATACATGTAAAACATTTCTGCAGTCTTTGGAACAAAACAAGCAATTCAACTTTGGATTTTTTCCATTATTTACTCTCTACCAATAAGGACTGTGTTTCTCTTGAACATTTTGGTTTAGTTCCTTTTGACCTATGGCTCTCCTCCACCAATTAAAATTCTCTGTTTGTGTGTGTGTTTACACACTAGACCTTCTTCATTAAAGCTGATGTGTATTCTACAACAGCTTGGATACCTTGTGAGACCACTAGAACTACAGCAGTGGTTGGATATCCAATTCCAAATCTCAGATCACATACAGAAATGTCAAGCAAAATATTTAAATGCAGCTCTCAAGACAAAGTATATACATTACCACCAATCAGGTCAAGACAAGGCCAGCTAACAATAGTTAACAAGCTAGGGTAAAATCAGATTCAGGAAGTCTGCCAGGACTAGAAATACCACAATAATACAAGAATTTAGCTACTCTTATGTAGATTTAAATGTTACACTGGGGTATTTTTAGACACTGTTAGGAATGTTGCATGGATAAGCTAGTCAAGCAACTCAAAGGGAAGAGTCTAGTTTCAACTCTTTTCCAAGTGGTATTTTTGGCTTGTGTTACAATATTACCAGCAAGGACCAACTCTGTAACAGTAACTAAAATGTGTTTGTATTCAACATCCTTGCAGAAGCTGTAAAGGCCAAGGAATCCTCTGCATTAGTATTCCACTTCAAAATGTCAGTTCAGAAGCTGTCAAAAAAGCTGCCATAAAGCAATTATTAGGTACAGAATAGGGACCAAAAGCGAAAATAATGAACATGTCACTTGGGTATAAACCAGAGGTGTCTCAGCACCTTAAATACTGTGTGCAGTTCTGGCATCCCATCTTAAAAATGGTACAACTGAGCTAGAAAAGAGAAGGCTGACAAATATGATCTACAGTCTAAAACAACTTGCATGTCAAGAGTGATTAAAAGGTTAGGACTTTTCAGCCTGGAAAACCAATTGAAGAGGAACAAAATAGTAAAGTGTAAAAGCAGTAGCACAGAGAGGATGAATAAGAAACTCTTATTCCTTTTTTTTTTTTTAATGATACTAATATAGAATCATAGAATGGTTTGGGTTGGAAAGGACCTTAAGATCATCTAGTTCTAACCTCCCTGCCATGGGCAGGGACACCCCACACTAAACCATGCCACCCAAGGCTTCATCCAACCTGGCCTTGAACACTGCGAGGGATGAAGCATTCACAACCTCCCTGGGCAACCCATTCCAATGCCTCACCACCGTAACAGGAAAGAATTTCTTCCTTAGATCCAATCTAAATCTCCTCTGTTTAAGTTTACCTCCTGTTCTGTCACAACAGTCCCTAATGAAGAGCCCCTCCCCAGCATCCCTATGAGCCCCCTTCAGATATAGATGACATCAAGTGAAATTGTCATCTAGCATATTCAAAAAACAGAAAAGGGATTACATCTTCTCATAGGTTATAATTAGGCTGAATAACCTGTTACAAAAGGGTAATAGTGATGCGAAAGGACATTCAAATTCATGGGGAAAATCATTAAAATGATATCCTGAGCTGCACATTTTTGTAAGCTGCAGAAGTACACTAAAGTAGTACTATTCCACCTTTGCACTGTTTTTATACTAGACATCCACTGTTGGCCACCATGACAGTATGGTAAGCAACACAGATCTTTGGTCTGATCCAAGATAGACATTGTTCTGTTCTTGCATTACTCCCTAAACAGTGCTGAAAATGCCTGGAATATGAACTTTTTCGTTGTATTATACTGTGTATGCTAACAACAAAACCTAAAAAAAAAAAAAGTGAAAGAGTTATAAAAATCAAAAGGTATAAGAACCAAAGCAGCTATATACACTGCAGAACTAGTTGCATTTATTTTGAGGCAGGATCAGGTTGGGATTGCACTTTTCTTGACCTGGCCTACTCATGGCAAATCGCTACAAAAAATATGGCTGTAAAAAGTTAATCATTCTGGCTTAACCCCTGGAAAAAAAAATAAAAAAATAAAAAAAATGGAGGGAGGGGGGAGTGGGTTGGGAGTAAAAGAAAACAGAAAAAGCCCATTGGGAAATCATTGCATTCATAGGGCAGCTCTCGGCAGCAGTTCTTGTTGGCCAGATGGACCTAATGGCCTTACACACAGATTGCTTATAAACTATTCTGGCAACTAGAGCCTATCTGAGATATTCTTTTCCCAAGGAAACAGGCCAGACAGCTTTGTAACTGCTTTGTGCACAAATCTGCTAAAGAAGCATTGAGGATCCAACCCAAAATGAATATGCATGTACACTTTGGTTTCCTTCCAACTTAATCTCCTCTGTGTTTTAGTGCATTCTGTCATTTTCTCATGGTGACTAGCTTGGATGCATTAATCTGGCATTATGCGAATTAGTGCCTATTATAACAGGTCTTTCATGTGTGCATCCTCAGGTTCTGGAAAAACAGTGTGATAAAGAAATAGCCTACCATTATGCATTGGCTAGCATATTAAAATCAGATTGGATAGATAGTTATGATATTTTAGATATAGTTAATCCTACTTTACATCAGGAAATTAACAGATGTCATCTTCTAGTCCCTTTAGCAGTGTTTTCTACAATTTCACTATATATCACAGGAAAATAAATTAGGATATTTTCATGAAACTCATTACTTTATTTTTGCTGGGGAAGAGGTATTGACACCTGTTATTAAAAAAGAAAATAAAAAATTACAAAATGTTAGTTTTACCTCAAAGGATGCTTTGATAGAGAAATATGATAAACAAAACCCTTTCTACTAACACTAGAAAAAAGAGTGGTTTAAAATGTTGCTTTGCCATTGTCCTCAATAACTACATCTCATATATCTCAAGCTTAGGAGCCGAAAAGTAATAAATGATTTTCAATTTCTGAGTTACCACCTTTCTTCAGGAATAGCATTGTAATTCTTCCATCCCTGACTTGTATATAAAGATGAGAGATCAGTCATTTGTAATTACTCTTGCACCATAAGGTGAAGACAAAAATCTCTGACATGCAGTCCTTAACAAAAGAGTGCCCTGATAAAATTCAGAGCCTCTAGATGGTACTGCAAGCAAAACTAGCTCAAATCAACAGCGGTGTTGTGCTCCCCTGACAACAGTTTAAGAATACTTATACCTCCACCTACACATACAACATGTTCTTTTACTACAGTGACCAAAATATTAATGCATTGAAAAGCAACTACTCCTGAGACAGCTGAATAAGTGTGTTACTCAAAGCAGTGATTGCAGCTTACCAGAATTAGCTCTGTTTCATTCCTTTCATTCCAAACCTTGAAACAAGTAACATTTCATTGTTGCTCTTTTTAGCATAGCATCTGATAAGATCATCTGAATATTTCTTCCTAGATCTTTCCTGGCTGTCTCCCCAGTGCCTAGATGACTCAAGAACTGATGGATGCAGAGCACAACCTTTGTTCCAGTAACTATCTATGTGCATCTCTGGGTTTAAAAAGAAGAGGGGGGAAAGGGGAGAGAAGGTGGAAATTACACTTTTAAAGCATTACACTTGTTTACTAAAGAAAGAACCTAGGAATGGTAGGATAAAACACAGCACAGGAACCTGGAAAGAAAGGAAATGGGGTCAAGAGAGCAAGCTTTTAGGCACAGGCAATTGCCTAGGGCAGCAAGTACTCAGGCAGAAAACAGTCCAATACATGGACAGGCCATGCTACTACTTATCATTGCTTAAATGCAGCATTATCAAAATTGCCCATGCTTTCATGCTGCTCAGTTTTGCCTGCTTTGCTGGCAAGACTTGAGTCAGTTGTGATAAACTGTATGAAGATGGGAGCAGTGAAGGGATTGTTATCCACAAGATATTGACTAGGACAGAATGGGCTTAAACCCCTTTCCCCAGAACTTTTCCCCCTCTGCCTGTGGTTCACAGTGTGCAGTTGGACTTGTGAAACACAGAGGATCTGTAGGGAGATGGAGAATCTACACTAACCTTTTCTCCTCTGCTCTTACTCACTAAAAAATATCTTACCAATGGAGTTGCACAACCAGGATCTTCCCTACCCACAGTGTGAAGAGGAACCCACTAACAAGTAAAACAGGCCTGGATGCCTGGGGAATCTCCACAGGGGTGATTCATATTCGGGTCTGTTAAAAACATTATCTCAGTTCTCTCTGCTCCTGTTGTCTCGTCGGCTGCATCAAAACCTTTTTACAGCACAGTAATGACACAAACAGTACTACCAAAAAAAGGACATATGTCATAGTACACAAGGGCAGCTGCACACATATACACACACCCCTTTCTCTTTGCGACTGTTCTACCTACTTCATGTGACAGAGTATGATCTAACCCTACAACTTGCTGTTTGCAAAATCTGACCCCACAACTTGACCTTACAACTACAACTACAACAGCATCCAAAAATATCCCCTGGTTAAATGCACCCCAATGCAAATCATCAGCAGATCTCTAGTGGTAACATCCTATTCCAATCAGATCGAGGTCTGTGTGGCAGTAACAGCATGCAAAACTGCTCAACAGTCTGTGGCTCAAGCAGAGATTTTGCCCAAGGGATACCACAGGACCATACTGAATTCCTGCAAATCCTATAGCTCTCTTGAGACATAAAGCAAAGCTTATGGCCATATAGCAGTTTTAATATGACATTTTTCAAGTCATGATGTGTAATCAGCTCTAGGCTATGGCCTGGATTTCCAAAACCAGTGATTGCAGACTCACATCTCCAAAATGGATTAATGTTTGTGATGTTCCAATGAGAATATTGTCCTCTTGTCTCTGTGTGTGTGTGTTTTCTTTTCTCAGGCAATTTGCCACTGCCTTGAACTCTGTCTGTGTCAGGTAGAGCGTATCAATCACAGTTCCTGCTGCTTTTATTGCCACTTCTCTGTCAGGCACAGAACTGCCATCACATCCATTCTACCAATCAAAATTAGCACTTTTCCTTTTGTCTCTGTGACAAATCTTTAAATTATCCTACAGGACAAAATAGATAGACTTCGGTTTCCGTCCTTTCAAAATTATGCCAGGATGAAGGAAATGTATAGGTTACTGTGAGAAAATGCAGGATTATCAGTGCCCGGTGCAAAATGCAGATGGATTGAACTTCAGTTCTATCTCCTATGAAAAAATTACAATAAAATACCAATCTCATATTATTAAACATGATGTTACCTCCTCCTGGGGTAATCTCCAAATCCACTCTGCAAATTTTACCTTCCAGGAGCAGCGATAGGGAGCGGGTTTAGCCGTGCCGTTCCAGCAAGGGAACAGGCGGTGGCAGTGTGTCCTATTGCTCTTCGCAGGGCTTTTATTGGAAGAAAAGAACTGGTTCCTTTTCCCTCGGCTGTGTGACTCAAAAGAAACTAATGGCAAATGGCACTGGCAAAATATTTGCCTCTCAAAAGATTCAGGGTTAGGTTTTTCATTTTTTGTAATTTAATTGAGAAGAAGGGTTAATCCAACATAAATCACCTTCAAGGAATTGCTATTGGTGGGGCAATCAGTTACATGATACTTTCTTCAGGTAAGAAAAAGCCTTAATTAATTTCTATTTCAGATCCTGGCTAAGCATTGCCTGAAGTGCTGCGCAGGCAAAATTCTTTCTCTCTCCTCTCTCTTCCTTCCCATCCCCCTCACAAATTTTCTAGTCAGCATTCCTAGTTACAAGGAGAGAAATGTATCTCAGAAATCTCATTAAAGGTTTTAAAGCCCGGAGAAAAACTGCCTTTTTTTTTTTTTTTCCCCTT
>NDXB01004931.1:158379-197714 GCA_002631895.1 Agapornis roseicollis | reverse complement strand
TAATTTAAAAAAAAAAAAAAAAAAAAGGGCCATGATGATTTAATAGCAGACGTGGGTGTTAATACCCAAGGAGTTTCAAACTGAAACTACAATATTAACAAGCAGACTGTTCACTAGTAGGCATAATTGACTTAAACACCTACTTTGAGTTAATGACAGAAGCCTAGGTGCTTCGACTTTGTCTGTTAATGTTTAGACTGTAATACTTCCTGCTTTTACTAGGCAGATACAAAGAAGTGTTACAGAATCCCAATACACAATTTTGGTGAATTTCACTTTTGGTTTTCTGGTACTGACAGCAGACCTTAGAATTTTCATGTTTACTTTTTTGGTTTGTTTTCTTTGCTATTGATCCTTATTCTGTGATCTTACTGTGACTCCTGTCGTGTTCTTTTATGCACCTTTGAACAGGTTGCCTCACCATCCTCTTATACAGATGGCTGTGGAACAAGGTTTAATTACAAGACAATGGAAGAGCGAGCTCAAAGGCAGCCTTTGAAGAGGCTAGAGGTTTCACCACAGCAAAGTCCTGAAAGACTGGCATATGTGTCCAATGATTTTCACTATGATGGAGGAATTTCAACTGGATTCTCCATGAGGCATGTAGATAACAGGAGACCCAACCAGACTGTTCCACCAAGATATGCTCGGTCTGAAATTGTTGGTTACACTCTTCGTGATTCAGTAAGCAGGGGACGGTCTTTTAAGAGACATTCCCACATGGGGGCTGTTAATGATGCAGTCCTTGATGGTGTTTACCCCAGCCCAACTATACCTCTGTACCATCAAGCAGGCAACAGTCGCAGTATGTCCAACCTTTTGGAGAAAGAGAACTACCTGACCTCGGGCAGTGCAATGGGACAAGTGAGATCACCAATTGCTTCCCATTTTGGATCTCAGAATAGGCAATCTTTAAGGTCCAACTGGTACCAAACTACTTTCAGAAGCACACAGACCAGGAGGGAAGCTTCCCAGCCAGCTTCAATAGCCAGTGTTGCTGCAGAAACAGATGGGAAGAGGATGCCATTGACAGCTGCTGTGGCAGCAGCTGGGAGAAATGGTTTCCTGCAGAGTGAACAAGTCACTATCAATGGCTCTCAGCTGGGGTAAGCACAATGCAGGATCTGCTTTGGTTTTGGGGTGTCACAGCTGAAATGAATCTATTTGTTTAAAAAGAGAAAGCAAACTGACAGCTTGTGGTTCAGCAGCTAGCAACAGTGTATGAAATGTCAATGCAGAGGATGCAGAAAGTAGATTTGCTTTTAAAAATCCATTTCCAGTACAACAGGGGAAAGGGAGGAAAAAATATTAGTGTATGTACATACTGCAGGGTCCATGGCTCCCACTCTGGTTTGCTGGAGTTTAAATTTTTGTCAAGAGTTAAACAATTTTACAAGGAGACATGAAGTCTTCACTGAGTAATTTACAGCCTAAATCACAATTGCATTAATGTATTGGCAAATTTTGTGCTTGTAAGAGACCAGATGATTTTGGCACTAGTTCTCACAAGAATAGGTCAGAAACCCACCAGTGAAGCAGCTCTAGGCAGATTGACAATTTCCAGTTAAAAAATTCTTCATGGTTTCAAGGAAACTTTTTAGTCTTGATTAACTTCAGTTAAAACACAGGCAGAAATTTCTCTTAGCCCTATGGCACCATCCTTCCCTAGAACAAATGTAAACTGCTCTGAATATCAGGACCCCAGAGATGCTTATTACCATGAGATTCTACATGCTCTGAGGGCAATATCTGAATTTGAAGCCCAGGTAGCTCCATGGCAGAAATTCCCAAAGCTATCCCCAGATTTCAGGAAAATTGTTTAAAACTTTACAAAAGTTTTTCTTCATTTTTTTTTATCTTATTTTCTCTTTTCTTTTTTTTTTCCTCCAAAATTACCCTTTTTTTCCCCTGAAATTCCCTCCCAGAGAAGATTTCAGACTGTCTACAGTCAATTTCATTTTCAAAAGAGAAAATTTGTCAGTGCTGAAATTCTCTAAAGGAGTGAATAGGTTTTTAATTTTAGAATAATTCTGAATGTTCCCAGAACTCTCCAGGCTCAATGGACAAATAAACCACTTAGTAAGTAGTAGGTGGTTACTTGCACTGTTTACTGTGGTTTCCGTTGTTTTCATAATCCAAATAGGATCCCAAGGTTTCTTATGTAAGTAAATAATGGTGTATTTTGCAACAGTGTTATTAAGAAATCTCTCTTTTTCCATAACTGTGTAGCTGTTAAGTTCATTTTTCTGAAGGCAACCTTTCTCCTTTTCCTAACTTTGCTACCATGTGAGATGAGGCATCATCTGATACCACTGCTATCAAAAGATCAGCTATTTTCTGTCATGAGCTGCATGTTTTGTGTTATGACTAGATTTATAAACATATAGTCTTTTGCCCACATCTCATCTGAATTGAAACTTTAACCTCAGGGTCATAGAGGAATTAAGATCTCTGATATTTGTGATGTGACTCTAAAGTTTTCAGTCTTTACAGCAAATGAGTCCAGAAAAAAATAGCTGAGAGCTCACAACAGCTGAAGATTTGGTAGTAATGTTGAGAAAAGGTACCTGGAAGGACTTTGTTTCTCAATAAGACAGTTTACAGACAGGCATATATCCCATTGACTGAATAATCCACTTAACTTCAACCACATTCCTGAGTGCATTTCAGAGCCACAGCCAGCAATTTTGATGTGTAATTCTGTGTAGGAGCAATTTTGGTTCTTTTGCAGGTGCAGACATTGGAGTCTGGATGCCTGCATGCACAAACATCAACCAAAGTGCTTTTCCTGCCTGCAGATGTAAACATCTATCTTCAGTCATTGTGCAAGTGACTTGCTTGAGACCATGCTGAGCTCAGGTGGAAGATTAGTGACCTAATGGAAATTTTTGACAACATAATAACTAAAGTGCCAGTTTCTAAGTTCAGCTTTTGCTGGAAATTACAATGGAAAACAATTTGAAGTGCTGTGAAAGCCTTTAAAGTTCATATTACAGACATTTACAGATTTCTTTTATCTCAGAACTTCTATTTAATTTACTTGTACATATTTTGTTTAGATTTTCAAATGTCCTAGGTTCTACTTTAGTTTCATAGCTAGGTTTTGGGGGAAGCAAAGGATTCTTTGTTCTACCTGAAGTTTAAAAAAATTCTTTGTAAAATATAATAGCTTATGGTAGTGAAGAGGCTGGTAAAAAAAAAAAAANAGCACTTAACACCTAACAGCCAGGTGAGTCAGCAGCACAGAGCTGAAGGTCTGGATGACCTGTTCAGACCTGATGTGGTATAACACTGCTGGTCTGCTGAGTATTGCACCTCCAAATAAAACATTAAAAATGATCATTCTTTCTTTCACAAACTGAACCTGAAGGCCAAAGAAGAAGATAATGATAAAAAAAAAAAAAAAAAAAAAAAAAAAACAAAAACAAAATCAAAAAAACACAACACAAAAAAACCCCAACCCAATCCAAAATAAAACAAAACAAACATGTAAGATGCAATTCTAAAGGAGAATTGCACCACTAGATTATTAAATGGTGAGGAAGAAACTATAGCCATTTTAGTTGACTGAAGACAGTAGCTGTTTCACATGCTTATGTAATAACGTGTATGGTGCCCACATACATCATTACTGTTTTCAAACATCTGAAATACACATTTAATTTGTAATTCAAACCACTGGAAGGGCTAGATGCAGAAGTCCTGTTTTGGGTGTAGTACATTCTGGTTCATCCGCATCTAGCTATTGCACAGTTTAATATATAATTAAGTATTTAAAACATAAGAGACATCATTTTACTTTGTGGTATACACCGATGTCAAATCAGAGGTATCTCACTGAAGTCCATCATTTCAGCACTAGTACAATAATTTCTTCTGACAAGACTTCTCAGTTTAAGACGTTAGTAGAGACTTTCAAGTTTCTTGTTATTTCCCATTCTCTTTGATTTTAAGGTTGCATTATCTGAGCTATTGCTCACTTATCTGTTGCTCCCTTAATAATGGAAGGAGGGGAAAAGATAAGCCTTAGTTTCCTGAATAATTTGATTTTTTCCAGAAAATTGTCCTTTTTCATGCAGATCACAATTTAGGTCTTTCCATGGCTAATTAAGAAGATGTAGAATAGTTGTTTAAGGTTAAAGAGAAGCAGTGGACTACCTGTGTATAGTATTTGGAATATATATAAAAGCATTTTCAAACTTTCTGAAGAGAAATTAGCTCATGCTATCTAATCAAAGTAGAACAGTCAGAATATAGAGATGCTATCTTAGTATCTCCTGATAAAGTTTAGCAGTTAAAAGCATTCTCATACCAGGGGCTTAGGAAAGAGAGAGATTCAACCTGAAGCTCTCTGGAAAAAAAAAAAAAAAAGAATGCTTACAGTCTCTGACCTCTAAATGTGCTGTCACACAGTTATTAGACAACACAGTGTTTATATCCCAAATATGGTATACTCTGCAAATTAAAGTGAAGTCAAAACTTGTCAGATCATTGTTCTGTTTAACCACCATTGCCTAAATGCCCATCTGTTTGTTATCATTAAGCATGCTAATCAGCTATGTATCTATTAAGGTTGCCCATAAATGTTTTGAGGGTAGGATGGAACAATTGCATCCAATTCTATTTTAACAGGAGTTACAGTGCTGCAACCACACCACTGAGGATCAAGGATTATATTATACCCTTTATTACTGTAAGATAAAACAGTAAATGTTGTATTTATATAACAGAAAGCAATCATAGTATGACAGTGCAGAACATTAAAGAAAGATTTTGACTAGTGCACATGAAGAAGTAGCAGCCATGAACAGCTAACTATGGTGAATGGTCTCAATACACACTGAAAAGTCTGGGCTTTGGCTCTACATGTGGCAATGACTGCTGATGGACCTTTGCTGCTCAGAGACATCTTTGGCATCCTGAGGTTGAATTCCCACATAGATTCTCCAGTGTCCCATGAGGGGTCAGTTCATACAGCAATCTTGATCTTGGGAAGTGCATGGGGAGAGTCCTTCTTTGCTGTTAGTCACTGAAATGATTAAAAATGTAATACATTGGGAATACCTACCGCTCTGTAGAAGGCCACTGAATTTGATCAAAAGGCTCCAAATTTATTCCAGTGACTAACAGGCAGGTAGGCATGCATACATGTGCACATATATAACATGGTCATAAACCCCTTGTTGATTTGACAAGCATGGCCCAATCTTGAAAAGCCTGTTTTTCTCTCCCATTTTAAAGAGAGTAAAAAGAAAAAATGTGATCTGGCTTTTTTCCATCAGTCATTGTTCAAGATCTTTAAATAAGTTTCTGATCGGTACATTCCATTTGCAACTCAGAGGAACTTAGTAACTGCTTTGTTTTAAGTCTGGGCTAAAGTAAACTCTGAAAATCTGGAAGCTGTAAGCATTGCCGTACCAGAGGCCAGGGAACTAGAGATACTAACCATCATTCTGTCTGATTTCACTTTTATTTAAACACTCCATTGACTTCTTCAACCTACTGCCACCTTCATTTCATCTTTATCTTGTACAAGCATGCCTCGCCACCTATAGATGTAGTGTATTTGCTCAAAACACTAACTCAGAGAAGGGAGAAGACAAGAAATAACATGATTTATACCAGAGGGAAATACAAAACCAGGTAGAAACCTCAGGAGTATAATTTCATTTGAAACAGGTGCATCAGAATTGTTCTTCACCTCTTTGCTGTCCTTGCAGTCATAGTAACTGCCTTTTGTCTTAGCAAAAGCAAGCAGCAGTGATTTACAGTGTAGCTGGCAGAAAGAAAAAAATCAAAAAATATCCATTTTTCTTCCCAGTATCAAACCAATCTGTAATTCATTTTTCTGAACACTGTTTATTATTTAATCTTTTTGCTTAGTTAAAAAAATGCAAAAAAACCCTAAAAAAAAATCAGTTTAAGGCACTTTATTTCCCATGAACCTATTTTAACATGAAAGGTAATTGTGTTAAAATTTCTGATTTTAGATGTACTTACTGAGAGGATTGTCAAGTGAACCATTCTCATTCTGGTAGCTCTGAAGTAAGGAGTAATTACCAATAACTACTTGTTACAATGCTGTCCACAGACTGTCTTCTTGTCCCTATTTCAGCAAAATTTTTTGGTTAAAAAAAAAAAAAATAGAATACTCATGGGTTTTATCACTTCCCCTCCCCCTTTTTTTCTTATCTAGGTGGAGAGTATTTAAAACCAAAAGTGAATAAAAAGGCTGAGGAGCTTAACCACCTGTTCCAGAGCTAATGCACCTGATTGTGCCATGAATTGTTTTATGTTCCATTTATTGGGAAAAAAAAATGGGTCTGCTGACCTTTCCTCCCAATTTTTTATATGGTTGTCTAATACAATCATCATTCTAACAAACATGCTGGAATTTTGAAGGGAAATAGCTGTACGTATTTTCAGTCCTACCACAGGCAATGTACATATTTGATTTAAAGGGTCGTTTTTACTTTGTCCCACCTGAAAAAAGGCTTTGCCCATCTGTTTCAAACCAGAGCAACTTGTTAAGCTTGAAGAAAGCAGGTACTGAGCACTGCATTTATGTAGTCTGGGAACTGAGAAACTGAAGATAGGCATGTAAACAAATACAAAAAAACAGTCATCACACTACTGAGTAAACCAGGTATATTCATGATGGGTAAAAGGCACTCTAATTTGTTATGGCCTTCACTGGATCTTAGTCCTTCATCCTTTGAAGTTTTCATTTTGGTTTTATAATTTGAAGCATGGCTTGCTTTGTAAGGAACTTCTCATGGTTGCAACACTTAGAATCATAGAATAGTTAGGGTTGGGAAGGACCTTAAGATCATCTAGGTCCAACCCCCCTGCCATAAGCAGGGACACCCCACACTAAACCATGTCACCCAAGGCTTCATCCAACCTGGCCTTTAACACTGACAGGGATGGAGCACTCACAGCTTCCTTGGGCAAACCACTCCAGTGCCTCACCACCCTAACAGGAAAGAATTTCTTCCTTAGATCCAATCTAAACCTCTCCTGTTTAAGTTTTAACCCATTACCCCTTTTCCTGTCACTACAGTCCCTGATGAAGAGTCCCTCCCCAACATCCCTATTGGCCCCCTTCAGATACTGGAAGGCTGCTATGAGGTCTCCACACAGCTTTCTCTTCCCCAGGATGAACAGCCCCAACTTTCCCAGCCTATCTTCCTATGGGAGATGCTCCATTCCCCTGATCATCCTCGTGGCCCTCCTCTGGACTTGTTCCAACAGCTCCATGTCCTTTTTATGTTGAGGACACCAGAACTGCACACAATACTCCAGGTGAGGTCTCACAAGAGCAGAGTAGAGGGGCAGCTTCACTGCCTTTGACCTACTGGTCACGCTCCTTTTGATGCAGCCCAGGATACGGTTGGCTTTCTGGGCTGCAAGCACACACTGCAGTCGGCTCATGTTCATTTTCTCATCGCCCAACAACCCCAAGTCCTTCTCCACAGGGCTGCTCTCAATCTCCTCTTTGCCCAACCTGTAGCTGTGCCTGGGATTGCTCCAACCCAGGTGTAGGACCTTGCACTTGGCATGGTTAAACTTCATGAGGTTGGCATCAGCCCACCTCACAAGCGTGTCAAGGTCCCTCTGGATGGCATTCCTTCCCTCCAACGTATCCACCGAACAACACAGCTTGGTGTCATCGGCAAACTTGCTGAGGGCGCACTCAATCCCACTGTTCATGTAAGTGACAAAGATGTTGAACAAGACTGGTCCCAACACCAATCCCTGAGGGACACCACTCATCACTGATCTCCAGCCAGACACTGAGCCATTGACCACATCCTGCCAATTCTTTATCCACTGAGTGGTCCACCTATCAAATTGATGTCTCTCCAATTTAGAGACAAGGATGTTGTGTGGGACAGTGTTGAACGCTTTGCACAAGTCCAGGTAGATGACATTAATTGTTCTACCCCTGTCCATCAGTTCTGTAGCCCCGTTGTAGAAGGCCACCAAATTGGTCAGGCAGGATTTCCCCTAAGTGAAGCCATGCTGGCTGCCACCAAGCACCTCGTTGTTTTTCATGTGCCTTAGCATGCCTTCTAGGAGACTCTGCTCCAAGATTTTGCCATGCACAGAGGTGAGACTGACTGCTCTGTAATTCCCCGGGTCATCCATTTTCCACTTCTTGAAAATGGGGGTTATATTTCCCCTTTTCCAGTCATTGGGAACTTCACCTGACTGCCATGATCTCTCAAATATGATGGCCAGTCGTTTAGCAACTTCACTTGCCAGCTCCTTCAGGACCTGCAGATGGATTTCATCAGGTCCCATGGACTTGTGCATGTTCAGGTTCTTAAGATGGTCTTGAACCTGATCCTCTCCCATAGTGTGCCCAAGGTCTTCATTCTCACAGTCCCTGTGTCTGCCTTCCAAGTCTTGGGTGCTGTGGTCACAACGTTTGGCAGTGAAGACTGAGTGAAAGAAGTCATTAAGAACCTCAGCCTTCTTCAAATCCAGGGTAACCAGTTCTCCTGACAGCTTCCAAAGAGGGCCTACATTGTCCCTGGTCCATCTTTTATTTGCAATGTACCCATAGAATCCCTTCCTGTTATCCTATCCAAGGACTGTTATCCTAGCCAAGTTTAATTCTAAAGTTACTTGAAACTTTTCAAAATCCTGGCTTTACAAGAAATTTCACAGGTTAAATGGTGGGTTTTCTGCAGTCTTGCCTCACTATATATCCTCTGTCTATGCTTTCAAGGAGCCCAGAAGGGGAGATGACTCTGGAGCGTGCAGTGAGCATACTGAAGAGTGAAAATACACAGTCCACACCTAGGATTCTTGCTGCAGTTACTTTCATACAGCATGAATGCTTCCAGAAAGCAGATGCCAGAAGAAAAGTAAGTAATTATTTTTATGCTGGTTACAGTCAAAGCAAACAAATTTCTATACTGCATGGTCACTGTGTGTCAACATGAAAAAAAAGACAGTCCAAGAACCTTTGTAGGATACTGATGTTGAACACTTTCCTAAAAATATGCTGATGCTTTTTGCTACAGATTCTTTAAAATTTGTGGAATAGCACTGGTTTATGCTAGCAAAAATTTGGTCTTCAGCATTTTGTGATTGAAATGTAGGGTAATAATTCACCCAAACCCTCTGTAACTACAGATCTCAGAAAATAAAACTCTGGAATTAAAGTGCAAATTTATCCAAGGTTCAGGGTTTACTGGGACTGCACAACTGTATTAATACGTTGTTTGTATTAATCAAATTTGTTAAGTCTTGCAAGTTTTTTGAAGTGGTATATTAAAATTATTATCTTCATCCTTTTTTCAAACATCATTTCAAACACTGTTCTTGTTCTCTTGCTGAACAGTTCTGTGCATTAATGTGTAAGGTAGTTGTTTATTTCAACCAGTTCAGTGCAGTCCAGTTCAGTGACAGACATCATTCAGTCCTTTTACTTTGCTTCATGGTAGATCAAAGTCTGTTTTGTAAAAAACACCAGTACAATTAGCAGCCAATCTGAGGACAGAGCTTCAGAATTGAATGTTTGAAGGTGTTTATTTATTTAAAGTGGTTTATTATTCAAACTTCTTCCAGGCAGCTTCCTAAAAAAAACAAGTGGATAAGTAAAAGAGTTCAAATTGTTTTCCTGTCTATCCCACATATCCTAGCTGTGTTTTCCTCTTTGGTGCCCAGCAAACTTGTTCACATTGGCATAGCCTTTTTTTCTCCTTTTTAGCCTTTCAGCCTGCGTTTCTTTTCCTTGTCTTGTGATGCATTGTTCACAATACTTGATAGTCATTGGGTCTAGTGGCTTTTCTTTTTCTTGTGAACTTGTGGTCTTACAGTATTTTAGTCAATTTTTTCTACCAATGAAAATTTAGAATGATGGTTCAATAGCTTTTGTAAGTTCTCCTCTGCACATTAGGTCAAAATAGCACCACTTCTTTTACAAGACCTATAAATCCCTTAAAATTACCAACAGAAAGGCTGCATAAATGTTTTTAAAAAACAACCATCTATGGTATTGGTGTCAAAAGGGCTCATCTACTGTAATAAAATAGGTCGATGTGCCTTCAGCATGCTCTATGCTCTGCTTACCTCAAGATATATATTTCTGTATTTCATTCTGCTAGCATCTAGATAATAGCTGGACGAATGCAGGGGGAATCAGGTCAGCAGTATAGTAGAAAGAAACTGTGCCTTTTGTACAAGTGTATCAGAGGAAAGGTAGACAGGCAGTGTGGCTTGCCAAGGCACAAAGGGCAAAAGGCTTTGTTCCATTTCATTTCTTTGTGTTACCAACTCCTATCAGCTGTGTTGAATTCTTTTTATCATTAAACTCTGGACTACTCAAAATAGGTGTATCAGATTCCTAAGTCTTTCACATGCTGTTGATTCTACATAGAGATGATTTTGTCCACGAAACCATATGACATTTTGAGATGCTGGAAGAAACCGTCCTCATTTGCACATGAATGTAATGTATTTTTCATAGTAAACCCAGTCCTAAATGAGCCAAGGCTTGCTTATACCACATCACAGCTCATATGGATTCATCATTTGCCACAACATGTAGAACTTCAGAACTATTTGTTTCCGCACAGCTGCTGAAAATAACACCTTCTTAATTCTTTATGCACTTCGGGCCAAAACCTCATTTTCTAAAGAATTAGTCACTGAAGAGTAGTCTTTGTTAAATGTAGGTGGTTCCGTAGCTGACTAGCTTACAATATTTAATGGTCTACATTTTGAAGTTTATTAGTTTACTATTTTTTTCTCAGTATGATACAGATAACAAGCCTTATGTACAATACACTTTCAATAAATGCACTGAAGTTTACAGAGTTAAAATGCTGTCTTTCCATCAGGTTTGCTGCTGAGAGAAAAAGAACTCAAACTAAACTTGGCACGTCAGGGACATTTCATATCCAGATATCTTAAAGCAGTTTATAAAGGTTCCAGAGTTAAATCTAAAATATCCATTTCACCAACATGGAAGTTAAAATACAGAGAAATTAAGTGCCTTGTCAGAGAGTACAAATCTTTAGCAAAGCTGGAAGAGATTTGGTTTCATTCTCTTACATTAACTATAAAAATATGATACCTCCCTTAGTTGTGGATTTTAACTATGATTCATATGAAAGGCCAGAAGTTAACAGTCATGTCCAAATGATTAATGATCTGTGCTTCTAGTCTTTCAAATAGGAGCAAATGAAGAAAAGTCCCTATGACTATTAAAGGTTTTCTGGGGGGAAGGTGGAGTTTGTAATTTACAGTATCTTACTATTCTCTTCTTTGTTTTGTTTTCCTCTCAGGTTTTCTCACTTGGTGGTATCCCCAAACTTTTACAGCTTCTTGATGTTCAGAATGAGGACATTCAGCGGGCAGCATGTGGTGCATTGAGAAACTTGGTGTTTGAGGACAATGACAACAAATTGGAAGTGTCAGAGCAGAAAGGGATCCCACTCCTGCTGCGCCTACTCCAAAACACCAGGGATGTAGAGACTAAAAAGCAAATAACAGGTAATGTTTTCCGTGCAGTCAAGTGACCCAATACAAGAATATTTTCACCTATTCTAAGCTTTTTTGTTAGTGTGAAATTTCAAGGTCCTTATTCAGGACCAGTCTTTAAGACAATAAGAAGTGACTAGGAACTGCAAATTCCCCTCTTAAAGCTTCTTCAAATAACATCAGTCTGTCTATTTACAGGAAACTCAAAGTTCTAGATATTCCATAAAAGAAAGTAAGGCCCAAATAGCAAATTCTGTAAAACCTTTTTAGTGAGCAGTAATTGGAGTGGTCCCACTAATGGGACCATAATTAATGACGCCTTTCAGGCAGCAGCTCAGTCCTCACTTTTTGACACTATGCTGCCAGTGCATATTGGGGGCTTCTTGACAAAGACACTCCCTGAGAACTGTCAGGTGCTGTGGATAGAATGTGGTTGTCCTACTCCCCACAAACTCTACTGACCCAAATTTTTACTCTGAGCTCCTTCCTGCCTAACTATTTACACCTGAGCCTGTCTTCTCAGATTACTGATGAGCAGAAAGCTTTGGATGCTTGCTTTCTGCACGCAGAGGAGAGGATTTCTGCAGGACATCCACTTGGCTGTAAAGATCAAAATAGCACCATCAGTGGACTGACATGCATTCTGGATTCAGTTTTTGCAGGGCTGACATTCTCATCCTTTTATTTCCCATGCCCTAAGAGGGGAAGAACTGTTAGAAATTTGTAGAGCCCATTGCAATTTTAAAGGAGCCCTTTGGATCAGAAACACAATATTGCACCTCTTGTTAACATCAATGTAGCAGAAGGAATGGTGAGAGGGAATATCCACCACTACTCACAAAGTGATGTGTAACTACTGCCTGGTTAGCTTTACAGCAGACAGTGAAGAAATGTCCACCACTTCATCCATGCACCCCTGCTTGACCATGATGTGCCTCTAGGAATTCAACTGCTTGTGACCCACATTCATTCTAATTAGCATGCAGAGGAAGAGCAGACTTATAAATGGAAGAAAATACTGTGAATAAATTAATGGGGATTTATTTCAAGTGATCTTTAAAGATACCAGAAACATGAGCTATTAAGATAACTGTGTTTGAAAAGCTACAGAAGGTGTCAAGCAGCCCTGCCTTGAAGCAAAGGCATGTTGAGACCTCCTGTAATTCTGCATTCTTTCAAGTAGTTGAAATACTGTGCTCCCTAAGCTGGAGAACAAAGCTTTGTATTGTTGGCTCCTTTGGCTGAGTTGAACAGCTTTGCAGCATTAAAATGCTTTAAAGCTTTTCAGATTCATCAGATGCAAAATTGGGTCACTTAGTAACTTATTCAATAGTGTGTTGTCTCTGTACGGTTGTGTACCAGTGGGGGAGGCAGTGAAATTGGTGGTACAGGCGCATGTGAAAAAGGATGAAGAACAGCCTTCTTTCTACAATTACTGCTGTCATTGAACATGCATATTTACTTATGAAGCATGCAAGACACTAACAAAATATTTAAGCAATATCGAGAATGATGTAATTTGCACAGAGCAAAATATTTTTGTATACTTTCATGCTTATCAGTTGCAAAGGAGGGCCTTAAAATTACACCAAGGGAAAAGTATATCTTGCTTTGTCCAAGACCAAATGTGCAGTCAGGAGGAAGTGCACTTGCTGCTGGATCAGGACGGTCCCTTGGTGAATATGGCACCAGGACATACTTTTGTCAACACTTGAGCAATTCTTCCAGCTCCCTAGTAAGTTGCAAGTAGCCTAGAGGGCAAAGAGCAGCCTGAATGAATGAATTTCAAGAGAATATTAACTTTCCTTCCAGCCTCTTTCTTTCCCAGGCCACTTGCCAACCTTCAAAGGCAGGCAAGGAGTGAGCTGCAGACAGGAGGTAGACAGTCACTGTTAAGCATATCATTACTAAGTTCAGTGCTTCCAGATGATCTTGGCATGTACAGTGATATATAGGGAAGACTGGAATTACTACACAGCCATTTGTACCAATTGACTGTGTAGCCCAAGACAGGCTGCAACACAAAGCTTTTCCAAGCACATTGCAAACCTCTGAGTACCTTTCTATGAAAATGGATAACCCCTGCTGAGCAACAGTTTTCCTGTCTGACTGATGGCTCACCTACAAGTTTTGTTTCTCCTCTTTCATTGCCTTTGGCCTCCTACAGGACTACTGAAATACCACAGCTAGGTATGCAGTTGCACTGCAGTGTTGTAACAGTTCCAAGAAAAGGTTAATGCAGAACCTTTGAGCTTCCATCTGGTCAGCTTGAAAAGCCCATCTGACTTTCAACATCATACTTATTGCTTGCCTGCTTTGAATGTAAATTAGATACTTACAAACATGTAATATGACAATTAGCTGAACATCTTCCCCCATAAGAGATTAGAATAGTTGTGATACCTGATAATACCACACTGAACTCTGATGAAAGACTCCTGGCCAAGGATTGAAAGCATGTGATACTCCTTAAAAAGATGTCTAACCTCAGCAGAGGAAAGTTCTTTGTACTGGTATGTAGGAAGCATGGTACCAAAGCACTTCACCTGACCAAAATACACAAAGATAAGGAAGTGGTGGGGAGAAGGAAGTTAAAACTCTTGAGACACAGTTTCCTCACACTGTACTTCATTACATGTCAGAAATCTGATCTAATACTTGTTCATATAAGTACATCTCAGACTTTGAAGTTTAAGGCTTATTAGTACCAGTAGTGTTGATCCAAACACTTGCCTAATATTAAACTGTGTCATATTGTATATTCTCAAAGAATAACTTGATGGCCTGTATTTTCTTCAAGACATAGGATGAGGAATACAGTCTGAGCATAGTCATACAGTGCTTTGTATTATCCTATGAAAAGACTGAAAGCAATAAAAGTATATGGAGATAATAAATGCCGTGTCCTGCCTCACAGTCTGTGCAACCTAGGGGAGCACACAATAAGCACAAAACTAATACCTCCACCAAAATGGCTTTGTGCGTATGATAATGGCTTGAAGTCTGCCACAGACCAGTTTAGCTCATGGTTCTGTGCAGAAAATAGCTGCCTGGCTTCTCTCTGCCGTTTACATGCTCATCTCACCTCTTCTTAGCGAGAATGAGATCTCAAGATCCCATTGGCTGAATTTGCTAGCTTCATAAAATCATTAATACAAGTAAAGTCAAGGAACCACAGGCTGTGTTCTTCATTTGACATAGAAACAAACTTCTTGCAAATCCCTTAGGAAAAGAACAAGGGTACTGACAAATAGCAGGAAAGGGTGTCACTTGGAGACAATGCAGGAGCCAAGACAGGAATGGTCTCCTGTAGTATTTGGAGAGTATACTGAGGACGGGAAAGTAAAATGGCTGTAGCAAAAAAGAAACCCCCAAAAACCCAACCAAAATCAAAAACATATTAGCTTTTGAAGATAAGCCAGATGAGCCTCCAGGGAGTACCTAACCTCTTGATCTTGTTATCATGCAGCATAAATCTAAGAAACGAAAGAAATTTTTTCCTGCAGGGAAGATTACAGAACAAACTGAAGTGTCATCAAAAGGAATATACATTTAAAAGGAGACCACACCCATTTTCCCAAATAGCAATCTAAGGGAAAACTACACCCCTATGAATACATTATAACATAGCTGCAAGGAAAGAGCCCTCTCCTAAAGACATTTTCTAATGTGAACAAATTCATCCACACCCAGAATGCCGTGGAGAGTATCCTTCTGAGCCTAGTGAGGCAATGCCCGTGGGTAAAGGAAGGATTTTTGGTGTAAAATTTACAGTGTGAGCAACATCTTATTTTTTTTTTTTTCTGACAGTTCTGTTCTAGATATCTGTTGATAATTCAAGATGCACTTGTTTCTATAATGTCCTGTCCTTGTGCCCTTGCTTTCGCGCCATTCTGTCTTAACCTGCTTCTCTTATCAGTGCCCTTTGGACTGCATGTGTGATGTCCTGTAAGCCTTATTTATCCTTCAGGAAAATACATACCTCCTTTGATCCCCTGATTCAGACGTTGAAGAGGGAATGGGTAGATTCTGGCTGGCTTTTGTTTTGATTTTACTATTGCTTACAATAGCTGAAATTAAACTCAAAGTGTAAGGAGATACAAAAGAAACATTTTTTTGTTGTGATCTGATGAAAGGAACGTTTACTAATATTCTGCCAGTTTTCAGAGGAGGATCATTGTGAAACTTAGAGCAGCAAGCTGGGGAAAACAATGAATGCCTTTGTAGTGAAAAGCAGAAATACACGTCTTTTTCCAGGGAAGAGTACTTTAAAAGGAATTTTCATCTGTTGGAATAGAACATGAACAGAGTTAATCAGTTGTTTTCATGTTTGGAGATTGTGAGTAGGCAAGGTATGTAGTGTTACTTAATGATTTGTTTAGTGACAAATGTCTGCACAGCAATGACCAACCACTGTTTCAAAATCTTTCCCCCCTCTAAGGAATTTTGCTACCAAGTGTTAGAGAAACTTCTCATCTCCTGTCTTCCAGCAGTTTTCCAAGGACATATAAACTCATTCTTTGTACCTCCCATCTATCCCTTTTGCATGTGAGTTTATTCTCCCTCTCATTGGTCTTTACTTGGTACTTAGAAGTGCAACTAGTTCTGCCAGGCATCCAGACAGGATGAATTCCTCCTTGGAAGTGTGGAGAATGATCACTGGTGTCGGTGTTGTTAGCTCTGTTTAACTTGTGCTATTTCAGTAACAGAGAAGATGATTGCTACAGATGGGCAATGCACATGCAGAGCCACAGGAAACTGCACAGCTTGGGAAGGCATTAGGCTGACTATATAAAGATCTGGCTTTAATTACACGGATAACTGTGCACCTTTTTCTGTCCCATTTCCATGTCCTCAGATCAGGGCTGGTGAAATCTTATCACCCCCTTTTGCTCTCCTTCAGGATATGAAATGCCAGGTAGAGTCCTTCACTCATTAACTTCAAGGAGTTTCAGATTAAGTCTTTCAAACTGTGAGGGAGTCTTTCTGCCACTCTGATTTTATCTTGAATATTGCAGGTTTGTTGTGGAATTTGTCCTCCAATGACCAGCTGAAACACCTGTTGATTAGAGAAGCCCTTCAGACACTGACAGAAGCTGTTCTCATCCCTTACTCAGGCTGGCCGGATAGAGATTACCCAAAATCAAGTGTTTTACCTGACCCTGATATCTTCTACAATGCCACAGGATGCTTGAGGTAAGCATTCAGTCTACAGGTACCCAAAACCATAGTGATGATAAAACAGGACTGCATACTTTCTTTCTTGCTTTGAACTTTGATGGCTCCAAGAGAAAAGTCTGCACACAGATCATATTTTGAAATGCCTCATATGTATCTGACCCAGAAGAATTACTGCTCAACGCAATGAAAACAGCTTTTTTTATAAGGCTCCAATGTATTAATTTGATGTGTACTCCAGAGACTAAAAATACCCATAACAGACAATAGTAATCAGAGGCCTGGTTGGAGCATAGTTGCATTGAAGTCAAAGAGAGCCTTCACAGAATAACAGTTGTTAGTATGATGTATAGTACTAGCCCCTGACTGATGATGATAGTAGTAAAACCAAAGCTTTTATAAATGGCTGTAGGAGTGGTATTACAAAGTAGTGTTGGAGAAAAGCTAGCAGAAACTTTATGTGTGCCTTTGAAAGTTATTCTAAGACTGTAGTGCCATGGTGTCCAAGCCTTTTTGATCATACACCCCTGTCAATAAAAAGCTTTTGAGGACACTTCCTCAGTGTTTATTTATAGGTTTTACACAGGTACTGCTGTGCTAATGTATTATGTGCATTAGAAAACATACATAAAACCAGAAACTAGAAAGGATGTTGTAAAGATTAAATAATTACTGGTTTACTTTTTGAATTTTATTAATTAATGGGACAAAAATATTTCCTTCAGCACCCCAATGAACTGTCTTGTGCACTGACTGGGGAGACCAGAGCTCTAGTGGAGGTATAGCATGGTGACCTTTAAAGCCTATATCTATAGTTGTGTGACCTCCTGATACAAATACAACATTGACAGTTTCATAGGATGTGAAGTTCTTTGACCCATATAATTATCACTTATAACCTCTTTATTAATAACTTTTTCATAAACAGTTCCTACTTTTGACTTTTAGAATTTATGAAACATAAGAATCAACTATCCACTGGAGTCACATAAAAATATGTCTACTCTACAAGTTCAAAATAATTAAGACTCTTAATCATAGCTTGAGTATGTGTCTATACTTCTGACTGGCAGAACAGATTTATGATTGTGTTGAAAGCCATAACTGCTTCTCTTCTAGATCAGTTACTTGGAAAGGGGACATGGTACCTACAAGCACACAGAAGTGTTCAGTTTTCAGCTGCTGCCAAAGATGCCTACTTTGATGTATCATAATCTATAGCTAAACTGATTAGAAAATTACTTAACCTAAATTAGGAGAAAGACTTTTTCAATTTCCGTAGTGAGCCCTGCCCAACATTTTGCACAAGTTCAAGTGAATTGAGGACAGTTTACAGCCATGAATGGAATTATAGATTTATGGCTGTGTATTTACTTCTGTGATCAGCTAGTAGCCTCATGAACAGAGCAGCTACTATAAAGAAACACCAAAGGCCTTAGTAAACACACCCCTAATTGACTGAAGTATAAAAATTGCATCTTTAATAAAAACACCTTTAAAAATAAGTGTTATTTTAATAACACATAAAAATGTGGCCCTTTACGAGTTCAAAGTCATTGCACATCAAGTAAATACAAATATGTGTGTGAGATGTATGTCTTGCTTACACATGAATGGACATAGTTTGAAATAATTAATGACTAATATATAAGTGTAAAGGCATAGCCTGAGTTTTAAGCTCTTCTTAGTAACATATAAGGAATTAAGTTTGAAATATAGAGGTTGGGAAGATGCCCGGTTTTGCTTTACACATACCTGCTTCATTAACATGTCCTATAGTAGAGTAGTTGTATCTGTACGGTGTGGATTTTGACTGTGTAAAAGGCTCTGAATCTGAGTCATGTGGTTTCAGAAGACAAATTAATTGTTAGCTGCCCAACAATACCCAACAATAAAGCACCTTTTTCTGAAGAAACTCCTATCAGCCCACTAGCTACTGGTTAACTTCATCTCTAAGTAATAATTGACATTTATTTACCCTGATGGTTCAAAAGCAAATACTGAGAAGCATTAACTACCTAGAATAAAATCTCTCTAGCTAACACTAGTGGCATTGTCTATGAAATGCAGTGGGTTGTCTTATTTCATATTAGTTAGTCCAACCTGCATTTGTAAAGAAACAAGTCTGGATGTTAGGTGTGGTGCAGTGACATTACCTGATCCTCCTCTGCTTTTGAACTCTGGAACCATCTCTTCCCTATGAGTCAGCCAAAGAAGGCACAGCATTATTCTCATTTTTAGCATGGTATGACTCTTTCTGATCTTAATGGAGCAACTTGACATGACTTTATATGTGATGAATAAGGTGTAACAGTAGCCAAGTTGTTTTAAATTAAAGTAGATTCTGAATATACCTTACTCTGTACAGAAAGTCAGCCAGTTACCTAGATGCTGAAGGTTACATTACCTATTTTAAAAATATGATGTCCATATTCTAGTAATTAATTTTAAGAGCTTGGACACTGAAAATTATAATGAGAACAAGAAGGGTTTGAAAATACACAGATAGGGTTGATTTGCAGGATTGCCAACATACTTTCTAGCAGTTTTTAGTGAGGCTTAACATATTTGTGCAGACCAAATATGTGAGATTTTTAAGATTAATCAGTTTGTGTCTCTTTATTTGAAATGAACATGTCTCCCCAGTTAGGTCACTAGAAGTATTCCTTCCATAAGTATTAATTAAAAAAAAATAATTAAAAAATCTCTGCACAAAGAAAAGTGGCAAACTAAAAGAGCAGCACACTACAAAGTAATGTGTGCTACACTACAAAGTAAAAAATACTATGCACTGAGGGAATGATGTTACTAATGAAGATGTTTAAAGGATATCTATATTTGCCAGAATTTAAATCTGTAATTAGTCTTTCCTTTTGTAATACTAACATGTTTTTTGTGCATGTTGATATAGTCTATAGCCTGCAGCTTCTATTACAGGGTAAAGATAGTACTTTGAAGTGCAATACATTATGCATAGTACATTACTTAGTTATAGGAAAATGCCAAAACTTCTTTTCAAAAATTTGCATACACCTATTGACTGAAAGGGACACCCACTGTTCAGTTCAAATCTAACACTATCATCTGGCACAGGTGTATGCTCTGCGCCACACAGCTACCAACTAATAAATTAAAGCTCTCTTCATCCTCCTTACAGAATTTCAGGAGAAGAAGAGAATCCACATCTGGCAGATAATATTGCAGATGCTAACACTGGAATGAGGGAATGACCAGAACACTCCCCATTCTGCTAACCAGTTACTGCCAGAAGTATTGTGGAGTCCTGAACCCCAGCAGCCTTTGTATGCAGTCACTGATAAGAAAGTCTGACATTAGAAGGATTTGTTAATCCTGTTCTCTAGGTCTTTAGTTTGTTTTAAAGCTTTGCTTCTGAGATGGATTTACAGAAATTGGAGGTCACAAAACTTAACATAATAAAAAGAAGCTGTGTACACTACACATTCTGCATTAGCAACTAGAATAAGTAATGGTGTTCAGCTAGAATAAGTAATGGTGTTCTTCAGTCCTGAAATATAAAAAGCACTGTGTCCTTGTCGTGGTTTAAACCCAGCCACGCAGCTTGTTCACTCACTCAACCCCCCTTTCTTGCCCTCCCCTGCTTCCAGAGGGATGGGGAGGGGAATCAAAAGAATGCAACTCACACAGGTTGAGATAAGAACAGTTTAGTAACTAAGGTATAACACAAATCACTACTGCTACCACCATAAGTAATAATGATAAAGGAAATAACAAGGGAAGAGAATACAGCATCTCACCAGCCACTGACAGATAACTCACAACACTCCACCCCCAACCGAGCACTGACAGAATACCTCCTCCAACTCTCCCAGAGAACTAGCCCTTCTGGGTAACTCTCAATTACATCCTGGGCATGACATGCTATGGTATGGAATACCTCTTTAGTCAGTTTGGGTCAGGTGTCCTGTCCCTGCTTCCTCCTGCCCTCCCCTCCTCCTTGGCTCACAAAGTCCTTGGTCAGAATAAACATTACTTAGTGACAACTAAAAACATCGCTGTTATCAGTTTTGTTCCCAGATTGAGTCAAAACACAGTGCTGCACCAGCTACTAAGAAGGAGAAAAAATTTGACTGCTCTTGCTGAACCCAGGACATTCCTGAATAGGAAGAGTAAGCCAAATCAAAAGACTTCACTCATTGCTTGACAACAAGCTGAACAAGTAAAATTGGTGTATTAAACTATTTAGAAGAGTGTTACAGATTTTTGCAGACAAGTCTTGTTGGATTTTAAAGGCAAAGACGCTTTTTCTTGTCTTGAAAGCCCTACACATAACACTTCTGTCTCCAGTTCCAATAAAAACGGGTAGAAATCTTGAAGATACTTAGCCTCCTCCTCCATACACCTTCTCTGAGTCTCAAAGGGTAAGATGCCAACAGTGTGCAGAATATATGGGTTTGAATATCATTTTTGTACATTAGTGAATTTCTGACATGACTCTTCCTTTGATTAAAAGGAAGTCATAGTACAAGTCTGTCTGTACCTTGAAAACTGATAATGATCTTTGTTCCATTTTTACCTGTAAATACCTGTATCCAAAGTTCTGCAATAACAAAACTTTTCAAAATTATGTATAGTGGTCACATTTCCTCCTTCAAAGTATTGCATTTAAGTGTTGGAGCTGGTAATCACAACTGCTGTGTTTCATTAGAGTGCTCCTTTTATCTGCTCTGCAACTGGACCATCCTGTGGCCCTATGTATCCTAATTCTTCAAAACTTTGTAGACACCTATCTCTAGAGATACCTCTGTTCCTGCTTTCCCAACTGGTAAAATAGTAGTAACGCTTCCTTTTCATTATTATTTTCATGCTTTGTCTGTCTCAGCTCCCTTCTAAGCTTTTGTGAATTACACAGTGCCCACAAGAATAGTAAGAAGATTTAGTTGAAGTAAGCAATATCACTGCATCTCAGACCAGGAGACTGCATAAACATAAATGCCCATTTGCTCTGGAAAGAAGTGAAGCCTCAGCTCTTACCATATGTTGGTAAGAACATATGAAAAGCGTAATGGCAGCTCAGTTTCATAATGGAAGCTTCTAAGAGAGAACATAAAACAAGTAACTGATGATAAGTCTTTGAACCAAGGCCTTTTGAGTAGCATTGCCATTCCTTTAAGTTTATTTCCATCCATTCTTATCTTTTCTTGCCTCCTCTTCAGTTTATCTGTTCCCGTAGTTCCTGAAAGGAATTTTATTTCCAGCAAGCAGTTTGCAGCCTGGAGCCTGTAGTTACTAAGTAGGGCCCAGATACTTTTCCCTCCTTGTCACATTTTTGAACTATGTGAGGTATGAAGGGAACAGGATTTCCCAAACTACTTCAAGAAATTGTTACCACATAATTGAGTTAAATTCAAATTACCAGTTTTAGCAGAGTGAGTCCCAGGGGCAAGAGCCCCCTTCTTATTAGTCACATGGATCATTCACAGCAGTGCAAAAACCTTTTCCAAAGTAGTCAATTAGTATGTGACTCAGTGCTGCCTTAAAGGGAGTACCCTTTTCATTTGGTGCCATTTGCAGTCTAACTGAACATCCATTAGCATTGTTTCTTTCAAAATCACTCTTAATTTTACAATATTGCATTTCTTTGTATTTACCTCACATCTCTGGATCAAAACAATATTTCCCAATAGGAAATTAGATGATTCTCCACAAATACCACAGGAACATGGGCAAACAGCTGTTTTGGTTACAGATACATTTACACTGTGCATGTGCACAAGCAAGAACAGAAGCAGCAAATACGGGATGAGATAAATGATGCATGTAGATAGATATGGTGCATCCATATTAGCATGTGATATAGTTCGGGCACATCACCAGGATTACCATAGATAAGCATGCTGGAAATCTGATATTTTTAATAGTTAAATGACACCAAAGTTTAAATTCTGAGTCATTCAAAGCAGAGCATCTCTATAGGCAGCAGTCTTTCTAAGGCTGTGTTCTTCCCATGCTGCATTCTCCCAACCATTTAATACCAATACAGGGTAGAGGTATCAGAAATTGGGTAGCAAAAGAATTCTTCTGTGATAAGAATCCTGATTTTGACTCCAGCTGGTCTACTTTTCCCAGAGTACTTCTGATGGAATACAGGCAAAACAAACTTGCATAGCAGGCTTGACGATTCCTAGGTAGCCATGAAGTCTCACCATGAGATTTGCCACAACCCACATGACTGAGCCAGCCCAACCATGGCCATTGCCCAAGCAAGGACTCCAGGAGCTTCACTACAAGAGTCCAACTCCTGAGCTCAGAGGGGGGCATTCCAATTATCAAGAACCTCAAATCTTAGGAGGCCAAGATTTAGTAGTCAGTTTTAGTTGCCATTGTTTCAAAAAAAAAACAAAAAAAAAAAAAACCAAACTATAAAAAAAAAAAAAAAAAAACCCTTAAAAAAAAAAAAAAAAAAACCCTTAAAAAAAAAAAAAAAAAAACCCTTAAAAAAAAAAAAAAAAAAACCCTTAAAAAAAAAAAAAAAAAAACCCTTAAAAAAAAAAAAAAAAAAACCCTTAAAAAAAAAAAAAAAAAAAAAAAAACAAACCTTTAAAAAAAGAAAAAGTTACATTTCTGTGATTCTCTTCAGGTGCCCCACCATATTCATGCAAGACATCAAGGCCAGCTGATGGCCCCTCCTTGCACAGCCACTTAATATGATCGTAGTTGTCATAAGTTCAGGGATTTTTAGAATAATGTACTGTGACAAAATGAAATACTGGATCAGCTGAAGTGTCTTTGGCAAGAGAAATTCCACACTTATCTTTTAATAGTATTTTTAGTCTGTGTGCTTTAGAAGCTATTTTTGCTATGGATTAGAAGGGCTGTAGCTTGTACATTTCTGTCAGCAGAACCATAAACATGAAAGTGTGACATGCTTTGAA
This sequence comes from Agapornis roseicollis, assembly GCA_002631895.1. Taxonomy (NCBI): domain Eukaryota; kingdom Metazoa; phylum Chordata; class Aves; order Psittaciformes; family Psittacidae; genus Agapornis; species Agapornis roseicollis. The sequence goes on along the minus strand of NDXB01004931.1, from coordinate 174,123 downwards.
TGTGACATAAAAAAGGTAAAATTAAATTCCAATGTAATATCTGTAGTAGACCATATTGAGGAATCTGAATATTGATTCTGTGATGCATAATTCCATGAATAAATGAACTCATAAATAGAGATATTGTGAAGAGCATGACCTAAAGTAAAACTACAATTACGAAAAATTAATATTTAATCTGAATGTGTACTTCCCAGGGGAAAATAAAAACAGAGATACATTGCCAGTATGTAAACCACTACATTCATTTTACAATCACAAGCCACCGGAAAGTTTAATGCTGTAACCTACTGGCTTGGTCATTAATAAAATTTTAAACCATTATAATATCTGTTGGGTAAAGTAAGCATGCAAAATAAACACCCTGAAACTACCTAAAGGAACATGTCCCTCTCTGTTTGTGATGGATGCTAACACTGGGTTATACTTAATGTTATTTCAAATAAAGAAGCTGGAATGTGATACTGTATACAGCCTTTTGGCCAGCAGAGCTGTGGGAGTCCAAAATAATGAGGCCTAGGTTTATAATTCCAGCATTCCATAATTCAGAGTTTGTTCAGTTGTAAAAATAATTACACCACAAAATTGTAAGTGTTGTTACCTCCCTGGTAATCCGTAGCTTATTTAGAGCCAAACTTGAAGCAGCAAGTATGTGTTTGGCTTTTCAAAAGTTTTAAAATAATTTTCATAATTCATTTTCAAGTCATACGTGGGTTACCACAAAGCACAGGAAATGTTACTTGAAGGCCAGGCAAATAGTGGCTTTCTTTGGGTCTGAAGGAGGCAGGAAGCATGCAGAGCCATGTCTGAGCCACTGTGGCAGAACAGCAGAAGGCATCTACAGAAGGCATCTGGCATTTCCCTCTCTGACTGAGCAGCTTCTAGTGGCTTCAGTGTTTTTCTGCTTAGATGCCAGCACCTTCTCTGGGAAGCTGGGAATCAGCTGAACATTGTGCATTTTTAACTCTTCTGTGTCTCATGCTGCTGGCCTGGCAGTGATGGCAGCCACATTGTGATTCATCTCCTTTGCCCCTCACCCAGCAGTGGGGCCAGACTGCTGCTCTGACTTACTGGCTCAGTTGATTGGCTTCCCTTCCTGGCCACTAGCATTCCTCAGAGCATGTAAATTTAGCCCCATAACTGACTTCAATGGTCTTGATATGTTAATTTCCAAATGCTGCTAGAGCTCTCAGAATGTGTGTCTCTTGATGGGGCATCTTGGATGACAAGCTGGTTTGTTGTAGATAAATGATAAAGGACATTTGTGTGTTACAGATGTTTTTACAGGTAACATTCCTCTGATATTTTGACATATTAAAAATATAATGAAAAATGGAATAAAACACACACACACAAAAAAAAGGTCCAGATTTGTTTACTGTTTAAAAAGGATTAATTCAACTCTGAGATTAAGATGTGACTCAGGTCTTCCATTATCCATCCAAACACAATAATTTGTTTTTCTGGAGTATTTGTTTTTGTCTGGAAATGCACTGAAGTGAAAGTTTTACCTAGCCAAGGCTCAGATTCTAGTGACAGCTCTGAAGAAAGGAAGCAGTCAACGTTAACTTTAGTATCTTTAAAATTCAGCTAGAAAAGATTTTCAGAGGAGAAAAGTCTTTGACTGAATCTTTGCTTCCTTTTTGTACAGAAATATGAGCTCTGCTGGCCCAGAAGGAAGGAAAAAGATGAGAGAATGTGACGGCTTAATTGATTCTCTTGTGTATTATATTCAAGGAACTATTGCAGACCACGAGCCTAATGACAAGGTATTCTTTGAGATGAAAGGTCTTGTCCTTAGGGGAAAACCAGTGTTCAGAAACAGTTGTGATGTAATTGCCAAACTTTTTTCCAGAACTTTTAGAACTGCCACCAAAGATGTAAGTCCAGTAAGAAGCTTTTTGAAGTATTTATATCCTGCAATCTAAAAGAATAACATACCTTAGCATTGGGAAAACATTTTCAGAAACACCAGAGAGAGCTAGAAACTTCTGTCTCTTTTTAAAAGTGACATAAAATCACAGCTTTCAGAGAAAACACCTAGAGAATCAGTATTATCAGTTTAGTTGTCTCAGGGAGGTAGCTAGCTAGAAGCTTAAAAAATTAATCTGGTTACTCTCCCATATATACTTATTGCTATATACCCCTTAGGAAATGAAGAACCTAAATCCCTTTGGGTGGCAGTGTAATTAAGGAGCTTGCATCATTTTGAATGGGATTCATTTTTCCAAGGTATACTTGCTGCGTAAGCTAGTAACTACAAGGACATAGACACCTCCAGAAGCCAGTTGCTTTCATCTTTGCCTCCCTATCATTGACTGCAGATAAACCTTGAACATTGCTTAAACAAGGTGCTTGTTTCAAAGCTGGGTGAAGTTGGGTGAGAAGACCAGGTGTCACTCACGAGAAGGTTAGCCTCAGCAAGTGAGGCACTTCTAGTGTTCCTGCTATAACTTGTGCTGTTTAATGGCAATTATTGCACATTTATAGTTCTGTTCTAGGATTAGTTACTTGAGCTCCTCCATCTCCCTGTATTCAGTGCCATTAGCTTCAGGGAGAATACAGCACATTACATTTGTGCCAGTAAATCCCTGCTGCATTTTGTCTTAAAACCACTCATTCCTTTTACTTTCAAATAAGGAGGGACTGGTAATAAAGCTATTTACCACTAGGCTCATCACTCAGAAACTGTAGACCCAACCTTAGCTGTGCTAAGAAAGGCACATATAATTTAAAAAAGCATTCTAGCTTCTTTTCTAGGAAAGACAAAATTTCCCTTTTGCTGATGCTACTGTGTGGTGTGTACGTGATCATCTTTACTGTTAAGCTCTTAAACAGTCCTTGGCACACTTCTGGTCTGTGCCAAATAGCACTCGCCCAAACAATTCCCAGGCACAATTCAGGAATTATAATGTCCCAGGACCGTTTCCAACAGGCATGCACCCTGCTCTGAATACAAGCCATGTGTGCCAATTGGCCTCAGTGCTCAGGAACATCCTAGGGCATGTTTAATTCATGAGTGTAAATGCAGTCTTGTGGATCACTGGCACAAAGACGAGCTCTTCTGCAAGCCGTTAGAAGCTGCAGTTTGTTGCTGAAGGTTCAAAAATGAAAACTCTTCTCGAGTCTATGCATGTCCCTTCATCATATGCCAAACCTTTCAAGATTTCTATTCTTTTGTTGTTTTAGGCCACAGAGAACTGTGTGTGCACTCTTCACAATCTTTCCTACCAGCTAGAGATAGAGCTCCCTGAGAGCTATGCCCAGAGCATATATATGCAAAGAAGAAATACTTCTAGCAGTGATAAAACACCGGGCTGTTTTGGAACACGAAGCAGAAAAGTGAAAGAGGTAAAGCATATGTTTAGTTACATCTCATCTTGTCAATCAGCTGTAGCAGCTTCTGGAGAATAAGGATGTAATCTGCTTAGCAATCTGTTATTGATGTTATCTAGTAATGTGACACTTGTTTGTCCCAAAAATGCAAATTTATAATAACACTCATAGCAATTCGTTGTTTCATTAGATGAGGAATACTGTCACTCAGTTTCATCACTTCTGGTGGTTCTAAGTGGTATCTGTACCGTGCACGGCAATTGCGCAAGTGCCCTACCAAAAAGTAGGTGTTGTGACAATTTCACCAGTTAAACCAGAACAAGGTGACTTGCCACTTCCACAAGTTGCTGGCATTTGGGCTACTTCAGGACCTCTTCTCTTGATGCCATGCAGTACAGATCACAAATATTCTGGTGACAGGGCATTGTTGGAGAAAAGCAGGTATTAACGGAAAGTAGAAGTGAAAGAAAAGGATTTATGACCTTTCCCCACCTATTGGTTTTGCTGGAGTATAGTGGAACAGGCCTTCTGTTCCATCCACAGCACAACTGTAGCTGGCTATTTCTGTTTCTCCTTGGTCTCACCTCCCAGGGTCAGTTGCTGAGAGATGAGAAGCAGCCTCTTCTGCACCTATCTCCTCTTTTTGGATGGAGAGGCCAGTATAGTTAATATTGAAATTTTACATGTTATCATCTAAGCTCACAATTTGAAAATCTGTGTACAGATACATTACAAAATGGCTAGTTTAGTTTGTGATGCATTAAGTCATATAAGGTCATTGTTTCTAAAGGCTTGATCTGTTTGCATGTTTAGAAGCAGCAGGACATTCCGCTACCTGAGGAAAAGAGCAATCCCAGAGGTGTTGAATCACTTTGGCATTCCACACTGATTAGGATATATCTCTCCTTAATAGCAAAAAGTACCAGAAACTATACCCAGGAAGCATCCTTGGGAGCTCTTCAGAACCTCACAGCTGGCACTGGACCAGTAAGTCAGCTTTTTTCTTTTTCTTGTTTTCTAATTCTTAATGTGAATGCATTTTGTTCAGGGCTGCAGTGCAACATGCTCACTGCACTGAGCTCAAATGACCACTGATGAGTTACCAGCTAGCAGACATGAACAAGGAAATCAAAGAATATTGAAGGGAAAGTCATAACCAGCAGTGAAACTGTTTCTTGCTTGGCAAATACTGATTCTTCTCACCCTGTGTACTCCTCCATGTGTGGAATTTGCTAATTCATTACACAACAAGGGATGAGTAGATAGATGTTAAAAGCACTACAAAAGTGGTTTCATGGAATATAATCAGTCCCATGGGCAGAAGAAAGCTTTGACACAACCATTGATCACTTTTGCAGTGAGGAAACTAATGACTTTTGTCTGATGAACTGGTCAAAGAGGACATGGGAGAAAGAGGGCTTGAAACTTCTTTTATATCACCTACCTTTTCTGTTGCAGCGTATATGTAACTCTAGATTTAAACTATTTTAAGCATACTTAAATTGATGTAGAGAACCTGCTGTGGGTTTTTCTGAGGTTATGAATTCATGGTAATGACACACTATTGCCACATGCTGTATAACAGATGCCGTTTTCAGTGGCCCAGACTGTTGTTCAAAAGGCAAATGGCCTTCCAAGTATTCGAACTATGCTGCATATAAGCCACCCGACAGTAAAGAAGACAGCGGTTTCACTGCTGAGGAACTTGTCCCGCAACACCTCTCTTCAAAGTGATATAGGTGAGCAAAGACTCATTTTCTCTTGGGCTTCCTCAGTTCTCTTTGCCTTAAAGTTTCCTTCTTTAAGAAAAGAAATGTGCAAAAACCTGTGTATCAGCTTTAAGGCAGATACTTGAAGTCACTATACGGGGCTGAAAATAAGAGTTTTGACTAAGAAAGACTCTAACCTCAAGTTTTTGCCTAATTCTGTGTTCCTCATCAGAGACTTTCATTGATGTTACTTTCAAAAATACATAATGGAAGAAAAATCTATACAGATTTGGAGAGGGAGATTTTCTTCTCCTTAAAATAGGGTAAAAGAGAGTGAGTCCTGAGTTCTGTATTGCCACTGCTATGTAATCCTTTGCAAGAAATTATACAGCATTGGTAATTCTTCAAACAAACACTGTATTTTCTTCTTTTAGACAGAAAGCTTTGTAATCTTGCCATTCACACAGGTTTTATGCATAGCTTTTTTGAGAACAGAAGCTAGAAGGTGGTACAGGGAAGATAGCTTAGGCTTTTTAGAGGACTTTATTTCTAAAATATTATGATTATTTTCACATCAGAAGCCATTTCTATTCTGAGTATTCTCATTTCAATTTAATGTATATTTGAATTTTTTCCTGCTTATGGGATAAAATCAAGTTACATTATTTGTTTTACTTTGTTGCCACCAGAGGGGAGATGTGGAAATTACAAACTTAAACAGGAGAGGTTTAGATTGGATATAAGGAAGAAATTCTTTCCTGTTAGGGTGGTGAGATGCTGGAATGGGTTGCCCAGGGAGGCTGTGAGTGCTCCATCCCTGGCAGTGTTCAAGGCCAGGTTGGATGAAGCCTTGGGTGGCATGGTTTAGTGTGGGGTGTCCCTGCTTATGGCAGGGTGGTTGGAACTAGATGATCTTAAGGTCCTTTGCAACTCTAACAATTCTATGATCCTATACAGCTGGTTCATGGGGGAGATTAACCTCCAGAATTCTGCAGAACAGTCTCCTGGGCATAATTTAATCCTTAGAGAACATTCCCTGTTAATGCAAATACTGTAACATGTTGTCGGGTTGATTTCAAAGGGGTAATCCATATGGTGTTAAAAATTACAAGTGGTGAACCCACCAGTAAAAGTATGAATTTTGTTTCTCTTCTAACTTATAGCTAAAGAAGTTTTGCCTGATTTGGTCTCGATACTTCCTGAGACAGTCCCAGGGTCTGATATTGTGTGTGAAACCACAGCATCCATCTGCTACACCTTGTACAATCTGACACAGAGCAGTTCACACAATGCACGGCTTCTCCTGAGTGCTGATGGCCTACCAAAGATTATTACTGTCAGCATGAATGACAGGTAAGATGGTTGAGATGCCTTCCCCTCTCCGTTCTGCTTTCCCTAGGAAAAAAAGAAACTGCATCCTCTGCCAGTTGGAGGATAAAAACACTGCATCACAAGGTACAGGACAGCTTAAGCAAGTGACTGTGATGTGAGTAAAATTGGACATATTTGGAATTATGGAAAATAACTCATGTAACAACTCTTCCATCCACAGCTAAATTTGCCATGTTCCAGCATTTTAAATAACTCTTCAGAAGATAACTGCAAAGCATTACCTATATTCTGATATATACAGTGACTGACCAGCAGATCTTATCTGTCCCCAGAAATTTTCTATCTTTCCTGTTCCTTGTAACATAGTCCTGATAATCTTTATCAGTAAAGTGCAGGGATACATGTTAAAGAACCTACTGAACTGTACTTTAAAAGATGTTTATAAAGTGGCATTTTAGAGAATAGATTTGAAATTCCTGTAATTATTCTTTAATATGTCAACACATGCAACCAATATTTACTCAAAAGTATTAATTAATGAATTTGAATAATGAATTTATGAATGTGAATAATTATTCTGTTAGTCTTCCTCCCTTTTTACAAAATGGTAGAGGAAATTCATTTCAGCAAAGGAAGCCCTCATAAAGTCCTGAATACTTTAAATCCCATCTAACTAACCTGAGATTTTACCTGCTAGAAAGATCCTTTCAAATGGTTGTTATGCTGAGGTGTATTTTCCTCAACTGAAAATTTCTAGTATGATAGCTGCTTTAAGATGAAGGCTATAAAGTACTTAATTTCTCCCAAATTTTGAAGAATTAGTCAAGTGGGAGTCATATTTCCTTTTTTTTTTCAGTAGTCAGGACAGCATGAAACATGCTGGAATACATGAAGAGCAGTAAAACAGCACTTAGGAGGAAAGAGGCAGAAAAATGCTACAAGGTTACATTTGCTGAAGTCTGAATATGCACTGTGATTATGACATGGGAATTTAAAATGTTTTGTCATTCTTTTTGCAAAATCACAGTAACGTGTTCAGCAAGGCTAGTAGGGCTGCTTCAGTCCTCCTCTACTCCTTGTGGTCACATACTGAGCTTCACAGCGCTTACAAAAAGGTAAGATCTGGGTTGGAAAAAAGACATGTTATCTCTTCCTTCTGCCCTAGAACCCTCTCATTTGTCCTCTAGGGCCCTTAGCACTTCTGCCCTGTTAAGAAACAGCCTATGATAGGATTTCAAGTGGTCTCTGAATTTGGTGTTCCTATTGTACATAATGTTGCACAAATAATGTGTGCCCTTGATTTTTGCTCATCTTCGTTCGTATTCTTTCCTTCTTTGGTTTTGTATCCACTGGCTAAGTTTCTGAAAAATGTTGCTGCTACCTGCCTGTCATGGTTTAAACCCAGTTTCTACTCTCCCCACCCTCTTTCTTTCCTCCCACCACCCCCCCTTCCTCCCCACTCCAGGGAGGGATGGGGAGGAGAATCGAAGGAATGCAACTCCCAGGGGTTGAGATAAGAACAGCCCAGTAACTAAGGTCTAACACAAATCACTGCTGCTACCACCAATGATAATAATGATAAGAAAATAACAAGGGAAGAGGGTACGATACCACCTGCCAAAAACAAGCCTGACTGGGAAGTGTGTGCCCTTCCAGATAACTCCCCATTACCTCCCCAGGCATGACATGCTGTGGTATGAAATACCTCTTTGGCTAGTTTGGGTCAGGTGTCCTGTACCTGCTTCCATCCGGCCTCCCCTCCTCCCTGGCAGAGCATGAGACTCAGAAAGTCCTTGGTCAGAATAAACATTATGTAGCAACAACTAAAAGCATCAGTGTTATCAGCTATGTTCCCAGGCTGAAAGTCAAAACACAAACCTGCATCAGCTACTAAGAGGGAGAAAAATTGACTGCTACTGCTGAACCCAGGACACTGCCAGAAGTGTCAGATGGTGAGAAGTGATGCGCAGTAAGTGCCCATCCACCACTGACTGAACCAACCTGACACACAGGGCTAAGGTGCCAGAAAACCAAAGGAAGGGCAAGGCAGCTTCCTGCTGTAAAACCAGAGCAGTGTTGTTATTTGTATGGGCTGGGAGCCCAGGTGTTAGTTATATTCAAATAAAAAGCTACCTCCTGTCAAAGGTGTTGGCAAATGTTCACTGCCACAGTCAAAGTCAAGCAAAGAATGACCAGCATGAATCAGCCAACAAACCAGTTTGTGTCTTTCCTGTTGAAGCTCTAGGACTGCTTTTTTCAACACAAAGCTGGGTCAATTTCAACCTACCTACCTTTAACCTACATTTCAAACTGGTTTCATTCCTTGTTCTCTTGCTGTTCAGTATTTCTGCCACCTAAAATTTCCTATTACCTAAAATTATTCTATTTTTTAGCATTTATTACTCAGCTTATTTCTTCTTGTAGATTTTTTGTTAAATTTGCTCAGAAAAAGTTACTTAGTGTAGTATCCTTTAAGAGTCTTGCATCACACTCAGCAAGACACTGCCCCACAAGCCAGAAAGCTGTGTTCAGGAATAAGGGTGCTCTACCTATATAATCTCTGACTGAATTTTGTTGTCTCTGCTTGTTTGCAACTATATTCCTGACTTTACAGCAATATCCCTAATGACACAATTTTTTTGAAGTCACAGTTACATACACCGGGTATGCCTGTAAGACACATTTGTCAGACCTGAGTTTCAAAAAATACTGATTACTTGCTGGTTTTGTGCACATTGAGTCACTTTAGAGATACCAGGTATGGCACTAAAAACTGCAGGCCACCAATAGCTAGGTGTTTTTGAAAAGTCAGTCTAATAAGCAACAGAAATTACCTGATCAAATGAGACTGATAAAATCCTGAGTCATCTAGGCATTGCCTTTGTTCAGATAGGGTTAATCTCAGCTGACATTAGTCACCTAAGAGTTAGGAGTCTGTAGAACTGACCTAGAAGAATAGGCACCTGGTACCGTCAGTGGAGAGAGTTAAGCAACTCCAGTGATTCATCATCTCACCTATCTTGGACTGAATGGAATCACTCCTGAGAGATTCCTGTTCTGTCTCTGCTGATTGCAAAGATCTCTGCCTAGATCCCCCCACCATGGTTCCATATCTGGCTTTTTGGCAGCTGAACCCACCTTCCCTTGCAGAATTGGTACTGAAGATAACAAATTATTCTGTCTCTTTCATTCCAAAGGCTGACTTCAAGAAGGCAGATTTCATCAATACCCGGACCACAAAAGCCTACAACTCACTAAAAGATTGACTCAGAGCATAACACCACTGAAGACAAATGAGATCATATGTCAGTTAACATGACTATCTTCACACAGTTGGTGGTGCCACCATGAACCAGGAAGTATGTCAGAAAAAAAAAAAAAAGAGGCTGATTTTATATAAGACTGGAGTGACCAGAGGGTAGCTGTTTTGTGTTTTTAATCCTAATAACCTTGTTATCACTGTATATATTAATATAAGAATAACCAAAGATGGATTCTTCAGAATGTCTGAGATGAAATTTCATCCAGGTTTATTACCATTCAGTCAGAGCTTCAGATGTCTGTCTTTAGTCTAACAGGCATTTATACACAGAGGTTCGAAATGCTGATTAACAGCAAATTCTTTTCAGACTGTTTTATACAAATAGTTTTCTACAGTAGATAAGCATCAAGTGCACTGCTCAGGAGATAATAGTTTTTCACTGTTTTGTTTCTTCCCACATGCTGAATAAGAATCTCCAGACTCTGTGAGTATACACAAGGAACTGTTTCATTACCTGCATTATAAAAGCACCTATGAAGTTAAAATGATTATTTTTGTATTTCTTGTATTCAAGAGCTCACTGGTTCTTAAGTCTCTTTCCTTTGAGATTTCATTAGCAACAGCAACAAAATTGATTTTAAATAGGTCTTATCCCTTGTTTCTCTCATCTTCCTTAACATGGCTCTTGGATTTAATAACTGTGTCCAGAAAGAGGTTTTTAATTATAACCACTATGTTTCAAACACTATGTTTCAGACACTTTGGGCTGAACTTAGAACCATCATTCTTTGCAAGTTAGTGGAAGCATTATTTGCCAGTGATTAAGTGATTATTTTAAGAAAATTACATTTTCAAAACAATTCTGTTGATAATCTGTATACAGGAAAGGAAGGAAAGTCTTGCCTTTATTGTTGAAGTAATATATACACTCATAAAAGAAGTTAGGCTTCATGCTGCTTAAGGAATTCATCTGATCCTGCTTCACATTCTCTCACTTGAAATCATCATCCTCCCTACAGCACTTATGTGCAATGTGATAACTGAAGGACTGTGTTTGCACATGTGGGGAATACGTAACAGGAGAAAAATTCCAAAGCACCTAAAGTCTGTTTCCCTCAGAGAGGGAAAAGAAGCACTAAAAAAAACATTTGATACCTTCCATAAGCAAGTTTATCTTAACAAATGAGTAGTTTAATTGTCTGTTATACCAATAGGAAATTTATATATAAATATATAAACCTCTGTGGATTGGATTATCATCTGACATGATCAGGCATTATTCTTCTGAAAGCAGGGAAATAAGCTACATTCATGGCAACAATAATTTGGCATATGTATTTACAAGCATTCTTGCATGAATGGAGCCTGTCCTCTACACCCATGTTGAACTGCTGGCATAGGAGCTATTGCAGCTCTTCTTAGCCAGAAAGGGATGCATAATCCTTAAAGTCGGGACCTCAGAGGGGAGACCATCACTTCAGTTCAACACTCCTGGCCAAAGGTCTAGCTCAGAAACTTACCAATAGCAAATCGTGACATTGCATTGTCCAAACATATTCTGAATATCAGGGAGCTAAATTCTGCTGGTAGATGCACATAGTTCTCACAGGGTTTCTAGGAAGTCTCACACATGCCTACAGAACAGAACATGTCCTGGGGAGGTAAGCAAACAACCCTGTTTTCCCATCACAGATCATTTTCATAGGCCTGTTAGTCCTACACATTTGCTTTGAATAACTCAAATCAAATGCATTCCAGTAAGAGGTTTTAAAAATACTAACTTTTTGGGGGGAGGTAATTTTCAAAATACTCCAGGTCCAAAAACAACACAGTGGAAGGGAACTTAAAGCACTGCATGTGGAGGAATTTGGGGTTGTAATTTTTTAAAATATAATAGAAAACAGACAATCAAAATCTAATTTTTTTCTTCTAACTTATTAACTTAAGTACCACTGTATACGCCATGAATGAATAATCACCAGAAAACCTGGACAAGTCTACTTTTACTGCCCCAAAGTTAGCAGTAGGCAAAACTAAGATATGAAAAGTAACCCTGAATATGGAGTAGCACAGGAATGAAGAACTGCAGACTAAAGATCAGGAAGGGGACTTGTAGAAATACTCAAGCACTGGTTTCATTCTGTGAAACAAAACACCAATGCTGGGCATTTTTAAATGTCCTACTTAATTTGTCTATCTCCCCATATGATGTCCCTAAGAAGGGGAAGCAAACTTTTTTGGGTTCTTTCTATTGGTTCCATGATATTAAAGGTCTTTTCCAACCTAAGTAATTCTATGATTCTATGATAGTGTTCCTTTAAAATCAAAGCAAAGTTACGAAGGAGTGTATTGACCTGGCAACAACTGAAAGCCACAAACAGAGATGAGGAACAGTGACACACCTTATAATGACTGATCTCCTACTTGTATGTAATCAAAAACATTTTGCAGTACTCCAAAGAAAGCAAAGAATGTTAGTCAGAGAAACAATAAAGTGTTTTCGCTAATGCAGAAAATCTGTCTTCGGTCTTTGTTGTTATTCATGGGATGCAGCAAATGTATTTTCAAGTCTTAGTCCTTCCTTTAAAAGGGCAAATTCATTTTAACATTAAATCTAGATAGAAAGACATACTTTTCTAAAACAGGAGGGTGTTACTGGAAGTAAGCTGTGCAGTGCTCATGTGGCATCAGACTGCTCCTGCAAGTAACTTGTTTTTACTTACAAGATCTGTTAGAGCTTTCTTTGTCTAGTGTTGCTGACCTAGCAAAGCACCTGGCATCTTTAGCCTTCACTTCTCTTAAACTGGTGTTTTCCAGTAAACTTTACCATGGGCCATATTACCATATGATCTCAAACATACTTAAAATCATCCTCACCATAGTCTTGTACCTGGGAAATATAACCTTCCCACTTCCTCTTTTACAGAGAGGAGATCTGACTTTGAACAGAGTGGGTAGAGTCCAGAAAGTTTTTGGCTGAATGAGGAGCTGACCCCAGGTCTTCTTATCTTGAGATAATGTTCTAACCACAGCCCAGTACAACTACCTTTCACTGCATTGTCTTAGTAGAAACTCTTAATTGGACAAAGCCTTGCGTGGCATGGTTTAGTGTGAGGTGTCCCTGTTTATGGCAGGGGGGTTGGAACTAGATGATCTTAAGGTCCTTTCCAACCCTAACTATTCTATGATTCTATGATTCTATAATGTTGTAGTAGATAACAGTAAACATAGACATTAATTCATTGCCAGAGAATCAGTCATTCCTCTCCTCATTTCATCTCCTGCCCTCCTTCTGTCATTGCTCATAAATATTAGTGCTTTTTCTTCTCTCTCCCTTGCTAAATAGAATTAATCTATGTAAAATATTGCATTATATTGTGCACTGACACAGGGTTTGGGTTACTTGGCTTTTTTTGTAGGGTTTGTCTTTTGAGTAGGAAAATGCTGTCCATTAAAAAAGGTTCAATCTTCCCTTCTGCAGGTGAGATGAAGTGGCACCATCATGAACAAGAATCCCAGACTTTTCACTGGTTACTGCTTAGCCTGGCAGTAGGTCCTCAAAAGGCAACTCGTTAAAGCTGAGGGTATCTTAGCCTGCCCGTCTGCTTGTTACCATGTTTAGCCCTTAGGCTTCAGCTTGCCAGAAGCATTATGTGCTCTTGTCTTTAGGGTTCAGGACCAAAAAGACCAACAGTATCACTTCACACCCCTCTTGGGGAGTTGTTAATGAGATAGCCCAAGGAGCACAGGCACAATATGAAACATGCACAAGCTGTGCAAAGGTGTGAGACTGATAATTCCCAAGTTATTTCAACTCCAGCAGATGTCCTTCCATTCTTTTACTTTAATTGTTACTGATTAAAAACACAATTTACATTCCTGATTCATACTGTAGACCCAGCCCATGGGGAAAATAATATGACCGTAAGCCATCATCTAATATGAGATGAACATCTGGAAACAGCAGCAGAAATCAGACTGGAGAAAACGCACATTTGAGATTAACATCATAGTGCATTCAAAGACAAGGCTTGAAGAATCAGGTATTAATATAACTATGACAGTTTACACCTAGCATATTGGTTTAAATGTTGCATGGCATCTGCCTATTGAAAATGCAGCAGGTAGATTTGTACAAACATATCAAAGACATAAAGGGGTTTATTGCAAATAGCATATGTAGAGAAGGATTCTGCAATTCTTTACAGTCATACTTTAGATATTTTAATAGATTTGCATATGATGAGGAAATAAACCCATTTTATCTCATTTCACATGTTAAGAGCCAAAAACATTTAACATACATATTAGAGGTATTGTCAACTCAGGATCAGAAATTAGTTTGCTAGCATCCTTTCTTCCAGTGTGGTGTCTGGTGTGACTGGAAAGAATTTAAGTTTAGGAACTTGATATTTGCTACAAATTTTTCTGTTATTCAACCTAAGCTCCCATTCCCATATTTGTATCCTGTAATTCTTAATGACCTTTCAGATAAGCCTAAATATCCACATATACGTACAAAGAAAAAAAAAAGGAAGAAAAAAAAAAGAGGAAGCAGGCATTTGCCTTACATGTCTTTAGCAGTTTAGAGCTAATATTTTGAGCCAAATCCCCACAAGGTGTCAGTGCCTTCTGAGCATGCCCATGGCCACAGAGCAGGCATCACCATGATCACGGAAGGGAGCAAAGACACAAACTGCAAATACAGTGCTTGTCATTAAGCTCCTTTTTTCCATGCTGAACACATATTCCCCCAAAAATTGCACAAGACCCTCTCTTACCTTTGCCTTCGTTTTGCAATCTCTAAGCTGTAACCAGCTATAGAACCATGAACCAAGCTGCCATCCCTCACACTTTGAAAAGTGTTTTCTTCAAAAGTCTCCAGCCTGATTTTGCTTTCTGGGGCTCAGAAATACACCAGTATTTAGATGTCTGGAAGCCCCTGTAACTTAAATTAGAGATTTCAGGTCTCTTGTCAGTTCTGGAAAGATTTAAGGGCATTGTTTGACCTACACAAATATGTCTTACTTGTGTTCACTAGGAACTGAAATAGCCAAGCCTGAGACACTGGGCGAACATGAAAAATAATTAAGAGCGAAAGGGGGTTTTTTAGCTGCTGCCTGAGAGGGTAAATATCTTTCAGAAAGTTCAGAAACTTTCTGAAGCCCATGAAGGTCATAAAGTAATGGGCCCCAGCCAGAATAGCTATGTTTGGCTTGGAATATCAACAAAATAAATCAGCAGTGTTGTAGTATCAGTGTTGAACTCTGCTTGGAAAGCACACTGTGCCTCAGGATACATGAGCACACTTGAGTTTAATTCAAAACACTGGACATTGGGTAAAGCCCAATTGAAAAAAATGTGCACAAGTCTCAGCCCCACACAGCTCCATCCAAGGCTGGAGAACATTGAATGCAGAATGCAGGATGAATGATCTGTAATAGGTTAAAACAGACTTTGTAGAAAAGAAAGCTGTTGGCTAAAAATGGGGAAATAATACAGACGGGAAGTATGCTTTTTCATCATAAAACTTTCCCTTTGTAATAAAATTGTTGCTTGATAACATCATCGGGGTGGATTATATGGTGCACTTGTGTTGTAGTTACCTTTGCATTTGCAGTTACAACACAGTAACAGATAGGGTGATGCAGAGAACAATGGAACAGTGGAAGCTTTCAAAAACAACCTTTAGCCTTGAGAAGGGACAGGGTGGCCATGCAAACTGTCTGCTCTCTCTGTTAGCATTTTGATTTAGGAGTTACCCATATCCTCTTTAAAATGAAAGCTGGGATTACATGAATTTTAGTCTGTCTTTTCAAAAACTAGAATAAGGATTCTTAAGAAGTTTCCTCTTTCTGATGCTAGGGAAAAATTGCTCTAAACATACAATACATATAGTTTTGAAATAAGATTTTATTAATAGGATAATATTTGTTGTTTTAAAAGCATATGGACAAAGCTTAGAGCTTTTAAAATAAAGGGAGGCTGTGATGAGAAAACCTGGACTGATAATATACATGCTGATAAAAAGGAGAATCTAGAAAGTAGTATTTGCAAGAAGCATTGTTGTAGGGCTTTTAGTTTGGTTTTTTTTTTTTTTTTAAT
>NDXB01004931.1:110795-158284 GCA_002631895.1 Agapornis roseicollis | reverse complement strand
TTTGGTTTTTTTTTTTTTTTTTAATGATACTGCTACTCATCCTGAAAATACTTAAAACCTGGCAGTGAAAAACTGGTGGATTGCAGTAATGTTTCTGTAAGTGTGATTGCAAAAGTTTTCACACAGCTTAAATGGCACAAGGAGAGGGAGGAAAATTTGTCTTCTGGTGTGAAAGATTGGAGCAGAGGCATTTGAAAGAGGTATGAGTGCCAGAGAGGTTCATTGAGGCAGGGGAAGGAAAGCCAGAACACAGGGAGGAGGGAAGGGAGCTGGCTTCTCTGGAGAGGAGTAAGGAATGCCAAATCTCCAGTGAGAAGTGTAACTGGACAGGGTCAAGCAGCAAATACTACCCAGGCAAAAAAAAATGTATGAGCTGGGTAAATGGTGGAAAGAGAAAGGCCACCACCCCCAAGTCCTTCTCTGCAGGGCTGCTCTGAATCTCCTTTTTGCCCAACCTGTAGCTGTGCCTGGGATTGCTCCGACCCAGGTGTAGGACCTTTCACTTGGCATGTTTAAACTTCATGAGGTTGGCATCAGCCACCTCACAAGCGTGTCAAGGTCCCTCTGGATGGCATTCCTTCCCTCCAGCTTTTCCACCGAACCACACAGCTTGGTGTCATTGGCAAACTTGTAAGAGGGTGCACTCAATCCCACTGTCCATGTCAGCAGCAAAGATGTTGAACAAGACTGGTCCCAGTACTGACCCCTGAGGGACACTACTTGTCACTGGTCTCCAGCAGGACATTGAGCCATTGACCACAACTTTTTGTGTGCTGCCATCCAGCCAGTTCCTTATCCACTGAGTGGTCTCAGGAGACCTTCACTGCAAACCTGGCAGGGTTATACTCAATTCCCTTCCCAATTTTTATGTGGAATGAACAAGAAGCTAGAGTGGATATTGCCAAGGTTTAAGGACATTGCTAAGGGGTTTTGTTTTTCAGGTTTCCAAGGTCCTGCACATAGAGCTAGGAAGTCAGCACTGGTCTGCACTTTCCTCTTGTATAGCCACAGCTGCAGCCCAGCAACCTGACCAGTCTTGTACCTTCTGAATACACAACATGGATTACACATCCATCAAGGACTTTCTTACTAATTACACCAGTTATTTTCTACTGTTATGAGAAAAGGTGGACAGATTCACCACAACCTGAGCTTAGGGTTGTAATTAACTTGTGGAGGTAATTATGAATATTGAATGGAGCACAATGATTCTGCAGTCTACAATATGCTCACCTATAAAAGAAGGGGTATTTAGTACACCTGAAAAGCATGCACCTGTGTTGTAAAGGCAAAATCATGTTCTTCACATTTACTGCAGTGCTTACAGATGCAGATTTGTTAAACTGGTATTAAAAAAGAGAGAGAGAGAAAGCATAAGAACCTGAGATAGTCTTACCTAAAAAAAGGGTTCATATATAGATTCAAAAGTTGGGCCCCACTGTTGCCACTTTGTATATTTTTTTTCAATAGAAAAGTGCTTTCTCCACAGGGCCAGAGAGCCACCCAACTCACAGCAACCACCCCTGGACCACCCCCAGGCCATGCAAGGCTTTACTCATCTGCTTATGATCATGAATAGGTCCACTGCCACAGCAAAAGCAATGCTGTCAGCCAGCCCAATGGTGCATGTCAGGCTTGCTTCCCTCCAGTGCTTGCGGCACCAGTGCAGGGCAGGATGGCACAGAGTGGGGATGCCCAGAGGGAGCCTTTATGGCGCAGACACATGGCCTGTGGTTTTGGCAAAGAAGGATTGTTTGGACTAAACTAGGGTGGGCACAACATGGCAGGCTGGGAGGTCTCTGAGCAGCACAGAGGCTGCTTTCTACCCATCATGTGGGCACTCTCTCCTTGGAAAAAATCACTTAGCAGTATTGATTAAACAGTCGTGTTAACTGCAGTTAGCAAAAGCCTTGGAAAGTACATGTCTGCTCTCAGGTTCTTCATTAAGGTCCACAAACAGCAGTTAGTTGTTTCCCAGACAGGAAAGAAACCAAAGGTAAATAAGGTGCAGCCCTGGACAATGGTCCCTGATCTCTCGTGTGTTTATACCAACCACCACCAACAGATGTGTATCTTGCTCTGTCACTGTTTCCACTCATGCAGACTGGTTGTAGGGCCTTGGCTAGAATTTTTTTCTCTGTAGACACACATGTAAATAAATAAATAAAAATCAGTGTAACATTTCAAGCCAGAGAAATCTCTTAAAATGATTCTAGTTAAATATTAAATTTTTGTTAAATGCTCATGGCCCTGTGGTTTGGACAAGAAGACACTCTCATGCCTGCTAACAGCACCACTGGCAAGGTTTCTTTCCTTCACCCTGGGCAGTCCCCAGGACATTTAGCTCTGGCTGCAAGCAAAGCTCCTGCATGACCTGCTGCCTTCACAAAAAGAACAGCAAATATCCTATAGTTTACACTGACTTCTGATCTGTCCTTTAAGCAGAGGCATCCTTACTGGAGTGAGACAGTTTTATTTTCACATTTGTGTCACTTAATAATAGCTTTTTCAGGGCAAGAAGAGGAAGTCAAAAAGGAAAACAAAAGGAGGGTTTCTGTAAAGATCTTCCCAATATTTTTTCCTCTTTCTGTGCCAGAACAATAGCTCTTCTGCTGAACTAAAGAAAATACTATTTTTCTCCCACCCTCTTCCAAGATAAATTAATTAATGTTTTTTTGGGGGAAGGACTCTGTGCACCGGGGTTGCTGAAAACTGCACACATGCTATAAAGTGCAAATCATTTTTGCTTTGGCTTTGAAGACAATCCCTGAAGATGACATCTCACTGACAAAGACGAGATGAGGAATAATCCAGCAGTTCCATCTCTGCTCCCACATCAAAGTAGTTCCACCTCCTGTAAATTGAGTAGTAAAGTCAGGGTAGCATATTGCTTATGTTATAAGCATAATAACATATTATAATAACATTGCTTAGCTCCATAAAACCGAAAAACATTCCCAGACATAGAAAAGTAAGCACAGGGTGGAGGGAAGGGAGGGTCCCAAAACAAAGGATATTGCAAATGTGGCTGAAGGATTTTCTTGCCAAAACAAAGTGAGATACATCTGTTTGGGTCCTTCTTCATTTCAACAGTAGCTGTGTCAATACAATGGTTACTCACAGGTGTACCAGCTCTCCCCAGGCAGGGAGGGTTGAGGTTATAACTGTGCAGGAAAAAAACATGGGACACAAACACATATACACACGTTAGTGTTTTGCAGTATGTCTATACACAAAGAATCCTCTGGGATGGTGAGAAGAAATTTTAAGAATATGGGCCCTGTAAGGGATACCCCTAAGATAAGGGAAATCTCGATGGTGGTAAGAAGGTTTCTGAGGTTCCCAGCATTGCTTTCAAACCTGCCATTTCACTGGAAAGGGATACATCAAGAGATGCAGCCTAGCTTACCAAAAGTGTTCATACGCAAGATAATTTCTGATGTGACAAATGTCTTACACCTGTTTATTATTCCCTGAAGAGCTCTGATGGGGACCATCTTTGGTAATATTGTTCTAGTGGTTGGAGTCCCATATTTCCCCAAACATACATCTCAGAAACTGTACCATAATGTCTGAGGTGACGGTTTGTGGGAATACCCCAGCTCCCGTATTTCTCTGGTAAGTGATATCTAAAAGCTCTGCATGACCACATTCCCTCTGGATGCCAGGCCATTTAACTATCACCGACTTTCACACATGGCTGAACTTAGCAGACCATCCCCATACAATATCATTTGCCACTTTCTCCTTCACACTGAGACTTTTTCAAACCTGTGAATGCTTCTCTTTATAGCTCCGACCCTTGCAATTTGCAGGTAAGGAAATATAACAGCTTTCTCACACCTGTACTGTGCAGTACTTAGCTCTTTGCACCTGACTTAGAACTGCATCCACTTGTAGGATGAAGACTGTTTCGAGTCTTTTTTTAAAGTCTCCTTATATAAGAGACCTGTCCCCATAAAGAACATTCTACTCTAAGGGATTTTGAGGGTGTGGGAGGGGTAGTTCTGTGAAAGCCAAGTTTGTAGTTGGACATAAACAGCCTTAGATTGTAAAACAACATTAAATCACGACACCTGGAAATTTCAAGTTCTGTTGAAAGCTTTCTGTAAATGAAGCTGCAACTTCCCCTCTCCCCTCTTCCCCAACACCCTCAGCAATTTAAACCATTTTAAAATCCTTCACAGTCACTGTCCTGTAGCTTTTAAGCACCTAAACACAATCAGTCTGGGGGGCTCAGGAGCTTTGCCATCCTGTTCTTCCATTGGTGTTCCACAGACAGGCATGTTTGGGTACAGTAGCTACCCCTGTTATCACATACATTATATGTTATGCATGTATCATTACAGGTGGCCAGCTCTTCCATGTACACCAAATGAACTTGTCACTGTCCAGAACAAACATTCCATTTCTTCTAATATGTATTCTTGCTTGTCTCTTCAAAACACAGGCATGCTGCTCTCACAGTCACACTGCTGCTGCTGGTGCCTGCACTAGACAGAGGATTTGGTCAGGGCTTTCTAGAGGAGATACTAGTGATTTTTGCCATCCAGAAATATTACAAAAAATCCCTGAAAAAGTGTAAAAATACCTTCAGGTTTGGTTATGAATATCAGTCAAGAGAAACAGGCTATAAGTTTTTCAAAAACAAGTTTCCTAGGAAAACTCCAACCTTTTTCAGGAGTGGAAACAAGACTAACCTGTGTTAGGATCTACAACAGGGACACCCTCACCTTGACGTACAGACTCAAGCACTGTGTCGAGATTTCAGTGTTCAAGTACTGCAGATCTCTGTACTGGGTGTGGAATAACGCCAGGCATCAACTTCAGCTGGGATCAACTGGCTGAGCAGGTGGCCTTAGAAGTTACAAAGGAAATCAAGTGAAAATTGAACCAATAGCATGCTTACATTGTGAACTGGAGAAATGGCACAATGGGCTATGTTTGGAGAAGCATGGCCAGCACACCAAGGGAACCTGTTACTACTGTTTGGCAAGGAGTAACACCACATTGAAGTCTTGTGGCTTGAACCTTCCTAGACCAAGAAGAGGGATGCCAAGAAGCTGGAGAGGATCCAGCAGAGATCTACCAAGGCAGTAAGAAACATAGAGCACATAAACTGTAAGAAGAGGTTGAAGGAAATGGGCTCATTTGGCCTGATTAAGAGGAGGCAAAGCAAGAATGTAAAGCAACCTATAAGTACTTGAAAATAAGTTCCAGAGGTGAGAGAACCAAACTTGTCACAGTAGTGATAGGTGGTGAAGCAAGGGGTAACCGGGCATCAGCATCACGCTGAGGCCTGGGAGATTCAGATTGGACATTAGAAAAAACTCATCAGGAGAGTGAAGCCATGCTAGAAATGGCTACCTAAAAAGGTCAGAGACACTTCCACCCTTACCACCTGTGAAGACTTGGCTAAAAAAAACCCCAGCATTGTAACACAGCATTTCCTACTATGTGCACAGTGCAAATGGTAATATCACCAGTGCAACCAAGACAGCTGCTGGCAGTAGATGACATTTTTAGGGTGTTGCTCCCCTTTAGTACCATACAAATTTATGGGAATTTGAAAGCTTCTTGACATAAGGCCAGGTTGGATGGGGCGTTGAGCAACCTGGTCTAGTGGAAGGTGTCCCTGCCTATGACAGGGGGCTAGAACTGGATGAGCTTTAAGGTCTCTTCCAACCCAAACCTTTTTCTGATTTTATTATTCTATAATGTGAAAGAATAACAAATCAGCTTAGGTTTGTGGGGACAAAAAGAAAAATTTGTCAAGCTAACTTTAGCTGAAGATTAGGAAATATTTTCCAGTTGAAGGCAATCTCATGCACTAGTTGGGGATTTAAGTTCCATGTGGCCCTGACTAGCTACAAGAAGCAGATAAGGGCAACATTTGTTCCAACTAACATTAATTTACAGACTTTCCAGAAGAGGGACTTAAAATTGTCGCTACAAAAGAACTTTCCCACACCTATTTTCAGGGTCCACCATATTTTTGCTTGAGCTTTATTTTTCACAACGCTGACAGCTTCCTTTACAGTACTTTTATGCTTTTGTCCTCTCCTTTCAGTGTAACTCTCACATTACAGCTCAAATAGTCACCGTAAGTCAGACCAGGCCAGTTTTGGTAATTCCTTTAATCAGCTCACTAATCAGGGCCTTATATGTGAGCCCCACATCAAGAAGCAGTCTGATCTCTTAAAGGACTTGGAGTCTTGCCTAGGTGATGAATGAGCCACTTAGTGAGTGAGGTCTCAGATAAGGAGGAAACCTAACCTTGTTCACTAGCTGTTTTCACCAGCTATAATCAATAGATGGCTTCCAGACAGATACAATTCTTGGGCCCTCTATGTAAATGTTTGCCTAATGTGGCACTTGTTTTTCTCTACGGTTACTACATTAATGTTAATAACTATGTTCAGTAGGTAAAAATATTAGAGGTTGTCATTCCTTAGAATGCTAAAACTTGGATGTATAGACTAATTTTGATTTATGGGTCTTCATTCTTGTAATTGTGGGGTTTTTTTTCCCTTACAGATTAAAATCAAGGAAGAAAGGGGGGAGAAATAATAATAATATACTGCAGAGATCACCTTCTTTTGATTTTTTTTTTTTTTTGAGCTTCTTTTGTAACTAATATGGTAACTTAGAGATTATTTATGAGTTCACTTATTTATTTATTAGCAGTTGTCAGATATAAATGTTAGGTATAAACAAGTGGTGGTTAAAGAAGTGTCCACAGAGATTGAGCCTATATTTTTAAATATACTTAGAAACCTAGTTCCTACTTAGATAAGAGGAATGGGAAAAGACCTGGGCATGTGGGTAGCAGTTAAGATGGGTAAAGTTGTATTGCATCTGTCAGTAAATGCTGAACAAAGAGAAAGGAAGGAATAGATGTTGTAGCTCAGGACAGAACAGCCCAAAATCATACAAAAGAACTTCATACTGAAATAATTTCTTTGTTATGCCTCGAAGGCAGATTGCTACAGTAATATTCTATTTTAACAGCAGTAATGAAGTTGGAGATAATTTGTTCACAAGACAAATCCTGTGTTTCTTTCCTAGTTGATGTAAAATTTAAGTAATATCTGCTAAAACCCCCATGTCTCAGTAATTATGCTGTATTGATCAGCCTTAGTTACAGTTCTGTGAAAAGGTATGAAATAGTCAGCAGTAATTAGTAATAGAGGAGTTAGTCGTGTTGTTACAAAACTGAGATGCATGCTACTCTGCAGAGCCCAAGCACTGAGTCCACAGACAAGGTAATTGAGTAACTAAGTGGAGGTAAGTGGCTTAGGAACTACCAAAGATCCTGTCTTGTAGGAAAACCTTACCATGGAGTCTTCTTTGCAACATATTTGAGGCCTTAAGAAGCCTAGTTGCCACCAAGAGTCATATATAAAAATCTGAATTTTTATTCCTAAAGAATGTAGGAACCTTAATTAAAAATCATGTAATGCCACTTAGGAATAGAAGTACCCTTGCATATGAAAGTACAGAAGAAATAACAACATGAAACCTATGCTCAAACTTCATTCTCTGTATCAGTATCATGGTTCAGAATGTACTGCAGGAAAAGACTAACAAGTTTTACCTGTTCTTAAAGAGTTTACTGGATTCCTATGCCCAGAGTTAATAATCTATTTATTACTGCTCACCTGTCAAATCAATGAAAATTTCTTGGCACTAGTAAAATCTGCTATGAACTAAGTGACCTTCAAAACAACCAGTCTTCCCTGGCATCGTCTAGAACAGCAGTGGGTGAATTAATCTCATTTTAGCCATCTCAAACTCACAAGGACATAGCTTCATTCTACCCTAAAATATCCACCTCAAGTTACTTTCCAAAGACAATCCATGTCACTTCCTCAACAAAGTACTCATGCAGGAATTTGTTGGTTTTGATATTGCTTTTTAATCCTTTGAAAAATCTTATTGAAAGGACTATTGTTATATCAAGTGGAATTTTCTCAGTGTCTGCTAGAAGCCCACATATTTGTGCAATGAATGTACAGGGTTGTATGCCATACACACACAAAAAAAAAAAAAGAGGTCAAAGATACTACCAAATCTCTTCTTTAAGGACAATGGGAATAGCCATAGCAACTCAGTGTTTCAGAGGAGTGAAACAGATTAGAAACAAAACCATCATCATTCCTGGCAATATTCACTTATCCCTGTGGAGCTGGAGGCAGTAATACGATATCAATCAAATGTTTTCATTAAAAAGTGTGCAGTTCTATGACCATAAACTAACTTGTAAATCTGTTGCACTATTTTTTTTATTATTTATTTATTTTATTTAACAGTCCTCTCTGGTTTCAGTAGATACATCACTTTGGCAGGGAGCTGCTCTTTACCAATATCCTCTAGCAGCAACAGGCACTGTGGAGTCCTCCTGAGCGTAAGGCACGCATGGGTGCAAGGCTTTACATCAACCTTTCATCCTTGCTGAAAGAAATAAGAGGGGAAAGGTCTACATAACTTACAGATATAGATTGGGAAAGCATTAGATAAAACAGAAATGTATCGGTTTAGGTTTGGTGGGTTTTTTTTTTCATAAAATAGTTTTTTCTATTAGAAAAATGAATTAGATTTTCCAAATGTGTAAGTAATCCATCCATGCTACAGCTCAACATGCTTGACCTCAGCTGTACAAACCAGCTGATGCAGACAGTCCTGCAGCCCAGACTCAGCCTCAGACTAATATTAGGAAATTTACATGATTCCATCTCAGCCACATGACCAAGGACCTGGAGAAGTTTTTCAAGAGATCAGAAAGGCCACAAGGATATGGATAAATCTGTCATTTAACACCACTTTTTTACCATTCAGATTGACTGTAATTTCCATGATTTCTGTATCCCTGATCTATGTTGGGCCACTGAACACCTGAAGATACTTGTGAGAGGGTGAAGTTTAAAAGTGCTCTGCTGCCTTTGAAAGGTGGCAATTATTTATTTGAAACTTTGATTATACATATATTGACATGGATTGAAAATGCCTGCTTCAGATGAAGGGCTTTCTTTTGCTCTTTCCTGATAAATAATTGTTGATAGCTATTAAACAAACTTGATCAATAGCAAAGAGCATTGATGCTCCAAGAAGCGCTACCTGTGTTCATGAGCATTTGGGCTACTGTAAGTACATCAGGTTCAGGAGTTGGTGGGTACTACTCCACCTTCAAGATCAAATAACCACCAATCAATCAACTTTCTTTTTCTTTTCAGATTTATTATTTCTGACAGATAAACATAGATTAAATATATTCAGCAACTCCCACACATACTTATTGTAGGAGCTTCCTCTTGCAATATGCTAGCTCAAGGGCACCCTTTTGCCAACAGAGCTTTCATATCAGCTAGATTGTTTCTAGGAAGGTGTGAGATCTATTCAGGCACACCAAATTCCAGTGTGTCTCTATATGTACTTGTCTGTGTTTGCATGTATCTATACAAATTTATGCCATTGGTTATAAGAAGAATGTCCTGAGGAAAGTCAAGCATCAAAAATTAAGAAGGACCAGCAGTAAAACTACATTTTTTAATCTTGTCCTCTCATGTTTCCAACATATGCTGTACATTGGAACAGAGAGGAAGAGCTTAATCTTGAAATTGAATTACAGTCTTAATGACACTCTAATGTCTATGTTCACAAGAATTCACAGTACTTTACAAGTAACTCAGCCTCTGTTGGCAATAGCAATTTTTGACCCTGCATTACTGCTCACAAGCACTTCAGCTGGTTGAAACACTTAGATGCCAGCTGCATACTAGCAGCAAATTATAGTTCTGAAAATTAGAGCATTTTATTTTTCTCAGTAGTGTTAAAAACCACACAGGATAATTACGGCAGTTCTGCAACTCAGGCAGAACGCTGAACCTGCCTGAGCCATTCTCACTTGAAAGTGACATACCAATTACAAGTTTCATTTGGCTAGAGGCTTTAATTTACTACATTTCAACATTGTGCTGAAGTTGTAACTTCATTTCACACTGCACAGGCCTATCCCATGCCAAGAGAGGGCCAGATGCAAAGATAAACCCTGAAGAGAACTTACTTTGGCAACCCACACCCACAATCCTGGAAGGAGGCATTTAGGTGCCAAGTTTAGATATAAGCTTCTGCTTCGTTTTGCATATTGTCATTAAAACACATTGGTAATGTATTTATGACCACAAAGCAAAGTCCCATGCCAATAGTTAATTGTAGAAAAGTGAGAACGTGGCCTAATTACTTTGAAATGCATGCTGCATGGACAACACCAGTGACAATTTATCTGCCTACCAGCTTTGCAAATTTCACCTGGCACCTAAAAAAAAACAAATATAGAAAAATAACAAGACCATGTTTCTCACTCATGTTGCAAAGGAGAATTAGAATGGTAAACAGCTCAAGTAAACTAGAACAGCTGTTTTTCCTAGCCTGGTTTCGTCAAAGAATCCCTTGTTAGAAACAAACTGTATTTCAGAATACCTTTCTCATAAAGATAACAATAATCACACATGAAATCATTGCCTTCCAAAACATATTTCTGCCAGAATCAGAAAAATGTACAAGAAAATTGATTCTTTAAACATGTGAAATGTTGAAGAAGCTACTGCTCATGTAGGCCAGCTTTGAACATTTCCACACGGGAAAAAGTTTTACACTGGCTGCACCAGTGTCTCACAGCAACCCTCTGGCTCTCCAGACAGCTAGCAACAGCTTTCCCACAAGGTGTACATGTGAGCGTTTGGTGGGGAGGTTGCCTAAAAGCAACATTGTCTGTATAGGCAGCCTCAGTACAGAAACCTGCACCCACGGCTATCAGTGAAATGTCAGTGTGGCGTTTCACTACCCACAGGGGTGATAACCCCTGCTAGCACGCTGCTCTCCCTTGGGAACAGAAAGCCAGGTCTGCCTGCCAGGAGAACAGAATCCATCTGCTTTTTCAAGAACTGTCTGGAGATCCTGACTGTAAACTGCTCGGAGCATTTAAGGCTTTGTGCAAATGCAGTTCCTTTAATTACAACACTAAAAGCATCTTTTAAGCATTCAAGAAAACTGCATTTCATGTAGAATGGAACATTCTACATTTCATGGCCAGAATGAAAGGAGACAGCTTAATTAAAATGACCAGGTTTTCAGACAGAGCATAATGTTTTGTATCTCAGCTCTATAGTTTTATAGCTCTGTAGAAATTGTTTCACAGAAGCTGAGATCTGCTCAGATTTCCTCTTAGGAGAATATGTTCTCTTTCAGATGGAATTCTCACCTTCATGTTTCTGCTAATAAAATCATTCCTTATGCTCTTATTTCATCTGTGCTGTATGTTCGCTTCCACTTCTAAACTAAAGAGGCAAATGAAGAAAATTGTTCCAGCGATTTTCATGCTGGAACATGCCTATAGCATGTCCAGCCATGTAGCCATCCAAAAAGTTGGAACTGTATTAATTTCAGCAGCCTAACAGCTTTCTTATTAGTCTCAGTGTGGTATTAGAACTGATCAAGTCAAATACCTAAGCTCTTTTTCAACTTTTCACAAAAATAAGGCAATGCTCTAAATTCCAGATCTCACTGCAGCTTCTGTCACCCAAAATTTAATAATTTTTCTGCCACTGAAATTAATCTGGAGCAAGTGTAGGAAAGTAAGACACCCTGATTTGCCATCACCTCTGGATCTTCACAAAAGCTCAACAGAAGACTGACATCAAGCAAAAAGCTGTCCTGTGAATTAAGGTGAGATTTAATTGCCTTTGAATTGAACTGAAAGAGAAAAAAGAAATGGATGAAACCAAAGAGTGATTGCCTCAAGGTATTATGAACCATAAGTTAATTGTACTTTGACTTTCTTTGTAAAGAACACCTCTCTAGTCTGACCTGGTTGCTGACTAGTTTTTCATCTAGTTGGGAATTTGCAATGCTTCCTTAATGATGTTATTCAACACATGACCATTCAGCAGTTTTATGGAGCACTTAGAAGTCCAAAGATTGCGTTTGCATTGGAGGACATTTACTGCGGACAACAAAGTAAAGGCAGGGAACCACAAGAGCATCCTACAGGACAGGGCAATCCGGGTTTGATTTGAATGTCATTGCTGGCTCAGAGTGGGGTTTCACAATAGTTTAAACATATTTAAATGGTTGCTTTTCCTCCCCCATGACTATACTTTGTCTTCTCTTGCATCAATTTCGGCATTTATTCAATATATAGAATCATAGAGAATCACAGAATCATAGAATAGTTAGGGTTGGAAAGGACCTTAAGATCATCTAGTTCCAACCCCCCTGCCATGGGCATGGACACCTCACACTAAACCATGTCATAGAATCATAGAATCATAGAATAGTTAGGGTTGGAAAGGACCTTAAGATCATCCAGTTCCAAACCCCCTGTCATAAGCAGGAACACCCCACACTAAACCATGCCATACAAGGCTTTGTCCAACCTGGCCTTGAAAACTGCCAGGGATGGAGCACTCACAATTTCCTTGGGCAGCCCATTCTAGTGCCTCACCACACTAACAGGAAAGAATTTCTTCCTTATATCCAATCTAAACCTCTCCTGAAAAGTTCTAACCCGTTGCCCCTTGTCCTGTCACTGCAGTCCATGCATGAGCACCCAATCAGTTTATGCATGAACGCCCAATCCGTTCCTGCATGAACGCCCAATTAGTTCACGCATGAGCACCCAATTAATTCAAGCCCAATTAGTTCATGCATGAGCATCCAATCAGTTCATGCATAAACACCCGATCAGTTCATGCATGAGTGCCCAAATAGTTCATGCATGAGCACCCAATTAGTTCAAGCCCAATTAGTTCATGCATGAGCATCCAATTAGTTCATGCATGAGCATCCAATTAGTTTATGCATGAACGCCCAGTCAGTTCATGCATGAGCGCCCAATTAGTTCTTGCATGAGCACCCAATTAGTTCTTGCATGAGCACCCAATTAGTTCAAGCCCAATTAGTTCATGCATGAGCACCCAATTAGTTCAAGCCCAATTAGTTCACGCATGACCATCCAAATAGTTTATGCATGAACGCCCAGTCAGTTCATGCATGAACACCCAATTAGTTCATGCATGAGTGCCCAATTAGTTCATGCTTGAGCACCCAGTTAGTTCATAGAATCACAGAATAGTTAGGGTTGGAAAGGACCTTAAGATCATCCAGTTCAAACCCCCCTGCCATAAGCAGGGACACCCCACACTAAACCATGCCATGCAAGGCTTCGTCCAACCTGGCACTCACAACCTCCTTGGGCAACCCATTCCAGTGCCTTACCACCCTTACAGTAAAGAACTTCCTCCTTGTATCCAATCTTAACTTTCCCTGTTTAAGTTTTATCCCATTACCCCTTGTCCTGTCACTACAGTCCCTAATGAAGAGCCCCTCCTCAGCATCCCTATAGGCCCCCTTCAGACACTGGCAGGCTGCTATGAGGTCTCCACACAGCCTTCTCTTCTCCAGGCTGAACAGTCCCAACTCTCCCAGCCTGTCTTCATATGGGAGGTGCTCCATTCCCCTGATCATCCTCATGGCCCTCCTCTGGACTTGTTCCAACAGCTCCATATCCTGTTTCTGTTGAGGACACCAGAACTGCACACAATACTCCAGGTGAGGTCTCATGAGAGCAGAGTAGAGGGGAAGGATCACCACCTTTGACCTGCTGGTCACACTCCTTTTGATGCAGCCCAGGATACAGTTGGCTTTCTGGGCTGCAAGTGCACACTGAAGCCGCTCATGTTCATTTTCTTAGCGACCAACAACCCCAAGTCCTTCTCCACAGGGCTGCTCTGAGAATATCTCATTCTCTGTTTTTCACCCTCTTTGCTGTGGCTCCTTTGAATCCGTGTAGCTCTCCAGACAGCTTGCCTGAGTGTCAGCATGTGTGGCATCAGGACAGGGCAGGCACATACGTCCACGGCCAGGCTGAGGCTCTGCCTTCAGATGCCCTGGCACATTTAGATCTAGTTTGTCACCAGCCTTGGCTATGGCACTGTCATGCATGACCTGACAGACACTGTACTCATCAGAGGAGGAAGACTCTTGCTGCAGTCCTCAGGAAAAATCAAGATCACAATGACAGTTAGCAAACAGGAAGAGAAGCACTCCAGGAAAACTGTATCTCAAAGTCTGTATGCATGACTGTCATACAACACCATCATGCTCTGTCCATTCAGTAAGCCAGGTCATAACCTATATACAAGTCTGGAAAGAGTTTCTCCTTCCCTCTTTCCTTCAGAGGACAGGAGTCATCCTTTTCAAGTCTCTTCTTGCTTGAAGCTATTTGACTCAGGTCCCAGACCTGTACTTCCTCCTTAGGGAGATGAGAAAAACCAGAAGCCTTGTTGCTTGCATTGTTTCATGATAATGGATGATGTTAATTGCCCCCAAAGTAATTACTTTCAGGCAGCATTTACTTAGGTTGCCCACTGAGTCAGGAGCACAACCACTAAACAAGCCATAAAGATACATATCATAGCCCATTATTTCATTAATCCTGGAAGAGCTGCAGTAGCATGCATTACATGCTGTTTGAATATTACCTGGTAACTTAAAGCTTTGGTTCTGAACTGCTGGACAAAGCAATCTTCTCCTCTGGTGTATCTGAAGACTTGCATCATGAAAAGGTGCAACATCAGACTCCCAGGAGGGTACAGCATCTCAGTCACAGGTGATCCATGCATTGCCAGTCCCTCATCAGAGCAGTTATCCCACAAGACTCAACCGGATTTAGGGAAGGAGCTAATTCAGTATTTTGAGGATAGAGCAAAGTGGAGGTGCCCAAGTCCAAGCTGACCTTTTCAAGGAGAGACCTCGTTAGGTAGTGCCAGGTCACTAGGATAATTTCTGTGGAGTAACAGAGACCAACTATTGGAACTTTATTAAAAGAAAGGGCTGTGTATCAGGCTGTGTACCGAAATACCACTAAGTATTTTGTATTACCATACTTCCCTGGTACCCCCTCAATCTTCTTGAGCAAGCCTTAGAGCAAGAAACTGGAAAAGGCCAGCTGTGCAGGTGTCAGTCATTCCAGATGTGGGATGGGAATAAGGGGTGCTCTCCTTCCTCCATGCCTGCCTGAGCACAGAGAAGTTAAAAGCTTGGGTGGAGTCATATTTACATGTTTGCTCTGTGCTCCATGCAGTGAGCAAGGAATTGACTAATACAGTTTCCCTTCCCTGGGTCCTTTGTAGCTGGCATTTGGCACCGCAAACCACAGTTTATCTGCACTTAAGGAGTGGTATCTGATTACTTGTAGGAATAAAAGGCTGCCGGAGCTGTTTCCTTTACAGCTGGCCGGCTGAACTCTAGGCAGAAAAGCCGCACCCATCCTCATTTCAGTTTAAATGGGGTTGCTCTGGGTTTTCACAGGTAATTTCCACTGAAGGTCTCTCCTGTGCTTTACTGCAGCACAGCTTACCCATGGCAAATCAACACACCCCTGTGAATTCACGGCTTTAAGGGAAATCCCCCTCAGCAGGAGGAGAGCAAGGCTCCCTCCTGACAGCCCCAGCCCATGCCCTGCACAGCCCTTCACTGTGGCTGGGACCGGCCCATTGCGTTTGCTTAAAGCAGCGACGGGAAAGAAGGTGTTGGCTCTGCCTGGGAAGTGTCATCTTGGAGCAGAGCACGCAATGATTCACCTGGCAGTCTCTGCTGCCAGACCTGACAGGCTGATCATGAGTGGCAATGATTTTAGTAGAGTCACTGATAAAAGGACTCAGCCCTGCCACTGGGACGTTTTGCCTGTTGCTGCCTTACCTGTCATTGCAGAGGCAACAACAGCATGGCTGCAGCAAAGCTGGCTGTACAGGCTGAGGGTGGAGAAGAGCACAGCCAGGCTCTGCTGTGCCTTGTCTCCCCAGAAGTCACCTTGCAAGGGAGGCACAACTCCAAGGGCTGCTCTGCTTTCCTTGTTCAGAGATCTGATCAGAGGTGATCTCCAAGGTCACCAACAGATGGACACTGCATGTGACAGACGCTGTGAGGGCGACTGCACACCAAAGAGGCGCTTGCAAGCCTCGGCTGCAGGTCCCAATCCCCAGCATGCCAGGCAGAGGGGGGAAGGGGGTGCCTTCCTTTGCAACTGAGCATTCTGTACCCACAGTTCCACACAACCCCGCACTGTTTTCCCTACTTGCTGGGCATGCACTCCACTGCTGCTGCAGTGGATTACCAGTCATATTAACCATTTGCCTTGGAAGAAGAAGCATGGTGATTTTTCAATAACATCGGGTGAGAAACCACCATTTCAGGAACCCTGTAAAAGGTTTCAATTAAGATCTACAAGAAAAGGAAAAAAAAACTTTTTTTTTTTGGAAAAAAAAATGTATTTTGGACTGAACTAAATATTTTCCTACTTCCAGCTTTTTCATTTTTTTTTTTTTATTACCAAAAGCAGAGGGAAGTGGAGANAAAAATAAAAATATAAAAAAAAAAAAAAAAAAAAATTTTTTTTTTTTTTGGAAAAAAAAATGTATTTTGGACTGAACTAAATATTTTCCTACTTCCAGCTTTTTCATTTTTTTTTTTTTATTACCAAAAGCAGAGGGAAGTGGAGAACACATAAAAAGACCAGACATACAGAAAAGTCACCAGTGATCTCAGAGGAAACACACCCCATGGGTGGGAGAGCCTCAGTTAAACTTCTACAGCGCAAGTGCCCTAGAAGCCCACTGAGCACATTGCAGCATGTCCCTCCCTGATGCAGCCTGATAGGACCAGCCAATCTCTCACAGATGGTACTATAAATACTTAGGCCCAAGGTAACAAAACAGAGCAGAACTAAATACTTCCGGGGTGCTGGCAGGAGGGAGTGGGCAGTTAAGGCCCTGTTCCAGTGAGCCTTTCTCATGAAGGTGTAAGACAAATGCTGCCGGGAGCAGTTTGCTATGAACAACTAATCAGAATTCCTGAGCTGCTGGTCAGCAAATTTCCAGTGTTAACAGATTGCTTCTCATGAAATCTTCTGGTTGACAAAGGACTGCAAACCCCACCCTTCCCTGAGCAAGGCTTAGTTTCTTCAGTGGGGTGGCCTCCTGTGTGCTTTCGCAATCATCGACACAGTCATCATTTTTCCAGGAATTTTGCAAGAGGACATATAACCACATAAGGCAGTTTTAGTGAACGTGAGCTGGTCCCAAGAGTGTTTTGACATCAAGGTTAGTAACCTTGACATAACAGAACCAAACTATTAAAGGCATTTAGGGTGTGGATGTAACTTGAAACATACTTAGGAAATAAAACCTGACAGGCTACCACATAACAAAATAAGAGTATTGTTTTGGGATCTCACAGGGCCTCTGATTCTGATAAGAAGGCATCCAAGTAAAGCACGAGGAATGATGACAATAAAATCAGTGTTTACTGATCTAAAGTTAAGAACTGTAAGTCTGCAGTTTCCCATGCAAGTATGCCTGTTGCAGCTGTGAAAACTATCACTAAAAAATAGAAAAGGGAAAAAAATGCTTTTGGCCTAGTGGGGTAAATGCATTTTTAGCCAAACACCTTTTTGCTATACAACACCTTTAATAGGTGAAACTCCTCTGTGACAGTTTGACAGACCTTTCAAATGGTATTGAGCACAAAAAGCTATCAGGGCCAGAGATGCTGCTGTTGGAACTCACTCCTGCTTCCTCCAAAATAAGCATGTACAAATGAGGAGAGGAAGGAATTAAGCCAGAAAAAAAGACACTTTTGACCCTGGCACTCTATTCAACTTGTGATATTATTGCTGAGGAAGTAAAAGCAGTTTAACTACAAACCCTCTCCCACATACCAGCAATTAGGCTTTGAAAGGCATGATTTTAGTGCCTTGCGGCAGTTTTGCGAGAGTCACTTTGTCCAGGAAAACCAATATGGGGTGAAAAAGAGAGAATGGGATAGGAGAGGTCAGAAAATAATAGCAGGATGATGAGCGATATGGAACAGGAAGATGCAATTCCTGGTTCATATATTGTAGGTGAGTTAACTGAAGCCAATGAGCCTCTTCGCAGGAGGGTGCTTTTTAGTGCAAGAGAAAAATCTGGTTGCATTTTGGGACCCTGAAGACCCAAGAGAAGACACTGGTCTTGCAACCTTGGACTCCTTAGTGTTCTCCCAGATGAACAGCAGCTTATGGCCACTCACAGCCCATGGAGCTGCCCCAGCCAGAGCACTTCAGTGGTACAAACCCCATTGACATCTCTCTCTTCTGTCTTTTTTATGTTGTTTTTTTGGGAAGGGGGGAGGGGAGGGGGGTGTTTTGGTTATGATGGGGTTTTTAGTTTTCTTTTTGACAGGTACCTGGAAAACATCTTGACATTGTCATTTCAAATTCAGCAGACCTGTTCCAGCCTGGTTTTTGCCTCCATTTTTCATGTATTTTTGTGAATGACTGCATAGGCAGTCTGAGCTGGACTTCAGTACATTTTCTAACACAGATTCAGGCTGCTGGCACCAAGCTGTGTGCCAAAAATCCTAAAGGGCAGGAAACTGGTTTCTGAAACTTTTTGATAGACTTTAGAAAGATAGCAACCCTTTAGGTGAAGACTCTGTTCCCCGGAACTTCTTTTTGAGTGAGGAGATAACAAATGAGTAGCACAGACTAACTTTCCTTTCAGTTACACACAATTTGGGGATATTTTGGCTAAGATGGAGTATGTGAACTTTGATTCTGAGGAGAATAAAATGCCAGGCAAAGGAAAGAAATAACTATAGCCAGCATGAACTGGGCAAAGGCCCCTTAGCGAGGCAGACCATGGCTAGATACCCCAGATCAGTTTTATAGAGGAGGATTCCCATTCTCCATGGGGGACAGCTTGGAGGAGAAGCAAGAAACGAGGCAACCTGAGTCAAGCTCACTTGGGTCCAAACCATGGAAAAGGGGATCTGAACATAATTACTGGGGAGGGCATCACTACCCAGCCCAAATGCTGTAATGTCTTCAGCTGGATAGAGGCAAAAGATAAAGAAATTGCATTTCAGATACCAAGAATGCTGCAAAAAAAATGCAAGCAGGAAACAGCGGAAAGCACTGAGCCTTCTTAGCACTTCACAACTGAGAGGAGAGCTTGAGGCTGGGCCCTTCACCAGCATACCTGAAGGGAATGCATTTATTATGTTTTAACGAATATTACTCATGGAGGTCACCCAAACAGATGACCTCAGTGAAGTGATAAAATGAAAACCTCACGTTCCATTAAGAAAACTGCCTCAGCAGTTGTTTTCTCTGTGCTTCAGATTGAACAGCATTCCTGTATTTATGCCAAGTACCTTTTCCTGTATCATATATCCTTCAGTTTAGCCAGACAAAGGGGAAGTAATAAATTAGAGCATATAGAACAAGGGAATAAAATGCAGAAGTTTTATATTGCTGTCCCGTCAGCCTGAGAAAACAGATAAGATCTTGGCTCAAGCAATGATGGAGAAACACACTGAGCAGCATTAATTCCCCTCAAGTGTTTTCTTGAGGAACAGTTTTTCTTATCTTAGCCCCAAAGTTACCTCTGTTCCTTGCAAATTTCTGCCTTAATCCCAGCAGAGGGATGGCTACAATTTCAGTAGAGAAAAAATTATTTGCAGAGATAACAAACATATTATAACCAAGATGAACGATAGAACCGCTAACCTCAACGGGAGGAAATGCACAGAACTCAACATTTCCCATTTTAATCATTTTTGTGCATCTCTCAATCTAGCGATTCATCCCACATTAGCACCGATAACAGGGTCACAGCAGGTTCAAGACACTCTCACCAATTACTGAACAAGTTTGATCTATAAGATCTGTTTCCTCTCTGGATTACAGGAGGAAACATGATCTGCACAGTCAGTGTTTAGAAAACTGATGAGAGATTAGGCCTGGTTTTATACACAGCCCAGCAACAGATTTATCTAGCTTTGAAATATTTAATTGATTTTTTTTTTTTCCCCACTAAGGGTCATTCTCTGCCACTTCTGGTTGAAACATCTGGATTATAACGTTCTGTGAAGAAGTCTGCATGTTGGATGTGCAGCCAAAGTTTTAGGTAGATAGGCACAAGCAGGTGTTGAGTGGGAGTCACAGAAGTGATTTGTGTCAGGTGAGTGTTACTAGTTGCTGTGCCAGAGCAAACTTGATAGAAGCTGGTGTACTGCCCTGGCATTATCAAACAAGAGAAGGGCAGCTGCTGTGCTGGACTCCAGCACACTGCAGCTTCTCATGGCCCAGCACGGGTAGTTTTAAGACCCAAAAACAGCAGGATGAGGCCTTTTACTATCCTGTATGTGCATACAACCTGTCCTGAAAATCTCTCTACAAAAAAATGGGCAAGGCTTTCTTGTCCAGGTGCAACCCATTGGCTCAGTCTGTTTACCTCAATATGAAATTTTTCC
The DNA here is from genome assembly GCA_002631895.1 of Agapornis roseicollis. Lineage (NCBI taxonomy): Eukaryota > Metazoa > Chordata > Aves > Psittaciformes > Psittacidae > Agapornis > Agapornis roseicollis. Next base: position 137,932 of record NDXB01004931.1, on the reverse strand, counting down.
CAAATCTGATCTCCATTTGCTGCAAGGAGCTGACCTGCAGGTCAGGGGTTTCACTATTCCTACACAGCCTATCCAAGGAGATCTATTGTTTTAATATAGAAAAGATACAATTCCGATTTTTATTCTAAGGTCTGTGTGAAATAATGCATGTGGTAAAATGACTGTGGCTTGCACTTGAAAGCAAACTTTATCTATAATATTTATAACTTATATATATTTAATTTGCCATTTTTGCTGTTTTGAGAAACAGTAATGGGACACACGCACCCCTTCCCTCCCCAGGCTAATTTAAATTACAGTTTTGTGAACAAAGCATCTGCTTCACCTCTCCAAGAAAATGCGTTTAAAGTCTTTTACTGAGTGGATTGCATTAACCTTTCTAATTATTTTTTCTCCTGGGAAAGCACTTCCAGATTTCTCCTGACAAAACATATATCACTCCTGAAACATATTTACCACCAGTAATTAAATCCAAAATGAGGCACACACGCTCTTGTAAAACAGGCAGCCATATAGCAGAACTGCAAATGCTGAAGAGCCTCACGGCTCCATGCAAGCTTGGAGCTGCCTGTAACTACAGCTGATAACAAATTCTGTCCAGTACTATATGTCTGCTAGCTACAGATTAACCAAAATAACCAACCTCCTTTAGGTTAAGATCTGACACTGGGAATATGTTTAGTCCTGTCATTTAAAAAGTCCTACATTTCCAGTAAAAGCAGATGCTTGGCATGCTGTCTGTGCATTCCAGTGTGGCAGAGGATTGGCATTTACCACCAAAACAACCCCAGGAACATCCACAGGATCTTTAAATGACTGAATCATATAATCACAGAATGGTTTGGGCTGGAAAGGACCATAATGACCATAAAGGTCATCTAGTTCCAGCCCCTCTAAAAACAGAGTGTCTGTCCTTCCTTTCTTCCTACACCCCAAATAGTATACAACCCTGTTTTATCTTATTCCACAGAGCAGCTAAGACATTTCCTATGATAAATACCAGCACGTGTATGTACTGGGAACTCAGCATGTTCACAAAAGCGAAATGAACTGAAATGACAGTGCAGTTGAGTCACCCAGTGGCTGCTGCCTTTGAAGGGATGTGGAAATTGGAGACAGCAAACTAGAAGGGATTGCCGTTCCTCTGACTCTGTCAATGCCATTTACATACAACTTGAATTTTTAGCTCAAATCCACAAAGGAAAGAATTCCTTCATAATGTCCACATTGAACTGAGAAACAATGGAAAATTGCTGATTTGCTTCTATTATAAAACATGCAATTATTTTGGAGTAGGCACAATAGTACTAAATTCTGTTTCAACTTGGTATAATTATAACCAGCTATTCATATGCTGAACTTACATCAAAGAGTAATTTATTTTGAGTAATAGCACATAATTCACCCTAATGTGTGTAATTAGAAATGAAACGCAACATGTGCCCATGTTGCTTTCCATTGAGGGAGAACAGGAAGTGCAGACATTTGAATTCATACTTTGTAGGAACTGTTTAATAACACAACTGGTAAAGATTAATCATCCATCACAGTGCAACAGATCAGGTAATATTAAACAACCAAACAAAAATCAAGCTGCTCAGTACAAAAGAAACCCATTATAAACACAGTGGAAATTGCACATGCCAAAGCTCAATTAATTCCCAGTATAACTCCACAGCTGGGGGGGGGAAGGAGGGGAGAGAGAGGGAGGGAAAAAAAGCTCCCAACATAAACAATGAACTTGGGCCTCTGCTTCTGCAGCACATGGTATTCCCAAAGACAGGCAGAAGCCCTGCCTTGGCCAGAGATGGCCACCCAACTTAGCAAGACCACAGCTCTGAAGCAGCACCCCTCTTACTCCCCAGCAGCACATCTGGGACAGCAGGACCAACAGGGCAGATGGATGGCAAGGGCAGCCTGGAGCCCACCACCCACCCACTCTGCAGGACTGCAAGGGACACCACAGTGGGAAGGATTAGGGTAGCAACATCCCAGCACCACAGAGCACCTGACCAACTGCAGGAGACTCCAGCAAGCCCTGAGGGTCTCAGCTGAACCAGCAGCAACTGCTTGGGCTACAACCATCCTCTGAGTGTCCACAGGCATCATGGGGGCTCTCCAGGTGTCCTGAATCTGTACTGCTGCTATTTATTGCATATTATGGCTAGCCAAGTGAAATGATGTCTTCATTTCTGCAGCAAAACCCTCCACACCCGAAGTCTTTTTCCACCCCAAAGTATTGCTGACTGGCAAGTCTGCTTCCCCCCGGTATTTGCACATAGTTGTCGTGATCCTTTATGTAAACACTAAAAGATGAAAGGACCATGCTACTGTGTACCAGGCGGCAAACAAAAATAATAAGCAATATGAAAGGAAGGTGCTGACATGGGAACTCTTGTAAACTGGAAAGAGCGAGTAATACGCATGAGCAAAAAGCAAAAAGGCTTATGGAAAAAAAAAATATTCTGCCTTCAAAATATGGTGACTTACCCGCTTCAAATAAAATAAATTAAATAGAAATGTTACTATGATTAAAATGTTTATATCATGTAGCACATGGGGAACAGGCACGATTCAAGGCAAAGCATGTGCCTTGTCCTAGTAGCTGCTACATGATATTTTGACCTGGTGTGTTACTGAAGTTTTAGTAACTGATTTATAGTCTAATAATTTTGATTGCATTTTATGGATTTACCAGTTACATTTGAATGTCCACATTTAAATCCTTTCTTTCTTGATAATTTACCAATATACTCTTTGATTCTGTTTTGCTAGCTGTCATTCAAATCAGCATTGAAGTTTGGCTTCAAGGAGAAAGCAGGGGGGATGCTTATTTACTCTGAGACACAGATTTTATCTTACCTAGGCAGCCAGTCAAGGGAAGAGAAGGGTTTCCCTTTGTATTTCAACATTGGGTTGTTTGGGGTTTTTCACCATGGAAATACAACTGTGACAAAAGGTTGAAGATATCCTGGCTGGGTAAAGATCACTTTTGTTTATTCTCTCAAGTAAAGAAAGTTTCTCTGAAGTATCATTCCCCTAAGTGCTTTTCTTCACCTGACTTGATTCTTCTGCACTTTCCCAGTTCCCCAGCTTTGATTTTGTTTGTTCCCAGGACTTGTCATCAGTTTCAGATGAAACAATACTTTATGGAGGATGCACAGCTCTGAACACCTCCATTTCATGTATATGGGAAGAGAGGGTTTTTCTGAGGCTGTTGTGACTGCAGATATGGGGTAGAGAGCTCCAAAGAACCAAGCACAATTACTCACAGTAGGTGCAAAGGTGGACTTACAACATTTGTCAATCCCTAGGAAATATCTCAATATATTTTGGAGGTAATGGCAGTTGCTCTGGATTACCAACCTTTCTGTAGCACTTCAAGGACCATTGTAGCAGCCTGTGCTGTGGGCAGGCATTATGCTTCTGAGTTTTTTAGTTTGATTTGGTTTATTTTCAAAGTTAGCTTCTGAAGTTACCTGTGCAAATGCATTTGATCAAACAAATCTCACTAGGCCATAATCCAATTCTTTGGAATACAGGTAGCAAAGAGCCAGCTGCACTGGCCTTAGCCATCTGGAAAGTCTCCAACAGTGGGGCTGATTTCCCTGTGCTTTGCTCTTCCTTCCTCATGTGAGCTTCAGTGAATTTTAAAAGGGGTTGAGAGTTATATTTATGTATGTGTAGGTTTATTTTTTAAAATACCTCCATATATATATGTAAAGATACAAGCTAAAAGGTTATATAGTAATCACGATCATAGCTAATAACTGCTAATGATCCACTGATTATATGTAACCACAATAGCAAAGCCATACATGCAAGAGGCTCTTTTACCTACCACTGTTAATGAAATTGCTATTTATAGAAAACATGGGGTTTCGTATGCTCATGGCAAAGACTGAATAGTGAATTCCTCAGGGTTATTTTTGGTTCACGCACACACAAAAAATTAAAGTGCTCGCATAACTGCACCTGGACTTCTTCCCTTCTGTTTGGCAGTCAGGACTTACACTGGGCTCCAAAACCTCTTTTGTACTTCAGTGTTAAAAATAAGCAATGTAAACACCTAACAATATCCTGTAGTGGGCTATAATCATAGACGCATAGAATCATTTAGGTTAGAAAAGACCCATAAGATCATTGAGTTCAACTGTAAACCTGATGCTGCCAAGTCCATCACTAGACTATGTCCCTAAGTACCACGTCTACACATCTTTTAAATACCTCCAGGGGTGGTGACACAACCACTTCTCATGGGCAGCCCACTTCAGTGTTGGGCAGCCCACTTCAGTGTTTGACAGCCCTTTTGGTGAAGAAATTTTTCCTAATACCTAAAATAGATGGGGCTTTGAGCAGTCTGGTCTATTGTAAGATATTCCTGCCTATGGCAGGGGGTTGGAGCTATATTTAAGGTCCTTTCCAACCCAAACCATTCTATCATTTTATGATCTAAACCTGCCCTGGCACAACTTGAGGCCATTTATTCTTGTCCTATCATTTTCTACTTGGGAGAAGAGACAGGCCTCCAACTCACTACATCCCGCTTTCAGGTAGCTGTAGAGAGTAATAAAGTCTCCCTTCTGCCTTCTTCTCTCCAGCCTAAAAATGTATTATACTGAGAAACTTTGAGTCTCCTTACTTGCAAGGGTAATTAAACTATTCCAGACAGGGATATATAAAGCCATTGTTTGCTTTCATGTCACTGGAGTCCCACAGAAAGAAGGAAGATTGTCCACTACCAGATCCGTTTCAACAGGTTAAGGAAATGTTTTAAGTCTCTGTTACCTAAATCATGACTGAGGAGATTCAATTTCTATGGATTCCCAGCCTGCAGCTGCTGCATAGTGCTGAACTGGCAAAGGTAAAGGAAATAATGTGCCAAAACCCACCACTTCACAGCTCTGGGACATATGGGACCATGGCCATGCTATCACTTGATAGAATGAGCATTAGATCAATACAATACCTTTGGAAGCCATCACCTCCAGGAGTTCACTCCTCACATTATGGGAGATGTTATGGCTTGGATTGAATCACCACTGAGAAGCTTGTATTTCTGGCTGTTCTTTAGTCTCTGCTGGCTTGATCTGCCCAACTTCATAACTTCATAGTTAAAACAAGACTTCTGAGCTGACAGACACTTCACCAGACACTTCAACTTGCAGCCAGCAAAACCCACTACTTCTTAAAAGCATCATGGTCTACCAGGTTTTACCAGTATCACCAAAGCCGCATGACATCGTCTGATATCAGATAAACACAAGTTAAGTTTCAGCAGGATTTATTTGGATCTTTCTATCCAAGGTCAATTAAAACTGAGTTCATTGAAAGCTGATTCCCAGCTCAACAAATGCAGAACAGGCAGACCAAAGACTGGAGAAACACAGGTAGAAGTAATTTGCTGCTTTCAATAAAGCATTGAGAGCACTCCATTCCCACTGCCCAAGCTGCATCCCAAGCCCCACTGAAAAACCTTGGTACAGTCCAAGAAGATTTTATGGGTTGTTCCTGACAAGACAAGCAGAAGTATTTCTTCTACTCTGCTCTCTTGAGACCTCACCTGGAGTATTGTGTGCAGTTCTGGTGTCCTCAACATAAAAAGGACATGGAGCTGTTGGAACAAGTCCAGAGGAGGGCCACGAGGATGATCAGGGGAATGGAGCATCTCCCATACGAAGACAGGCTGAGAAAGTTGGGACTGTTCAGCCTGGGGAAGAGAAGGCTGCGTGGAGACCTCATAGCAGCCTTCCAGTATCTGAAGGGGGCCTATAGGGATGCTGAGGAGGGGCTCTTCATTAGGGACTGTAGTGACAGGACAAGGGGTAATGGGATAAAACTTAAACAGGAGAGGTTTGGATTGGATATAAGGAAGAAATTCTTTCCTGTTAGGGTGGTAAGATGCTGGAATGGGTTGCCCAGGGAGGTTGTGAGTGCTTCATCCCTGGCAGTGTTCAAAGCCAGGTTGGATGAAGCCTTGGGTGACATGGTTTAGTGTGAGGTGTCCCTGCTTATGGCAGGGGGGGTTTGAACTGGATGATCTTAAGGTCCTTTGCAACCCTAACTATTCTATGATTCTTTGATTTCAGTAAAGCTTTCTGTGACTGGCTCTGACTAAGCATTTAACACATATGTTAAATATATGTAACGTAACATAACATATATAACATAAATATGTAACATATATATTTAATATAACATCCTTTTCTCTGCTTTTTCCACACCCTGTCCATGTTAATAAACACCAAAATTTAGGGAAGACAATAATGGCTGCTACAGGAACCAGTACACTAAAAATACTCATTCACAGAGAAGAATTTACAATACAGAACACTTGGCATTTCCAACAATGGTTTTATTTTTCTGGAAGAAAAATATATGGTGTGTAGTCTCTCTCCTTAGTGCTGTACTTTTAGGCTAGTGGTCATGTTCTTCTCTTGCCTTTTTAATTCTCTTTCCCCATATATACATGCTATTCTGTACAGTTACAGTTGTCAGGGTAATGTCCAAACACCATGAATTAATAAAAGCATGAATATGTCTTCTTCATTTTGGTGGACAGAAATACTATCTTACCAATTACAATTGATATGGACTTGAGTTAGTGTTCTGCTCGTACAGCCAATAACATGTCATCTCTAAGAAATTACATCAGGGTTTATATGTAACACCTCGCCCACAAACTGGTGAATGTGACTGGAGATAGCTGTAAAGGAAAAGCAGTAGCCATCCAGTTTCTCAAACATCACATCCCAAAGCTCACTTTCATTGCTTCAAACACCAGCCAGCTTTTTAAAGCTTATTTTGTGTAACCTGCCAGGAACACAGACTGGGCTTTGTGTGGCTGCAGGCTCTGCAGTATGTAAGCAAGAAAGCTTATACATGCATGCAAACAATTTCCAGAAACAGAAGAGGCTTGAGGGATTATGCACATTTTCCAGAAGAAATCTGCTGTTATCAGCTTCAAAGACAAAGTTTATTTATCAACTGTCTAAGCAGGCAGCTCAATGTTAACAGATAAGGTTAGAGATACACCACAATCCAGGTGCCTTTCAGAAGTACGTGTCCCCATTTGTATTAACTGTTAAATCTCACGGCCAGTATTGTGCAGAGCCAATCTGTCAAATCAGTTAACCAACTGTTTTCTTCAAGCCTTGGAAACTGTAAATCTCAAATTCTCAGAGGACAAGGGCACACGTGTGCCAATGCTCCTGGCCCAACAAGAAGTTTGAACTGACACAGGCCACCAATGAGCTTGCAGAAGGAGCTGTATGTTATTTGAAATACATTGCAGTCTCAGCACATGTGCCCACAGCTGATCTGACAGCCTGACGCCCAGCTCACAGGCAGAATTTCATCTCAAATCCTTCTGATAGAAGTTCACATCTCTAAAATTACTCTTTTTTCAATACTTCTTAATGTGTTCCTGCCCTTTACACTGCTATTTATCTACTAAACCACAACCTTGTATGTATTTGAAAAATATATTTGCTAACACAATGACTTCACAATGTATCATCTAATTGAAAACAGGATTTCCCATAAAGTGCTCAGGGGAAAACTGGTACCATGTCAGAAGGCAACAGCAGGCTATTATCACTTTGTGCAAAATAACAATCCATATTAATATATCCATAATAACTTCCCTGTGTCCAAATAATGCTGTGGTATATCTGCCAAGTCCACAATCCATTTCTTAAGCTAGAATTTTTTTAGTCTATCTTATTTGAATGAGGAAAACAAAAAAAAAACCCACCAAAAAAAAAAAATCACAACCACCTTCTGAAAAGCTGTAGTTTTAACTTCAACTGAAAGGAGTAACTTCAAAATAAAAATGTCTTAAAACACTTTCTCCATTGCAGTGGGTGGAAGAGTAGTCCTTCAAAGTAAGTGTAGAAAACAGAGATGCTAATACTTTCCCTATGCCTGCAAACAACACAAATACTTTAAATTGCGAGAAAGGAAGAAAAAGGCTGTAAATCAACTATTTCCACCTGACACCACTTTTGATCCACTGTCGAATGCTCTTATAATGCAAGAAAACAAGCATCAGCCATATTAAAAAGTGAATAAAAACCTGAGTGACAGAAGCAGACTTTAACAGAGCAAAGCAACCAGCTTTCTGGAAAATTCACAAGCATAAGGCTCCTTTGGACCTCGGGAAGGTGAAGACTTAAAGCCAGAAGAGGACTCACAGTAGGACAGCTGTTTGTCACCAGTGCATCCCTTTACCTAAGATATTTTGCTTTTAACAGCAGCTGTATTCTTAGTATAACATTCCTCATTGACTACTGGACCACTCAAGGCTAAGTAAGCCCAAGCTGACATCCTTATGACTGTGGCTATGTTGCTTCTTTCAGACTTGTATGCCTTTATTAGTTTGGGTTTACTTTACAGTGCACTCTTATAATATGCAAACCCTTGATCTTTCTCTGCCTCAGCTTCCCCATCACAGTGGATATGTCCAATATTAAGACCTTGTCATAATGTTGTTGAAACATAAGTTCTTATTTAGAAGTATTGTGGAGTTCTGAGATTGTTAGCCATAGTAGGGCAGAATATCAATATGAGGGTGGTGGATGGTGGTTCTTTACAGTTCAGCAAATCTGGTGGCAAGAGCTTGAATTCAGTTACACTGGTTGACTTTCTCTACAGATCTGGGATTCTTACATACAAAGCTGTACTTCAGACTGATATTATAGAGGAGCATAAGACTACCACATTTTTATCATTTGAAATACTTTGGATGAATTTGTTATAGTTCTCACATGAACCTTCAGGGTGGAAACTGACAGCCCACTATATCTCTATCTGATGTTACTAGGATGTTGTAGGACAAATGCTTGTTCTCCTGCCTATTCAGATTATTTGCAGGTGCCTGACGCAGTTAGTTGAGCACAAAATGTGTAAAATCAGCTTGCCTTAATCTCTTCTGTGTTTAATTGTCCGCCTTCATTAAAGCTGCTTCTAAGGAATCATGAGATCATTTATGAAGCTGTATATCTGAAACAATGGGCACTCCCATTGAAAATGAAATACATAATGCTGCTTTCAAGGCACATGTGCTTCCTATGAGGTAAGAGGTTTTGCTTCGTGCTGTTGGAGTTGAGTCTATGGTTTCCTCTTCCAAGTGGCATTTTCACAGTGCCAGGGGCCATTCCCACTCATAACAACTGTATCAGTAGTTTTGGCACAAGTGGGCACTTGCCACCTAGAAAAACTTTTGTGTGAAATAACAGTTGGAGTTAGAAGGAACAACAAATACTAGAGAAACAGAAATTGTGTTGGAGAAGGTGGTTGTGTTACCACCTCACTGCACACTGGAGTATTGCTCTGGGAAAAAATGCAGTGAAGAAAGGCAGAAAGGGTCTTGGAGCTCTGGGCAAAGAAACTGGTTTGGTTGATTCCTCATGTCTGCAGGCTGTTCTCTCTAAATTAACAAGTTAGTTTGGAAGACATTGGCTGTCTCTCTAAGATTACATTTTTTTCCCCCTCCAAAATGAAATAATCTTCAAGCTCCTTACTTTTGCCCACCTGTTAGATTCTGAATTTCTAGTTTGAGCTAGAAAAGCTTTTTAGCATTTATGATAATTGTATATGAATTATGCTATTTGAGATTTTGCTTTGATGCAGTACAGGTTCCTCTAAACACCCATCTCATTTTTCTCAGATATGGATCCCTGGAGGCCCCAAGCTTTGAAGAAGTTGAAAACGAGAATTCCTCTGAAACCAAAGCAGTTGTCAGCATGTAAGTGTAGTTTTGCCCTGCACAGTGAGCTCTAGTCGGGATTCAATATTGGAGGAGGATGTGGGCAGCATAACATTTGTTTCCTTCGAAAATTCTCAGCACTGTTTGCTTGCTTAAACAAGCTTGTGTAAAGGCCAAATATCAGTTGTCTTAAAACATATCCAGTATTATAACCCAGAGATCTTTTGATCCCTTGGCCCTCATGCCTTTCATGTCTGAATCTGATACCTGTTACTCAACTACTTATTTGTAGAAAGCTGAATCTGATACTTGTTCCTCAACTACTTATTTGTAGTAAGCTCAACAATGAAGTTGTCAAGAAAGTAATCTGTCAGGTGTATGTGCTTTAACAGATCCTGTATAAATGTGAATTCTCTTTCCTGCCTTAAAAATTTCCATTTCTCTCAGTTGCTCTGGCTACTTCTGTCTTACATACAATTAATGGTATCTGGAAAAGAGGTTGGCTTTGTAGTCCTGTTGTGAAACACGTAGTTCAAGTAGTTAATGTTTTGTCTTGTCTGGGATAATTCCAATATAGTTGTGTTTATCTTTTCTCATAGAATGGAAACATGATATGGTTTTGCTTTCAGTATTATACAGCTTGGAGAAATTAGAGGAAAAAGCACAAAAGCTATGTTATTTCTTGCCATTAACTCTGTATTCCTCAGAGAAAAATATCTCATGGGGAAGCCTGTGGCCTGTAGCTAGAGATCTGCATTTATCAGACTCCTTTATGACAGTTCAGATGCTTTAAAAATCCATTTGAGGCATTAGAAATAGAGATGCAATTTAAAGCATTTCCACTGCTTTGACACAAAAAAGAAAACTTCTGTAGAAGTTAAAAACTACTATAGGAAGAGGATTTATGGCTCCTCAATTATCCTTTTTAAAGAAGAGATGGGTTTTTACAAAAATTGAGGGTACATATGGGAGGAATATCATGCTGTATGTGGTATACTATAAGCCCACAGATTACTACTTTCTATATTGAAATTCTCAGTGCTTTCTGTACTTATAGTGTAGACTTGTGATGAATTTTGAAACAAAAAATGCCTGATGTAAGGTTTGGTTTTGTTTTCTTTTTCTTTCCTTTTTTCATTAATTAGTGTTCTATTTCATGCTCATGTAGCTCAAAACCTGCAAGTGCTACACTAGGGCTTGAGGACACTTTTATGGCACAACCTCATTTGAGAGACTTGTGGGAGCTATAAACCTATCCCGATGTTTCCAAATTCGGGGTCCAAGCCAGCAGTTACTTCTCCCACTTGTTGCAGTGACATTTCAGCTGTGTTCAAAATCATGCCTTCTAAGGATCCATTCTGCCAAGGGGATTTTCTTCTGTTCACTTATGCATCGTTCCTGTCAGTTTTGGGCCTCTGGGGTGGTCAAGAAAGTAAAGTATTTTTCATCAGGGATCAGGTTTAATTCCATATAATCTAAAATGTCTTTTGGGCTTTTTATTATTATTGTCCCTTTCTTTAAAACCTCATTCAGTAATACACAGCTTAAAGAAATTAACTGTAATTTTGTAACTTTACAAATGCACACAGTTTGGACCTTAGAGTTACAAGTAGGCTCAGAACACCCCCAAAAGGTCTGTGAGCTTAAAAAACCCACCCTGCCATGCATGACTCTGCTTCTCTTCTTTTTTTCCCCTTAGTTATCAGGACCCAGCTTAGCTTCTCATGTTCAGTAGCTTGCTTTCCACAGTTGTTACTGCTTTCAGTCAGTCANAAAAAAAAAACCCTGCCATGCATGACTCTGCTTTTCTTCCTTTTTTTTTCCTTAGTTATCAGGACCCATCTTAGCTTCTCATGTTCAATATCTTGCTTTCCACAGTTGTTACTGCTTTCAGTCAGTCAGAAAGTTTGTGGTTGTAAGAAAGAGATGAATAAAATCCAGAAAAGGTGGAATTCCAGTCAAATGTCTGTGTTTCAGAAATATTATGCCTTTTGTCTTTTAGTTGTCTGACAAGAGAGCAGTAAGGAGTGAGTAACCTGAGCTGCAGGCAGGAACCTGACCCCCTTCTGGCATACAACCCACAATTGCACAGGAGGGCACACATAATTCCCCAACACCAAACAACTCGGTGTGCTCCCATCTGTGTTAGAAAGGTGTGCCATGGCATTAGTAGAACTAACACAGCAGTGGCACAAGGATATTCCAAATGTGAGAAAAAACAGTGATCTGATCTATTTAGAGTGCTTACTAATGACTCAAACTATTTACTTTTTCCCTCTACAGGGACATAATGCTGACGTTTAAAGAGCTGGGTGATATCTTCTCAGACCATGACAATTATCTGACATTCAGGAAACTACTGATGAAGGTGAGAATTAGTCGAGTTGCAAGGCTTGTGTTCTCAGTTAAAGCTGAGGTTAATGTTTTTTCTAACCGGCTGCCAAAGTTTGTCTCTCCCTGAACTACTCTATGTGGTGCTTCACAGGAGAGAGGTCTGTGAAACCTGTGTTTTTCTGTTGGGCTCAGAGGCGATTTCATTATTCCTGAAAAAAACTTACACTAGCATTACCCTGTTGGGCTTGGATACCCACAAGCAGCAGGCTGCAGCAGCACAGATTCGGTGGGGAGTTGTTCACAAGACAGCAGGTCAGGATCAGCAGGAGCCCCTCAAGTTGAATGTCACACTGCTGTAGTTTGGTAAGGCTCCTTTGGGCATGGTGAGGTCTAGCTCCAGAATAGCTCTATGTGCTGTATTGCACCTGCGACAGTGCTGGAGCCACAACCAGACTGAAGAGGTGCTGTGTGGTGTAGTTTTGCTGAAACGGGTTACAGGTTAGTGCTTTGGCTTTATGCTGCTCTGTATAGAGAGATAAGCCTCTCACTTGTGTACCTCTTAGGAGACTTGGAAAGGCTCAGGTTTGCCCTGGTGAGTGCAGTGTGGCTCCAGATGAGATCCTCAACTGGGCTGCACTGCTATGGTACTTTTTGACTTCACTGGGGCACTGACACTCAGCTTCAGCTGAGGAATGAAAGCAAGATGTTTATCCAACTATCCCATAGCCTTCTCAGGCCTAGAAAACGGGACTGGGAATTTTGAAGTAACAGGCTTCCTACTGTTGTGTGTGGCCAGATGGACAGCAAAGCAAGCTCTCTGAAAGTCTGACTTGTACGCTCTCCTGGGTAAACCACGAGTTCAGGAGCTTGAAAGGAGTGAGGAAGAGCAGCAGGGAAAGGCTATATTCTGTAGAAACTAAGGAATGCTTGCAGCAGTATTTTCTACTTGCATAAAAAAGTTTCCAGAACCTGGCTAATCAGTTTACTTTTTGGCAGTTGTATCCAGTCAATCTGGCATTTTTTCCTTACCCCCTTGCTTGGTATCTGAAACACTGTGTTTTGCTCAGGAAGGATAGGTGGACACATTCAAACCTGTCAATCTGCTTTGTTTAGCATGAATTATTCACCTCTGTCACTAGGTTTTAAAGCAGGTGAGATATTTTGGAAGTAGTGAGAGGGAAAAAATTCCACAGAATAGCTAGAACCTCTCTCCTACTTCTTGTCTCGAACCACTTTGTAACGATTGGAGGGTTCATGTCCACTGAATCCTTAAAGCCTTTGTTTCATTTCACTATAAATAATCTCTCTAGGGAAGCTGTGTTTGACCTTGCCTATCCATCCTCCAAATGCAGAGCAGACAAAATGCCATATGAGAGAAGTCGGCTGGCCCAGAGAGGGAGCACTGTGTTCTCCCCGAACAACAGCTCTGCTGCAGGCTGCNAAAAAAAAAACCCTGCCATGCATGACTCTGCTTTTCTTCCTTTTTTTTTCCTTAGTTATCAGGACCCATCTTAGCTTCTCATGTTCAATATCTTGCTTTCCACAGTTGTTACTGCTTTCAGTCAGTCAGAAAGTTTGTGGTTGTAAGAAAGAGATGAATAAAATCCAGAAAAGGTGGAATTCCAGTCAAATGTCTGTGTTTCAGAAATATTATGCCTTTTGTCTTTTAGTTGTCTGACAAGAGAGCAGTAAGGAGTGAGTAACCTGAGCTGCAGGCAGGAACCTGACCCCCTTCTGGCATACAACCCACAATTGCACAGGAGGGCACACATAATTCCCCAACACCAAACAACTCGGTGTGCTCCCATCTGTGTTAGAAAGGTGTGCCATGGCATTAGTAGAACTAACACAGCAGTGGCACAAGGATATTCCAAATGTGAGAAAAAACAGTGATCTGATCTATTTAGAGTGCTTACTAATGACTCAAACTATTTACTTTTTCCCTCTACAGGGACATAATGCTGACGTTTAAAGAGCTGGGTGATATCTTCTCAGACCATGACAATTATCTGACATTCAGGAAACTACTGATGAAGGTGAGAATTAGTCGAGTTGCAAGGCTTGTGTTCTCAGTTAAAGCTGAGGTTAATGTTTTTTCTAACCGGCTGCCAAAGTTTGTCTCTCCCTGAACTACTCTATGTGGTGCTTCACAGGAGAGAGGTCTGTGAAACCTGTGTTTTTCTGTTGGGCTCAGAGGCGATTTCATTATTCCTGAAAAAAACTTACACTAGCATTACCCTGTTGGGCTTGGATACCCACAAGCAGCAGGCTGCAGCAGCACAGATTCGGTGGGGAGTTGTTCACAAGACAGCAGGNCTGAAAAAAACTTACACTAGCATTACCCTGTTGGGCTTGGATACCCACAAGCAGCAGGCTGCAGCAGCACAGATTCGGTGGGGAGTTGTTCACAAGACGGCAGGTCAGGATCAGCAGGAGCCCCTCAAGTTGAATGTCACACTGCTGTAGTTTGGTAAGGCTCCTTTGGGCATGGTGAGGTCTAGCTCCAGAATAGCTCTATGTGCTGTATTGCACCTGCGACAGTGCTGGAGCCACAACCAGACTGAAGAGGTGCTGTGTGGTGTAGTTTTGCTGAAACGGGTTACAGGTTAGTGCTTTGGCTTTATGCTGCTCTGTATAGAGAGATAAGCCTCTCACTTGTGTACCTCTTAGGAGACTTGGAAAGGCTCAGGTTTGCCCTGGTGAGTGCAGTGTGGCTCCAGATGAGATCCTCAACTGGGCTGCACTGCTATGGTACTTTTTGACTTCACTGGGGCACTGACACTCAGCTTCAGCTGAGGAATGAAAGCAAGATGTTTATCCAACTATCCCATAGCCTTCTCAGGCCTAGAAAACGGGACTGGGAATTTTGAAGTAACAGGCTTCCTACTGTTGTGTGTGGCCAGATGGACAGCAAAGCAAGCTCTCTGAAAGTCTGACTTGTACGCTCTCCTGGGTAAACCACGAGTTCAGGAGCTTGAAAGGAGTGAGGAAGAGCAGCAGGGAAAGGCTATATTCTGTAGAAACTAAGGAATGCTTGCAGCAGTATTTTCTACTTGCATAAAAAAGTTTCCAGAACCTGGCTAATCAGTTTACTTTTTGGCAGTTGTATCCAGTCAATCTGGCATTTTTTCCTTACCCCCTTGCTTGGTATCTGAAACACTGTGTTTTGCTCAGGAAGGATAGGTGGACACATTCAAACCTGTCAATCTGCTTTGTTTAGCATGAATTATCCACCTCTGTCACTAGGTTTTAAAGCAGGTGAGATATTTTGGAAGTAGTGAGAGGGAAAAAATTCCACAGAATAGCTAGAACCTCTCTCCTACTTCTTGTCTCGAACCACTTTGTAACGATTGGAGGGTTCATGTCCACTGAATCCTTAAAGCCTTTGTTTCATTTCACTATAAATAATCTCTCTAGGGAAGCTGTGTTTGACCTTGCCTATCCATCCTCCAAATGCAGAGCAGACAAAATGCCATATGAGAGAAGTCGGCTGGCCCAGAGAGGGAGCACTGTGTTCTCCCCGAACAACAGCTCTGCTGCAGGCTGCAGATTTAGCTTCTGTGCCTGCCTGCCGGCTGCTGCTAGAGAATCTCGAGTTTACCTTTCAAGTATCCTGAAGATACTTGAAACAACACTTCTTGCTCACCTGCTCCTGTTTTTTAGCCAAGGAAGGAAATACAGTTTGAGTGATCTGTTCAGTAACTGTGACTGAGAGAACTAAGCATTGTAACAAGGGGCTCTTTACAAGTGCAGACAGTTGGTTTGTGCCTCTTAAAAAGACATTGGTAATGATTCATGCCCTATCTACCTGACCACTGGAAAAAAATAACAGTAACTCCCAGCATCCCTTATGGATCCAAGGAAACAAAGGCTACAGGTCTATTGTGAAATACCTCATCCATTCATAAGAAAGCTTATACTGTGGAGATAAAAACCTATTCCTTTAATTTCCTGTGTGTTTCTGGATGAGTAAATAAGCCACAGGGGTCTCTATGTCAGGACCTAAGAAAAACAACAAAGCCTTACATAAGATAGAGATCTTTACTTGTAGTACTCCTGATTAGGAAATTTAACCAAAGTCGTGGGGTCAGGAGTTCCACGATAGAGTTCAGAGAAGCGTCTAGACATGTGAAGTATATGTAAGCTGCTCTGATTTGAACTCTTGGGAGATTTTCAATAGCACTTAGCTTTGACCTAAGTAGAACCATTTTGCAAAAAAATTCTCTTACAGTCATTTTGTGGGATTTTGTGCAAAATTCCCAATCAGTGTATGAGCCCCAGAAAATTAGCACATGTATACACACGTGTAGCTGCACAGCAAATATTTTTGCTGGCCTGGCTTGCCTGGTTAAACGTATTTGCAATTGTTTTGCACAAATGTAGTTGCCAGCTTACCGCTTAGCTCCTCCATTAATTGCCTTTAATTCCCTTTTAACTCACAGGATGGAACATCCAAATTTGCAAATCTGGACAGCAGTGTGAAAGAAAATCAGAAAAGGACACAGAGGTGACTGCAGCTTCAAAAAGATATGGTGTGTTTGGGGTCCTTTTTGACCTGGTAACATGATTAACCCTAATTGGTGAATTATAGAAGCAGCAAAATCTAGAAAAGTATTTAACAAAGTGAATGATCTGTACTTAGTACTCATGAACGTGCCTTCTGTCAAGAAAACCAATCATATCAATGCTATTGATTAGCTGATACAAAGCAAGTGAACCAAAAGGTTTAGACTGAAACGTAATCAAAGGGTTTGTCCCTGTAGATATATGCCAGAAGCCATACTGCCCTCATGCTGTGGATCGTAGTAAGCAAGTAATATTATGTGTATGTACGTATAACGTGCGGAGAGTGAGAGAGAGAGAGAGATGATCCCACACATGCATCCATTTTTCTGGGTATACAATCAGTTACAAAGTGGGATTCATGCTGCACCCAGCTCAAGCTGTTGTGGCCTAAGTTGACCTGCCAAGCTGTGAAAGGAATGGCTTTTATTGCAACACAGCTGTCCTTTTACTTCAGCATCACCCGCCTGTGTACTGAAATGCTGGAGGAAATGGATATGCAAAGCATCAGCATTGCCAATGTATTCAGTGATCTGATGCTGGGCATGCTCAAAGATTGCAGGATTTGGTGGATGTATGCAGGGGCCACTTTATGTTCCCTGGTGTCAGTCTTCCCCTGCAACAGTTAAGTGGGTATATGGACTTGCTTTTCCCGTTCACACTTGAAAATGCTTAACATCCCAGCCTGTTCTTTGGGATGGACATTGAGCCAGGAGTTTGGCCTTCGTTTCAGGTTTTCAGACTTACTAAGCCTGTCATATAAAGAAAAGTAATAAATGATTGATGAACATAAACATGATTTCCTAAGTTTCAACTCTCTTGTTTCTATCCTACAAGAAAGAATTCCACTAACTATTCTTGTTAACCCTTAGAGAGAAACACAATAAAGGCCATGCAGTAAAATACATAATGTAAATACTGAAATTCTTGTGATAAAGAAAATCAGCTGCAGCCAGAACAGAAAGCTTTTTACTTTTAAAGAAGCTCATGAATCTTCTGCTATACTAGCTTGAAAATTGCACAGACTTCTACAGAGATTGCTTTGTAAAAGTTATCTGGTTTCCAGTCTGTTGGTGAAAATGGCTTTCATATTGAAGTTGGCAAAGATTTAAAAGGACAGGGGAGAGAAATCTGGGATGCTTCTGGAGGCAAAAGTGCTGAATATGATATTCTGTCTATTTGTTTGGAAAAAAATATGGATCATGTTGGATGGTACAAACAAGCATTTTGTTCACAGGTTTAGAAACTGCCTGAACTGCACAACTGCCAGCAGCCAGGAAAGTTTAAAATTTAAGTAGTTAAAATGCATTGAGTGGCTGGGGATGATGGTAATTTCTTGGAGGAAACAAAACACTGACTTGACTTGACCTGACTGTTACATGGTATAACATCATTAAGTAAATAGCCACTGGAATGAAGTGCAGAAACTGCTTACACAGGCTAGCTGGGACCATTCCTCAGCTCCTTCTTTTGTAGCAGGCAGCCAAGAGACCCTGTCCCTGGTGCTCTATGGTTCTTCCACAAGCAGATTTTCCTGGTAATGCACTGTTAGAAATCAGTGTATGGTGGCAATGAAGTAATTATAAAATCATATGGCAATATCTATAAGAACATCGTGCGCTCCTTAGGATTTGACTTAAATCCTAAGATTTAAGAGATCCTAAGGACGGTGAGAAGAGCATACAGCAAGCTTACTGCCTTGGACTTCAAGACAGCAGACTTCGGCCCCTTCAGGATCCTGCTTAGTAAGGTTCATTGGATATAGCACTAGAGGGCAGGGGGGCCCAACGCTGTTGGTTGATATTCAAGGATCACCTGCTGCAAGCTCAGGAGCATTGCATCCCAACTAGAAGGAAGTGCAACAGGAGGGGCAGGAGACCTCCATGGATGGAATAACAAGCTGTTAAGGAAACTTGCAGGGAAAAAAAGAGGCTTATGAAAGGTGGAAGCAAGGACAGGCAGCCTGGGAAGAATACAGGGACATTGACCAGGAAGCTAAGAACCAGGTTAGGAAAGCTAAGGCCCAGTTAGAATTAAATTTGGCAAGGAATCTGAAAGATAACAGGAAGGGATTCAATAGGTATGTAGCAAATAAAAAGACGGACTAGGGACAATGTAGGCCCTCTTCGGAAGCTATCGGGAGAACTGGCTACCCTGGATTTGGGAAGGCTGAGGATTTTAATGACTTCTTTCACTCAGTCTTCACTGGCAAATGCTCTGACCCCACCACCCAAGTCCTGGAAGGCAGACACAGGGACTGTGAGAATTAAGACCTTAGGCCCACTGTAGGAGACGATCTGGTTCAAAACCATCTTAGCCTGAACATACACAAGTCCATGGGACCTGATGAAACCCTTTTGTGGGCCCAGAAGGAGCTGGCAAGTGAAGTTGCTAAGCCACTGGCCATCATATTTGAAAAATCATGGCAGTCAGATGAAGATCCTGATGACTGGGAAAAGGGAAATATAACCCCCATTTTCAAGGGGAAAATGGATGACCCGGGGAACTACAGGCCAGGCAGTCTCACCTCTCTGCCTGGCAAAATCTTGGAGCAGATTCTCCTGGAAGGCATGCTAAGGCACATGAAAAACAATGAGGTGCTTGATGGCAGCCAGCATGGCTTCACTAAGGGGAAATCCTGCCTGACCAATTTGGTATCCTTCTATGATGGGGCTACAGAACTGATGGACAGGGGGAGAACAATTAATGTCATCTACCTGGACTTCTGCAAAGAGTTCGACACTGTCCCACACGACATCCTTGTCTCTAAATTGGAGAGACATCAATTTGATAGATGGACCACTCGGTGGATAAAGAACTGGTTGGATGGCAGCACGCAAAGAGTTGTGGTCAATGGCTCAGTGTCTGGCTGGAGACCTGTAATGAGTGGTGTCCCTCAGGGATCGGCGTTGGGACTGGTCCTGTTCAACATCTTTGTTGCTGACATGGACAGTGGGATTGAGTGCGCCCTCAGCAAGTTTGCCGATGACACCAAGCTGTGTGGTTTGGTTAGGGGAGATCTATGAGGATGATCAGGGGACTGGAGCATCTCTCATACGAAGACAGGCTGAGAAAGTTGGGGCTGTTCAGCCTGGAGAAGAGAGGCCTGCATGGAGACCTCATAGCAGCCTGCCAGTGTCTGAAGGGGGCCTATAGGAATGATGAGGAGAGACTCTTCATTAGGGACTGTAGTGACAGGACAAGAGGCAACAGGTTCAAAGTTAAACAAGGAAAGTTTAGATTGGATATAAGGAGGAAGTTCTTTACTGTAAGGGTGGTGAGACACTGGAATGGTTTGCCCAAGGAAGTTGTGAATGCTCCACCCCTGGCGGTGTTCAAGGCCAGGTTGGACAGAGCCTTGGGTGACACGGTTTAGTGTGAGGTGTCCCTGCCCATGGCAGGGACGTTAGAACCACATGATCTTAAGGTCCTTTCCAGCCCTAACTATTCTATGATTCTATAAATTCTGGATTAGATACTGAGGAATACATGTAATAAAAGAAAACATAATTTGTAAGACCACTGTTTAAGCAGAGTACTTGTACTTCATTTTTTTTATACAGGAGCATTCTAGCATTTTAATTATTACCACTTGTCAGTCAATCCAACATTGCTCTGATCATTTGCAGGGAGTAATGCAAGACACGGTTCCTTACCTTGTGGTCTTCCTCACTGACCTCATCATGCTTGACACAGCCCTTCCGGACTATGTTGAGGTAATTTGGCATGATTCTTTGAATCCTCCCTCTCTTCCCACCACTGTGTGTGTCTGTTCCCCTGTCTTCTACTGGGAAGGAATATGCAGTTTTATTAGCAACAAGAATCTTGAGTGCAGATGTCTCAAGTGAAAAGCTTAGCATTTTATTTTGTCTTGTTTCCCTAGGTTAGAAAACGTGAAGATGGTAGGTTTTCCATTATTGTTTTATTTTCTGAAAACATTTTAGGTATAATGATTTCTGTGAATAACTGGTAAAATACACAGAATGACAAATACAGGTCTTCAGACCAATCAGTGAAGTGCTTCGGTATTGACTCAGACTTGTCACTCTTGGCAGTTCCCATCTGTCCATGCTTTGTGTTCAGTTGGTGAACTCACTGAGGAACACTGCTAAACTCAAAGCCCATCCAAAAGCCGAGTTTGTCTCTTGCATTCAAAATCCTGTTAGCGTTCTTCAGACCTCATCTCAACACAGCTTTTAGGAGCACTCTTGTGCTTTTCCTTTTGGGCAGACTGCCATTTAGGCCATGAGGACAGATATCCTTTGGAGACTCAGATGAGCGCTGTGCTTTATACCAGATCTGAAAACAGCTATTTGTAGAAGGTACTTAATCAGGGCAGGTCTGTGCTTTACATTAGCTTTGCTACTTCTTCCTGTTTGTGATGAAATTCAACTGAGCATGTGCTCTTCTACTCCAATCCCTTCTCTTTCCTTCTAAAAGTGTGGCCTGATAAATTTTGAGAAGAGACAAAGGGTAAGCTGAACGTTCTATGATTTTTAGTTTAGTGATGCCCTCTTCTGGAGTGAGGCCGTTTGTCTTTGCTCAGGCATATAGAACAGCTGTTAATTTTAATTCAAGTTCATGAGGAAAGAATAGATCCCAGAAATGCTGTGAGCCTCTGCCAACATGTGTGTGGCAGGGGGTGGTGCAGGAAGAGAACTTACATTTTAGATGTGAGCAACAGGGAAAGAGGAGCTCAGGCCACTTACTTCCATGGGATTTACATCTGTGGCATAAGACTACGTGTTGAATAAAACCTGGTGGCATGAGAACTGTGCATTCCAGACGATACAGTTTGTAAATATCTTCCTTCTGCTGCAGTTAACTATTCATAGGTAAAAGGCTGCAGAGAATGAACCAGGTACACAGGACTGAGAAATAAACACTGTCTTTCCTTTCAGCCTGATCCTTGTTGGTCAGACAGATAATGCTGTGTAGGAGTAAACCTACTAAAGTTGCATTTGTATAAATTAAGTCCTGCCAAATCTCCCTTCTGGGGTCTGAAAGGAGACTTGGATTTGGCTGCGATGGAGCCATTTCCTTCCCTTAACTGCTTCCAGTTCTACAGGCCACTTCTTAGACTTGCTTTGTATGTACAGCTAAATAGCTCAGGATGCTAGTAATGCAGTATAGGTGCTTCTCCAAGGCCATCAGTCCAGCTTCATACAAACCAGTGTCAAAGCTGCCCTCTGAACCATGATGAGTACTCAGCTCCATAACTACATCCTGATTCTATAACCTCCTCTAACACAACGGAGTTTTAAGGGTTTTTTTGGCAAAGTGTGTATGCACATTCTAGTCACCTGTATTAAGGGTAGCATTTTACTTTCCTCTGGTGCAAGTTTGAGCGCACAATGTGCAAAGCTGAGGAGGATCAGATTCTGCTTTCATCCCAGGCACCCCTAATTATTACCTTAGCTTGGTGCCTGAGAACCACTTAAGTTCAGAATATGATTCTTCTCTCAGAGCTGGTCTGGCCAGCACGGGGGTGAGAGGGTNAAAGCTGAGGAGGATCAGATTCTGCTTTCATCCCAGGCACCCCTAATTATTACCTTAGCTTGGTGCCTGAGAACCACTTAAGTTCAGAATATGATTCTTCTCTCAGAGCTGGTCTGGCCAGCACAGGGGTGAGAGGGTAGGTTAGTCTGAAGGATTTATGACCTTCGCTACTCTTGTTCCTAGAGGAACAACCAGCAGTGCTGCTGTTTGGTGGGTTGGCACCAACATTACTCTTCAGTTGGTACTTGGGAAAGGACTTCACTGTTTGAAAAACTGGTTCTTGAAATTATCACTCAGCTGAAACTGAACTTCAGGTCCAACTAAATTTTTCCTGGCGCTTTTGGTCTATATGTTTATTATATGAACGAATTTTGCTTGATCTTGTTTTCTACTTAGAATTTATTTTTATGTATTTTCTTAGGAATTTGAAGTAATTGCCCAAATAAAGCTCCTACAGTCTGCATGTAACAGCTATTGCATAGCACCAGACCAAAAAATTCATTCAGTGGTTCAGAAGACAGCAGCATTTAACTGACAAGGAGAGGTAGGTTAAGTCCTGCTGGCAAAGCAGGCTTTTCTTACTCCACACCCACCTGCAAATAGGTTATGTCAGCTTTTAGTTATCCTCCTAAAGGAACTTGTATATACTGCTGCTCTGGGAAAGTGAAAATACATCTGCCTTCTGCTAAGCAGCTGTAGAAAACCTGTCGAACACTTAGCAAGGTTTAGTTTTGAAATTGGATATCAGACCTGAGTTTGAAGTATGATAGTCTGTTGGGTCTAGACTGTCTGTATGCCCAGACACATGCTCAGATATTGATCCTGAGGGATGTCAAGATGCAGTCACTGAGCCTTCAGCTGGTGAATGCAGGCAGCAGGTAGCCACAGCCATGCAGAGCTCACTGAATGCTTGCCAGATAAATGTCTCCCCAGGCATTTGGGGTGGGTTTTGCAGCCCTGCTGACTTCTGTGCTCCTGCACATGCTGCTAGGCCAATCTGAGACAATTTACTTATGCATTTTAATATCTCCACTATGTAGATGAATACCCCTCTGCTGCACTAGGAGTGTAAGCACAGATACATACTGCATTGTACTGAGTCATACTAAAAAACTATGTCAGCTTATCCATGATGAACATTATCCAAAAAATGTGCTACTTGTTAAAACTATTCTAAAGAAGTGATATATCCCCTTCACTGTGGTAAAATGTACACACAGCTATGTTCCTCTCTGTGGAATTGCAGCCTGTGAAGCAGGAATACCTGAAGGTTTCTCAAATTTCTTGACTATTGCTACTTTGAGATCTCTAACTAATAGTCTTGCCTGTAAAAATTAACCCAGTGGTTTCTGTTCTGCAGTTACGACCTTTTACATGAGGTTGAAGCAGCTGCTGACACCAGCACCGCATCACCAAAATATCGGAAAAACATGGTGAAGAGATTCAGCCTCTGAAAAGGAGGAAAGGACATTTGGTGTTTGATCTATTCAGGCTTATATTAACTCAAGTAGTACTCATTTCAGGCTGAGGTTCCAGACCACTGAATTGCTTCAAGACACCATCAGCTAGAAATGCAACCTTCTGAAGCTCTCCCTGTCTAGTGTTATATGTAATCATGAGGATTATTAATGATAAAAGAGATTAGAAACAAGCAAGCCTTTCTAAGCTGTCAGAAAAAGGAACAATTTTTGTGCTAGTTTATAAATTCAGTATCTATTGTGTAATAACTTCCGTGAACACAGTAGCAAAGTAAAGGAGAATGAAGTCTGGCCTATTATTAGTCTAGTTTGCTATACACATGCAAAAAAATTCCTTGCAGGGTTTTAATGTGAAAATTGAAGTTATCAAAAAGGCATTTGACAAGGGAAACAATCTGCCTAACTACCTTTAAATTAAAGAAGGGGAAAAAAAAAAAATCATGGGGATGTGGTCCAATTTTGTCTTATACCAGAGAGGTTCAAACGGAAGATGGAAAGTTTGGAGAGCTATTCAATCAAATAGTTAATAGTCTTGTTATGGAAACTGAAGTTTGATTTCCTTCTTTCCTTTTTTCCTGCAGAGCTGTGTTGAGGACCAGCCATGTTCATCTCGAACAAAAAACACGCCTCAACCAATATTGCACTTGAAGAGTGCACAACACAAACTTACTCAATTTCCTTCAGGATAAATACAATCATAGATAGCATAGGGTAGGTTAGGGTAGCATAGGACAGGATCGGATAGCGTAGGATAGGATAAAACGATAGGATAGGATAGGATAGGATAGGATAGGATAGGATAGGATAGGATAGGATAGGATAATTAAAGAGATTGTAATTTTCAAAGCCTTAGGCAAGACACAGATCATAAGGAGCCCTTATTGAAAGTTTTCAGTTTCATTAGTATTAGTAATGTATGTTGCAATTTAGTAATGTATGTTGCAAAATGGTTTTACACTTCAATTAGTATAGTTTGTTTATAGTATTAGTACAGTATATGTTAGTATATGTTTACACTACTATAAGATTTATAACTTCTATTTACAACATGTAGCTCCTAGTCCAAATAGTTCAAGAATACCAATTCAGGGTTTTTTTGAGAGAGTAAAGATAGCATAATTCCATAGTTTACACTTTCCATTACATTACATATGAAAAAGATGTTTTTAATTTCTTTCCTGCAATCTTTATACATGAGTATTAAACGTTTCTCCACTGGTATTTGCCTCAAGTTAATCTACGTTCTTACCTTAGACTTTCTTACTGTGTGTCAGGTTGGGGGTGGTTTGTCTGGTGTTGTTTTGGGGTTTTGTTTAATACCTCACACCACCTCCATCACTCTGTTGGAACTTCTTCCAGCTCCCACAACTCATCTTCCCTGCTCCCTTGAGGACTTGAAATGCCACATTTCAGCTCCATGCCCTGTAGGTATAACCCTTCAGCTACAACCTTTCTTCAGCATTGCTTTCATTTTCAACGTCACATCCAGTAACAAGGTATGGACTGGTTGTAACACCACCAGCATTACTGGCATGCATCTTCTTTAAATTCCTGCAGTTTTTTTATGAGGGTGACTTCTGTGTTTCAACAACAGTGGGGCTAGAAACAGTTGTCCAAGTAAACCAGTCTCACCTGTGTTACCCATCTAGTCACAGCAGCTTACTATGAGCTCTGTGTAGTCCAGTTGCACACTGCAAGAGTGCAATGAACTTGTTGAAAGCTAAATGTCAGGAAAGCAAAAACCATACCAAAGCATCAGCCATGCACACCAACCTCCTACTGCTCTGGAATATTTTGTGCTCTTTTTTGAGCTTGCAGTTTAATGATTTCTGCTGCAGCTAACTGGGTAGCTGAGATTATACACAAATTTTACAACTGCTTCTTCATTAAATTATTCTCTTTTGGTGCAGTGAATGATTTCTATAGTGAGTTAATAAATATAAACTGGTTTTGAGTGTTTGCATCTTTTCCCCATTGACCCCATCATGGCACTTTCCCCTCCTGGCCTCACAGCCATTTTTTTGTTGGATTTTTTCCCCTCCCCTGCACACAATACTAAGGGTTGGAGTTTACACAGCACAGCTGCTTGTTCTGCTTCTTAGCACAGTCCCTCTGCCCCTAAGGCCTCTCACACAGGTGGCCTGCCATTCACAAGTCACTTCAGCACTAGGGGAGACTGCTAAAACTGCCAAAGTCACACCGAGCCCCTGAACTGTGGCAGTTGCCTTTGCCAGTTGCCTTTGCAGGACTTTCATGACAACTGTCAACTGCCTTTCATGTTACAACAGCAAAGCCAGGAAGAACGATTACACTGAATTTAAGCTACCTCTTGCTTTTTTCCTAGGGATACAAAACAAACCAACACAAACTTACTGAATTTCCTTCAGGATAAATACACCACCACTTGCATTTTCTAAACAAGGGCAAAGACAGAGTTATCAGATTACAAGCACTCTTATTACAGATAATCATTTCTGGGGCCTCTCACCATAACTCTTCTTGGGAACAAGCTGCTTTGTCAGCTGACTTGCTACTTAGACTCTGTGAAACCTGTTGCTAGCTTCCACTGCTCTGTCACCAGACTCACTGGGGTGTTTATTCCCATCAGCTGGGTGCTCCTGGGTTTCCACTCTCATGCTCCGCAGCAGACCAAAAACCCCATACCAGAAGGAGGGGGGAAGGAGGAATAGGAGCCCTCTGTGTGTCACAAAGCAACCTGGCAAATATCTTACTTTCCCCTTGTTAAGTCCTGCTAATGGAAACTCATTTTCAAGGTGTCTGAGTGAGTGCATGACTATACACAGCACAAGGCACCTTCAGGGGAGACAGGTCCGTGAAACCTGTGCTTTTCTGTTAGGCCAAACGCTAACCTTAATTTAAGCTGGCACCCTAGAGTTGAGGCTTGTCAGCAGTTAAGTCTTCGATGCCAATAACTTTCAAGTGGTAAAACTACTATTTTTATACTTCTCTCCTGTGAGTCATAGTCCTGTACACTCTCTGTTTCACTTTTGACATTGCCTTTGACCCATCCTGTCAATATTTTTATGGCATGCGGAAATACAGTTTGCCAATACTTTCCCATGTAATCAATATACAAAGAAGGGTTGTCCAAGATTGGAATGACTTGTTACAGTAGTGACTGAGTTTCCCTAAACAATATTATTTTCCATTCTCAATCATGCTGTTCACACCATTTTTCTTTTAACTACTCACGACTTTCTCCTACCACAGCGCTTTAGGGAAGCATTAAAGCACACCAAGTGCAAAACTTTTTCTAGCATCGTTTACTACTGTCACTAAATCAAAGTAGACTCATTGTTTGGGTAAACTGAAGCAGGAAGTTGCTCAAAAGGAGGAATGAATAGTTCTGTAAAACGCTAGCAAAGCAACACTGTAAACACTGCTTTCCTTGAGCCCTCTTACGTGCTGCCATGCCAGAAGAGATTTACTTCAACTAAAAGACAACTGGGAAGAACGAGGAAGTTTATGGGCAGGTAAAATGCATTGTGAAGACTATTTCTTATTAAATCCTGGGGGGGGGGGGGGGGGGGGAA